>OZ030391.1:18130863-18460068 GCA_964023965.1 Melinopterus prodromus
CCAATCTCCAGATTTTACAACCTCTGTCGAATATGCTCGGCGAATCCGCCAAATTCGTTACGAAATCGTAAAATAAAATTTTATAGAGTCCCCGCGATCCAGTCAGTAACCCTGTATTCCCAGAAAGACCTAAAAAAAGCAACGTATGCACATTCTCGCGACATTACCTCCAGATAAATCTTCTTTGTCGGTGCCTAATGTATCGAAAAAATACACGTCCTATACGATCAGCACGCAAATGAAATCCTTTCATGCATATACATATATAGGATAGCAGCATACGCTCGTTGACGCAAGGGTTATACGTACATAGGAGTGGAGAAACGGGAATGGATTGGATCGCGAATCGCTCGCGCTATTTTCCTCTCGAAATTGACGAACGTTTGATGTTTGCGTAGGCGATTGACTCGCCGACAGCCCGACAGTTGAATGCTGCGCCGTCAAACGCCGGCTCCGAGACACAGGACCAATTTCGCGAGATGGCTTGGAACGCTTTGTTTACGTTCAGATCGCACAGTGTGTGTGTGTGTGTGTGTGTGTGTGTGTGTGTGTGTGTGTGTGTGTGTGTGTGTGTATACTGTGTGTTTGTTTGGTTTTGGCCGAGAACGGGGGATATACGTCGGCATTAATGCCGTGTAAACATATGCGGATGAAATTGATACAAAGTTAGATGTCGGCGCTCGACCAATTCAATCGAAGGGTTTATTGTAATAGATGCTGGATAGCAGTTAAACTTTAACATACGAATATGAAATAACAACGTCTAACCTCTGTGAACTTAGCCCCCCATATTAGACTTCTTACAGTTTTCGTTTGCTTAAGTCGTTTGATAGGGGTTGATAGGCTATTCCGGAGGTTTGATTGTTTTTCGCTTTTCCGGAAAATAGAAAATAAAATTTGGTGTGAAGATAGCCCGCCATGTTAGAATTCTCGGGTGTTTAATTTGCAATCGATTGCTTATTGTTTGGTTAGGTTTGATTGTCCATTCCGGACGTTTGATAGTTTTTCGTTTACCTGAAATCCGCAAAATTAGAATTTGTAGGTTATGTTATTGTCCGAATTTATTCCTTTCTAAAGGCTATTTTAAGCGGGATTGCTTATGGTTTGGTGGGTTTGATTGTCCATTCCCGACGTTTAATAGTTTTTGTTTTTCTGATAATCCGCGAAATTAAAGTTTAGTTTATTAGTTTAGTAATTAGTTATCTTATTGTCCGAAATGATTCAATTCCATGGGCTATTTTAAACGGGAGTTATTTGATTTCGGCTAGAAAATATAATCCATAGTTCTAATTAAAAGTTTGCATTATATGAAAAAGATAATATACTTCATATTTCCCATAAATAGTTCTTTCCGTCGATCGTTTATTTATGAGTCAGTTTAGTGAGTAGGAAATCGTTTATTAAACAACTCCATTAATGCACGATTTCTATTAATGCATGATTTGTTATAGCCAATCACACGACATAATGACGTCGTTTGATTGGCCAATCGAACATATGTGAAATGAAACCTTCCAATCAAAACATACCGCGTTCTAGAACTGTCAGTGTCACTGTACCTAAATTGTCATATAACCTAAAAAGACATCGGCGAAGAAAAAGCTATGTAGACGACGCTAGAAGAATACAATCGACGGAAAAATTTTGTAACCAACTCGAATATTAAACGGCGATTAGTGATCTCGACAATTAACAGTCTCGATCATTAATCGCTCTTTTTACTTATACTTATACTTGTTGGTTAAATAAGTATTAATTAAGTCATAGCTGTATTGAGCGAGAAGTCGCTAGTTTTTATTACTTGTCAAGTTTGTGAAATATAGCACAAAGTAGTTTAAACGTTTGTGCTGATTGGATTCCCCTACCGATGCCGATAAAGTAGTAGTAGCGTTCACTTACCGTTGTTTTGTAGATGGCGCTGATTCAAATCTACCCAAACCATAAGCAATCGATTGCAACTTAAAAAACCCGAGAATTTGAACTTGGGGGGGCTGACTTCACACCAAATTTTATTTTCCGTTTTCCGGAACAACGAAAAACAATCAAACCTCTGGAATAGACTATCAAACCCTATCAAACGACTATCAAACGAATGAAGCATAAAAAAACTGTAAAAAGACAATATTGGGGGGCTAAGTTCACAGGGGTCAACGTCTAAGTATTTTGAGGAATTTTAAAAATAATTAAAGACACGAATACAATAAATATGGTACTGTTTTAGATAGATAATCAACGATAGATAATGTCGTGAATTACATTTACAAACATCAAATATAGCCTAGTGTAGCCAAGTGAGACATATGCTAATAATCACTTCGGAAAAATTTAAACCCAACGGGATTTTCAAAAACTCCCCCATCGATATCGTGTCTGCACATTAAACGTGTATACAAAAGTCCAACTGGGTTTGAATTTTTCCGAAGTGAAATTCATATTTTACAGGGATAAAGGAACTCATATTCTGATACGCACCGCTTGGAAAAGTTGGGTTACTATGACTGCGTTTACGCCCTCGCTCGCATCATGTTGACTTGAGATTTATTATGCTTTGGAGCTACGTTGAGAAGTTTTAAAATGTATACGTCTCGGTATTAACAATTTTCAATCTCAACTTTCCATGATATAACATTTATAAATTTGCCTAGAACTGAATATACGGACATACCGTATCATACGGATGCTCAGATGGGAGAGCATTGTGCTAGAAACTGAAAGGTCCCTCGTTCAAATCCAAGTTGTGGTTGTAATTTTTTATTTATTTATAATTTGCATCCCGCCTGGATTTCACCATCTTCAATACTTTGATTATAACATTTATAAGTTCAAATCGTTCGGATGCCAGCGTTCGGTGTAAATACAGTCTGTTTTGTCCTGTATCTATACTAGAGAAATTTGTCCTACAAAATTTGCTCTCCTACAACTTGCGGGCATAAATTCAAGATTTACTTAGCAAATTAGTTCTATTATTATAGCTTGTACAATAGCTTCAATAATAGTGAACTTATTGCACAATATAAGTTTGTAAAATTACCAAATACTGTTTTTACCATCCTCACTGCATTTTAGACCAAAACTACTTTCATACAAAGTTGAAGAGCATAATATTTACTAACAATTTTAAACTGATTTTTTTAAATAACGCTTTGGCTTTATATATAGTGTAAGGCAAAGTTTTGCCTTCGGCGACTTTTCTTGTTAGATAAACAGTTTACAAGTTATGATAGAGTAGCATTTCATTGTTTTGCAACTTGCAAGAAAATCAGTCCAAAATCATCCCAAAGTTATTCGGTTCTATGGTAAATTGGTATCTCATTAACAGTTACAAATGACTCCATTATTTGGGGTCTGTAATTGTATCAATCACATTGTTGCCCCTTAGGCCTTAATACCCAGCTTCTTAGATGAATAAGGAGTTGGGCCATCTTAAATTTTTTTTGTCATATAAAAAATGTTTACTACATCTATCGTTTTTTTCAAAGATTGTTAAAATAGCCCACCCAACACTGGTTATCAAAAAAAGATTCTTTTTTATTCATACGATAGGTGACGAAAATCTCAACCATAATTTTGAAATTTTCAGATCATCACAATCGTCGTTTTAACATTTGCTAAAATGGCAAATTATGCATATACAATTGTCCATATATTGATAAATATATGTGCGTAATAGAGAAAAGTCTTCAAAAAATAATCACTGGCCCCACTTACAAACCTAAAAATGTCACTTAACAGACTTACAGTTATTTATATTTTTGTGTCTTTGCGTTGTGAAGTTGCTCGACACATAATTATGTCAGAAGAATAAAGTTTATTATTATTAATATAAGTATTATACTAAAATTTGACCAACTGTTACATTAAAAAATAATCATACAAATAGCGACATCTAGTGGTACTTTTTTGTACTACTTTGGCTAACTCACGAGAGCAAACTGTAACCTAACCTAAAAAATCAAAAGACGCCGGCATTTCTATGATTAACAACAGATGGCGTGATTAACGCGGGTTTTTAACGAGCCAACAAACACATGCAACACTTAAATTATACAATTGCAGAGCCTATTCTAAAATAGTACTGATATTTACATTTACTTTTTAATTAATCTAAACACTAACAGCGAGTGGGAATACCATTGAAGAGCTAAACGATCAAATGTTGACAGCTCTTGAACAGGCGGACTCCTGGTTCTTAAACAACGAGCTTCTATTAAATAAGGAGAAAACAAGCAAGATCAATTACACCACGGACCGGTGGTTAACTAGTGATGAACCCGTGCGACTGCTTGGAGTGACAGTGGACTCTCGGGTCTCCTGGAAACCTCACGTGGATGACCTCAGTCTATCACTTTCAAAAATTGCTTTTGCCATCAAGAGAATCCAAAAATCTCAGGTGAAGAAGCTGCTAAAACAGCTTATTACTCGCTATTCCAATCCAAAGTTAGCGATAGAAATATGGGGTCACACAGCACACATGTACAAAATCCTCATCGAGCAAAAGAAGGCAGTGCGAAGTATAGCAGGTGTAACAAGATAAACTTCTTGTAGGCCTCTTTTTATTATAATATATAAGTATGGTATTTTATCAGCCACATCTCTATACATCTTAAAAACCGTACTAGATGTCCACAAGGAACGTCGTGGCAACATAGTGACGAGAGGTGCATCTGTTAGATCTGTTAGATCTGTTATTAATAGCAGGTTAAAAACAACAGACTATCTGAATCGAGGTGTGGCCTGGTAGAACACATGAATGGGAACAAGATGGTTTCACTAATAAACTGAGAACTTTTATGAAGTTGCATGTATTCTACAATTTTGATGATCTTGTACCATGTATTATTGGCCCCGTGCACAGTATAGAGTGGGGGTTTCAAAAGCTATTTAGGCGCCCGTTGCGGAATCCCGGCGGACTATTTTTCCGCAGGAACTGTTCTCGGTCACCGCTACACGCAAAGGCGCTGTAGTCGACTTTATTATATCTGTCTGCTGCTGGCGTTCGTAAACGCGGTCTCGCTACAGGTAACTGCACCACGTCGGTAATTACTAGGGAGAAAACTGCTTAGAACAGCGCCACCTCCTGGCTATCTTAGACTTTTCCTGCGGTGAAACAGACGTGCTTGTCGACGCGCACCCGGCCAATAGCATAATATTGTTCCTTACTGTTATTGATGATCACTGCACAGTATGAATAAACTTATTCTATTCTATTCTATTCTAAAGGAGAGCTTACCTTTAATTTTATATGAAGAAGATCTATAACAGGCGTCAAACGGTTCGACAAGATGACATATTCGCAATTCTTCTTCCCAGCCTCACTGTCATTACATGCAATCTGCCATAGATTGCAAGCAATTATCAAACTCCTGCAAACGTTATTACAATTAATACAAGATTTTAAACAAACAACAAACAAAAACAATAAAAAAAGCACATTTATGTCCTAAACCAAAACTTACCAAAACCAAAAAATAAAAAAACTTACTTCACAGCAATCGGGGAATGCACATCCTGGTTCAACTGGAACAGCTTGCCGAGCACCCCGAAACCGTTGACGCTCTGAAAGAGCAACTGGTCGACGTGTCCGCCCTTGGTTAGCAGCCTGCATAACTCGTTCAATATCCTATCTAACTGACTAGAGGTGGCCGCGGACCATTCCTGCGGCGCCTGATTAGTAATACTACTGATCGTGTTTATGCTACGATTGAAGCTCTTTTTGTTGGCCGAGTCGACTTCGTTCTTCTTGTACGCCGTCTCGTACTCGGCCCCCTTCACAGCCATCCGATGCCGGATCTTCTTGCACCGTTTCTTGTGCGACTTTCCGCGTTCTTTCGCCGCCGTGTCTTTCGGATCTTCCCGATCGACCGGCGCGTCGATTATGTGCTTGAGGTTGTAGTCCTCGAGTTCCTTTCCGACGAGCAGAGTTTGGCTCGCCTGTTTGACGGATTCTTGATGGAGACGACCGCGTAGATGACTCATCAGGTAAACCTCGGATTTGATCTGTAAATTATAGGTTTGGAGATTTAAAAACAATGAAATGGCAAACGTTATTCATTGATGTAAATTTGATCCAGTAACATAGAAATTTGTAGTTTTGTATAGCTAATAGTACAGGCTCATAAAAAGATTTGTGTTGCTAGAGAATCTAGAGATACAATTATATCAACTGGATGCTAATCAATTATCTAAAAAATAAATTTAACTAAACTTTAGGTTCAGAAGGAGGAATTCTCCCTGCTTGTTTGTTTAGTATATATGTGAACGATCTACCGGACAATATCGGAAGACAAGTAGAAACAATACAATTCTGCAACGACACTACATTTCTTCGGCAGATAAATCCAACCACATAGGAAGACATCCAGCAGTAGGCTAGTAAATGGCTCATGATGAATCACCTGGTAAACAATGAAGGAAAAACACAAGTAATCTCTTTCACAGCCAAAGTACTTCTGTTCCAAGAACTCCCAGAAACATTTGGCAATATTTTTTTGCTTTTATTCCTTATTTTACTAATATTTCCTAGTGTTCCAAACAGTGTTCCAAATAGTCAACAGGGAATAAGATGGTGGAGCAAAATAGTTTTTTATAAAAGTGGTTACAAATTATAATTAAGGCCCAAATACGAAGTTATGCTGAAATATTTCATTTTTTGAAGTGTAACATCTTTCCCAAACGTAGGATAGGATATCTGTATGGCAAAATTCGTCACATAATGTTATCTATCTATGTTTTCATTAATATACCCAAAACTATTAAGGTTTGCAAAACAAATCATGCATCATATTAAAAAGAAGAAATGTGGGTACATTATAACCAAATAGGCACTTTAAAATATTCACAGATGTAGGTTTAAGACCAGGTTCAAAAATGGTTTTGAAAATTGGGTTATTATCGTCAATCATGATTAATGTCCATTCGGTCAGTCTATTAGAACAAAAGAAGATTTGCAACAAATTAATTAAACAAGTAACAAGTATTTAAACAAAATGCCTATTTCTTACAAACTGTATATCATAATCATACCTACTGATGAAAATTTCAAAGTGATTTAGGTGTATTGTCATCAAGTGTACACTGTACTTACTTTTTTTTAAGTTGAAGTTTGTAAAATAGTATTATTTTTTATTACTTTGTATAATTGCTTATTTTTTACTAATCTTTTTGTGCTTTATGTTCGGTTTTGACGCTTTTTGATTTTTGTGCACTTTTCTGTTATTTTTTCCTACTCATGTAAGGTGCATATTTTACCAAAATATAGTCAAAAAAATACAGTTTTTGCAATTTTTGGAATTCTTTCATATGTTCAAATTTTTGTAGGTCAACTTACAAAGACGTTGCAGATGCTGCAGACTTTTCGCGTCGGATACGGAGTGATGTTTGGAGCCTGGTTATCCTCCGTGTAACAACGATGAATCGACAGTTCTAGCGCACGCTGCCGAATCTGCTCCATATTTTCCTCGTGACGACGAGCTGACTCCTCCTGTTTTTGAACGATGCGTTTCTGCAGTTCTTGAGTTGACGCCAGTTGCTGCGCATGCAGAGCTGACAGACGTTCCTATAGAAACAAAATAAAACATTCTTTCTTCATCTCTTTAATTTTTTGTTTGTCATGCATGGGTTAAAACAATTTATGAAGATAAAGAAAGACCTCCTCAGAATTGTAAAACTTTATTTAATTTATTCATTTATTTATATAAATATTACTAACCTCTCTATCCCTTGCTTTCTCCCTAGCCAACTCCTGTCTTTCCCGTTCCCTCTGCTGCTGTTGTTGCCCGATCCTCTCATCTCTTTGTTTCCGTTCCGATTGCATCCTATCTAGTTTTTCAAGTCTCTCCCTTTCGAGGGCGCGTCTCCTCTCTTCGACAGCAGCCTCCTTAGCTGCCTTCTCCTCTTGCCTCTTCCTGCGGTCCTCGTGGATCACCTGGATGCGGCCCCTCTGCTCTCGGCAAGACACCATGAAGTCGTGCTTCTTATTTTGCGCTTCAAGTTCGTTGATGAAAGCAATTTCCTTCAGTTTCTCTTCTTCATTGTGGGCTTTCCTGACGATACCTTTTAGGTGACGGTTCCTGTTCTGTACCGCACGCTGAAGCCTGCAATGGATACTTTTCTTAAAATTATTTTCTGGAGATTAAATTCACTTTATTCAATATAAAGAAGACTAAAATCTATTTAAACTGGTAGAAACTAGGATTTTAGCTTGGTTTACAGATAGGACGTATACAATAGAGCTATAAATAGGAATGTAGAAATCTACTGTATACAACTTATTTATAGTAAGTACATTGTATGACCCACAGATTTGTGAAATTCCAAAAAATACCTGAGAATATTGTATCATTGGCGTCTTCTAGGGTGACTCAATGTGCGTAGTTTAATCAATAATTAATAATGGATAATGGAAAATATCTTAAAGGATATTTTAGGCTTTTAGGAATCATTCTAAGGAAAGATTTGTTAAAAATGATTTTGTCCATCTAGAATCTAGATCAGAATTTTTCTAGATCACCTTTTTACTCTCGCAGAACCCTTGACATTGGGTTTAAACCCAGGGGGAACCCCAATAGAAAAACTGGAATTCTGTATCATATAACAGATAAAAATTATTAAAAGAATTTTTCTGAACCAAGTAACCAGCAACATGTGTGTAAAGAAATGCAAAGTTTTCTTTTACAGCATTTTTTTGTGATGATTTATTACATTAATTTTCTCTAATTTTGTAGTTATTTCTCTTTGTGTCACCATTTCTTTGTTTTTTTTTTCAATTCCTTAAAAAGTTACAGCAGTTTAAAATATAACTAAAGAAAGGGAACAGCAAATAAAATTGACTTTTAATAAGTTTAACAAATATCAATTAGAAATGATATTTTGAGTAAAATGTTTCATATGGACCTACTCCTTTAGAAATATGTCATTTAATACACGATTCCATATGTAGCATTTCAACATGAAAATTAAACCGGTTTTTCAACCAAATACAGTAATACCTCGCATAGTCCGGTTTCGAACAGTCCGGATTCAGTATAGTACGGTCTGTAAATCACTCGACCAGAATGCAAACTTGACATTGGGCGCGTACAAGCTAGGTCAGCGCTAGCACTGCTTAGCTAGCGCTGGCTAGCGCCGGGCGTGGTTGTACTCACGCAATATGTTTCGGTGGTTCCCCTTCCTATGTCTTAACCTATGCAGTGCGCGACTAGTGAGCGGTGGATGTTTCACGCTGAGTTTAATATTTAATCTTTAATGCAGTTAAAATGAGTGCGAAAAGAAAACGTGAAAGTGATTCAGACAGCAAGAAGCGTAAATGGCTTACATTGGATCAAAAGCTCGATATAATAAAGCTTCATGAAGACGGTGCATCCTTCGCTAAGATAGGCCGTGATAAAGGAATGGACGAGTCATCAGTTCGAAGACTTATTAAAAAAAAACAAGAATACAAATCGCAGGGCATGGCTACGGCAAATTATTTATCAAAAAAAGTTACCAAAACCAGAAACACTCAAATGGTAAATATGGAGCGATTATTATCCATATGGATCGAAGACTTGAATAAAAAGCGAGTTCCTCTTAGTCAAATGGAAATTCAAGCCAAAGCATTAAGTCTTTACAATGACCTGAAGACTGACAACGTAGAAAACGAAGGTGAAGAAACAAGTGACAATTTTTCAGCAAGTTGTGGATGGTTTTATCGTTTTAAGCAACGCACAGGCATTCACAATGTGCGTATTGTTGGTGAATCTGCCAGTGCAGATAAAGAAGCTGCTTTAAGATATCCGGAGGAATTGAATCAAATCATACAAGAAGGTAACTATAAAGATGAACAAATATTTAATGTAGATGAGTCCGGATTATTCTGGAAAAGGATGCCGTCACGCACTTTTATAGCAGCCAATGAAAAGTCATGCCCTGGATATAAAGTTTCCAAAGATCGTCTAACGCTGTTAGTTGGTGGAAACGCCTCTGGGATTTTAAGTTAAAGCCAATGCTTGTGTACAGGGCAGAAAATCCCAGAGCTCTCAAAATGTAGAAAAAAAGAATCTCCCAATATTGTGGCGTTCAAATAAGAAACCATGGGTCACAAAAACTTTATTTGAAGATTGGTTCACCAACTATTTTTGCCCTGCAACAAAACGATATTGTAGAGAAAAAGGATTAGATTATAAGATTTTATTGATCTTAGATAATGCCCAGGTCATCCTACTAGTCTTGGTGATTTAAATGAAAATATAAAAATCCGTTTTCTTCGGCCAAATACGACGTCGTTGATCCAGCCAATGGATCAAGGTGTCATTGCAACATTTAAGGCATATTATTTGCGCCGTACTTTTTCTCAAGCTATAAGAGCTACCACAGGAGAGCATGCACCTACGTTAACGGAATTTTGGAAGAGCTATAACATTAGAAACGTTATAGAAAATATAGGCGACGCATGGCATGAAATAACAGCAAGCAATATGAGAGCAGTATGGAAAAATATCATACCACATTGTGCAACTGATTTCAATGGGTTTGAAACTCATTTTGCTGAAGTAGCTAATGACATAGTGGAAATTGGACACCAGCTTGGTTTCGAAGAGTTAGATTCCGTCAACGTGATTGAGTGCATTGAATCGAATACTAACGAACTGGATAATGAAACACTTATCAACATGGATGAACAACGAGCATATGAAGAACGAGAGGACAACGACAACTGTATTGAAGATCAAGTTCCGGCAGAAGAATTAATAGTTGAACAACTGTCAACCATTATTGAAAAGTTTGAAAATCTGTCGGAACATATTATGGAAGTTGATTCCAATCTAGAACGCAGTCTTGCAACTCGTCAAACTCGTACAAAGACATGTTTAATGAGAAAACTAAGAAAAAAACTGTGCAGACGTCAATATTATCATTTTTAGAGAAAACAAAATAAACATGTTCATAAATTTGTTTTTAATACATTAATACAGACATTTAGTTCAATTAATCTCGTTTTATTTACTGAAATACAGACACATTTTTTTTTTTTTGGAACCAATTAACTATTATTGCATATGTTTAATGCCTCGATTAGTCCGGTTTCAAACAGTCCGGCAAATCGGTGGAACCGATTAACCGGACTATGCGAGGTATTACTGTACTTAAAAAACAAAGTAGAAATAGAAACATAAGTAACATAATTGGAAATATGTGACCTGGACTACGGAAATGGGGTTTATGTGTGAAAACACATTTTCAACAAAAATGCAGTTGAAGTTGCTGATATTGGGTTAATTCAAAAGAGAGTATGTACTTCTATAATCTAAAAAGAGAAAATCGAATTCTTGATACATAAACCCCCTTTCCGTAGTCCAGGGGGTCTGCTCTCATCTCTTTGAAGCGAATGCGAGACTTTTCGAATGGAGGGGGGTATCACCGATTGCCCGTATCTATGAGCAAGTTTGCTTGATGCTAAGAACAATAACACACGCTCCACGCCCATACGTTCCCATACCATTGATTGAAACGTATGGGCGTGGCGCGTATGTTATTGTTCTTAGCAACAAGGGTAGCAGCAAGTAAACTTGCTCCTAGATACAAACCAGAGGACAACCGGTGATATCCCCACTCCATTCGAAAAGTCATCTCGAAAAAGATGACAAGAGTAGGATCCAAGGTCACATATAGAAACAATGTAAAACCCAGCAGTCAGTTATGCAGCAAAAACTAAACAAAAAAATAAAATGCAACACAGATTGTCCAAAATAGAACCAAAAATATCAAGTACAAACAGAATTAACAAACACAAGATCTAATGTAATATGGGGGATTGCGCGCCTTTATTTGTTAGGGAATTTAAGTTCGGATTCGGGCAGAACCAGGGTGGTTTGGCCTAACGGTTTTTGTAGATGGCGCGACGGTTGACTTGAGCGAGTTTGAATTAAGGGTGAACGAAGGAAGCTTCCTGCTTCTGCTTTTAGCCATGAGGTAGTTAAGACGTGCGTCGAGCTCCCAAGCGTAGGGTCCCAATGTGGGGGCCGTGTTGTAGACGTTGTGCTGTCTTGTGTTTTCTCGTTCCCAGCTATTTTAACGCGTAAGTTATTTACTGTATTGTATTGTGACCATCTCTGCCAAAAGAATATTATAGTTTTAGAGTTAACGTTCATCGCTTTTTGTAAGCAGTTCTGCATTTGTTCATGTTATTTGTTAATAGATAATTAGTGTTGTTTTGGATTTGCGTTTTATTAGATAGAATAATATAAATCAGTCCTTTTTGTGGAGAAGCATTTTTGGCTTCTAAAAAGGTTTAAGTAATAGGTGGTTCATCTTTCTCTGACAAAGTGTCAGAGAAAGAACCTACAAGTTTTATAGCCTCCGGAAGAGAGATATTTAATTCACGCTACCATAAGAATTAAAGTAAAATAGAGTATATTCAAAATGGCGGGTAAGCGTCCCTTCAGTTCAGTAGAGTTAAGTAATAATAAATAAGAGAAGAGGGCCCCCCTTACACTAAAAAGAAAGACTGATATAACAGATAAAATCGAAATATTACATTAATTGACATGGATTTTTGCTGGAAAAGTTGTTAGAAAAGCTTTGTAGAAAGACTGTTCAATAAATGGAATCACTATTATTTTGTATTATAACAAACGTGATATTGTTTATTAATAATGCATGCATATCAAATCAAACTTTACATGAGTGACTAGATCCAAAAGAGAAAAAAAGTAAGACAGAAAATAGACAACATCTATTTACTTCTCTAAAAAGAAACAAACTTTTCAGTAAACATCTATTAAATACCTCACGAGTCATAAATTTATCAAAATAAATCAATATAGATAATAATAATAATAATAATAATAATATAGATATACCTAATATTGCACCAAACATCTTCATCCAATCATTTATAACAAGAAACAAGACAATTCATACCTGACTTCCATTCGTTAATAATATAATAATAATAATAATAATAATAATAATATAGATATACCTAATATTGCACCAAACATCTTCATCCAATCATTTACAACCTGCCACAAATCCCTGTTCATCAGTCCTACCGATCATAGTGAGATAGAATGCATAATCCAGAAGATCACCTCAAAACCAACTGAAGACATCTCCGGCATAAGTACTCGGACACTAAAATGGGCTGCAGCATACATCTCGAAGCCACTGGCTGTTATCTTCAATAAATCGATACAGCAGGGAATATTCCCGACCAAATTAAAGATAGTCAGAATCTTGCCAATATTCAAGAAAGGAGACCCAAAACTTTGTGAAAACTACCGACCAATTTCGATCCTCCCTGCAATATCCAAAGTACTCGAAGAAATCATACTTTCCAGAATATGCGAGCACTTCATCGGAAACAGACTGCTGGCAGAAGAACAATTCGCCTACCAACGGGAAAAAGGAACTGAAGACGGTATGAAATCCCTACTAATCCAAGTGCATGACAATCTGGAGAAACGAAAGAAATGCAAGGTCCAAATGTGTGATCTTACAAGAGCTTTTGATCTAATGCCACACCCAGGGCCGATTTATCCATTAGGCGAGTGAGGCAGCTGCCTAGGGCGGCAGCCTTTTTTAGGGCGGCAAGTAAAGTTCTACTATTCTGAAATTATCAATTTTTATTTATATAAGGGGCGGCAAAAAGAAAAATGCCTAGGGCGCTATCATGCCTTAACGCGGCCCTGGCCACACCATGAGTTTCTGAACAAGATGGAGCAATATGGCGTGAGAGGAAATGCCCTTCAACTCATTAAATCGTACCTCACTGGCATACTACACCAGATTCAGACAAATGGGCAAACCAGCGAATTTTGGGAGTCTACGGTCGGAGTCCCACAAGGTAGCATTCTCGGGGGCATTTTCTTCATAATTTATGTGAATGACTTGCCCACAAGTACGACCGCGCAAACCATACTTTACGCAGATGACACCACCTTGATTTCTTCAGCGGACACAGATGCTCAACTCCGGTCGGTTGCAAAAACGCATATGGTTGAAGCCAAAACATAGATCACCAAAAATGGTCTCCTCTTAATTGACTCAAAAACAGAGGAACTGGTGTTCCAAATGGACAGATGGCAACAACAGTCGGATCCGGTGCGGTTTTTGGGAATCACCATTGACTCCCGCCTGACGTGGTATGACCCTTTTGATCAACTAGGAAAGAAATTAAGCAAAGCAATCTTCGCAGTACGTAGAATTGAAAAAACTGCTGGTGATCAAGCAGCAAGAACAGCCTACATGTCCCTTTTCCAATCCAGAATGAGTTACGGGATCGAGACATGGGGCAGCAGCGCACACACAAAATCAATACTGCTGCTGCAAAAGAGAGCGATACGATGCTTAACAGCAGAACACCCCCAGACACCAGCCAAACCTTTATTTGTGAAACATGCAATACTGACTGTTTACAGTATATACCTTCTTCGATCACTCTGCGCTGTACACGGAAACAGCAGCCGCATAATGTAACAAGCTGACCTTCACAACTATGACACAAGAAATAAAAATGACCTTCGACAAGACTTTGCGAGATTAACAACAACCGCCCAGCAGTGCCAATTAGTTCGCGCATACAATCACCTACCAACCACCTGGAAGTCCATGTCAGTCAAGTATTTAAAGGTAGCGCTCAAGGACTGTCTTCTCCAAACCGCACCCTACAGCATCGAGGAGGGAATAGCAGCCCTTACAACAGCACAGAGAGATTAATTTTTTTCTTTTTTTCTCTTTGTGGGATGTTCTATATTACATTGTATTATGTACTGTATTACATTGAATTATGACTCCTTTTCTATACAGAATTCTGAATATATATTATTATTATTATTATTATTATAACAAGAAACAAGACAATTCATACCTGACTTCCATTCGTTTACGTTTCTCCTCGATGAGCTGCAGCTTGGCCGCCTTGACGTCCTGCACCCTTGCGCTCAACGCCTGCAACTTTGTTGCCTTCTCGCGCTGCAAGTACTGTCTCCGTTGTTGAGCCTCCATCTGTTTTGCCTGGTACTTCCGGATGGTCTCGGACAGCGACGACTTCTTAGCCGGATTCGACAGCTTCTGGTGCAGCTCCTGAGCACGACCCGGATGCCTAGCGACCAAAGCCTTTAATGTTTCTAACACGTCGACTCTCTCGCCCCAAGACATTCCTGAAAAAACATTTCTTTTATATCAATACAAACTAAAAAACATTTTATCCCTTATCAGACTACATAGAGTTTAAGGTAAAGCATGTTAGATCGCACTTTCATACACAAAGTGTAAAAATAATTATTAGAACAGTTACATTAACAGAGTTTATCTCACAAATGGGATAATTCCAATGAAACAATAACTGTTAAATGGGGTTAAATAACTATAAAACTATATACACGATAATTAAAAAAAATTGCATGACAATATTTCATTTATTCAAAATAGTCCGGCAATGCCAAAAACATAGTATATTATTGAGGCCATCAAAAAGCAAAAAGTTTAATTTTAAAAATTGTATTAAATAGTAAATAATTAACGGAAAACAATCATTATACCAATATAACTCACCAGCTAACATCGGTTCATATCGAGCTTCCAGCGACATATCATCCTCCTCGGCCATCTGCTCGATCTCCGCAGGATCCCCGTCACCCTGCAGCTCGCAATCCGTCTCCGTACCGTCAGTCTCCGTATCAACCTCAATCTCCTGCCTCTGCAGCCTCTCGATCTCCTTATTCAACCGTTCCTCCTCCTCGGTCAACTCCTTCGCCATCTGCCTATGCTCCTCCTCGCTCACAAAATCGTCCTGCACATCCTTCATCTTACTCTCGTCATCGGTCTCGGAATCCGCATCCGCTACGCTCTTGCGTTTAATCTCGTACTTTTCGCGTGCGTCCGTCTTCTTGATGTTCAGGTTGCTCTTGCTCTTCTCCTGCAGGAATCGCTTCTGTAGGTCGTATTTCGGTAACGTTACTTTGCTGAGGGTCGTGTGCGAGCGGTTCATCGTGACGGGAGGCGGTCTTCTCTGCGTTTTGTTCGCCGAGGAGAACTCTTTGTCCTTGCGGAGGCTGTTGAAGTTCTCCTTGACGCTCTTGTCGATCGCCTTCGGGGATTTGGTTTCGTTGCAGTTTTCGGGGAGTAAGGCCAGGGCAGGTAAACTTGCCGTGGCGCTTATCTGGTGAAACCTGACAAGCAAAGTAAAAATATTTTTATAATTAGCTACTATGTTTCCTAGGATGAGTTTTTATTTTAATCTAAAATGTTCCTTTCATAGGAAATATTGTTTTTCTTGTATAAAAATTGTATTTCGACCAGTTAAATTAGGTATAGAAATGGCTGAACTTTTTAAACTGAACTTGAACTAAACTGTTAGTTGTATAAATAATGATGTGCAATCTTTATGTATATCAAATTTTAAAAACCACCAATTTTGTGCAAAAAAAAACTGATAGCTTCCACGATAGTTGCAAAAAGTTTGCCACTTTTTGTTGAGTAAATTGTCAGTCTTTAAAATCAAGAGGCAAAGAAGTGAGATTTTGATGTGTAGCCATTGTTTGTATGAAACTAAACTTGAATTGTTTGTTTAGAGATTGAATTTACAATGGATGTATAAATATATGTATATGTTGTACGCAAATGGTTATTTCTTGCAACAGGCTTTTGCCTAGGCCAAATCTATTTGCCATTATTTGCCATGGCAAATAGATATTGGGTCTGCATTTATTTGTTTAAAGCTATTTGCCTAGGAAAATTTATTTGCATAGGCAAATGTATTTGCCCTAGCCGTTGTTAGGCAAATAGCATTTTCTATAGAAATCGGTTGGACTAACCTAAAAGTTATGTTTTAGCGGAATAAAACCATATGAAATCGTATCTCCTCACTTATGAGTATTGACGCTTGTCACAACAAATCAGGCGTAACTTCATTAGAATTTTGATAATTAGAATACGATATTACTCAGAAGTAATCAACGACCAAATATTAATTATGCTGTATTTGAGAACTAACATGCATGGATTGCACATAACTTCACACAATTTAAAAACAAACGCGATTGAAGACTAAATGTTATTTGCATGACATGCAAATACATTTGCATAGGCAAAAAGCTTTAAAAATATAAATAACGCTTCCATATCTATTTGCCCAGGCAAATAGCTTTTGCCTAGGCAAAAGCCTTTTGCCTAAAATAACCATATATATGCAATGTATATAATTATGTTTATTAATCTTTTGCTAAGTAATTAAATCTATTGTTTGAACAAATTTAAACAGATATCTAGTAACTAGAATTTGTTTGTTGCACTAAGACCATATAGAGTTAAATAAATATAATAAATAGGGGTGAAACTTAAATCAAGTAACTGCCATTTTAGTCCTTTAAGCCAGGAATGAAATTTTCTATTCATTCATTAGTGTATGCAAGGTGCAATGTAACCTTGGTTTACGTACACAAATCTATTAGATGACAAATACTTATCATATTCCAACAGTGTACATTGATATCATTGAGCGGCAAGGTATGGATTATTCATTAAAATTTACTGTAATTGTGCTCGTTTGTTATTTATATCTTCTTCTAAGTATACAATACACCCGATTCTCATTAATAGCACTAGAATTATGAAATGTCATGTGATTTCTGCATTATTATAAGTCACTTGCCTTCTTGAATTGTTTCACATTGTTTCAAATTATAAATTAGATAATATATTGTAACAGATATATTATAACAACACATACTGCAATATTAATATAATTACCTGCTTGCCCACGACAGCATAGTATCGGACCTCCTCCCCTTCCCGTTACCATTCCTAAACCTCGTCCTCGGCCTGACCGTCAACCACCCGTCCGGCTCGCTCTTAATCTTCTCGTTACTCAACGTCTCCACTGAACTCGTAATACTATTACTCGACTGCGTAACGTCAACGTTATCGCTCGTGTGATTAACCAACGTCTCCACAGAACTCCCAAAATCGTTACACGACTTATTCGCCTGCAAATTACCAGACTTCGGCTTAACCAGACTTGTCGACGACTTCGTCAGCGACCTCTTCTCGGGGGCTTTTGGAGCCGAAGGCTTTGAATCCACTTTGGTACTCAACCGAAACACAGGCCTCGGACTAGGTTTCGACTGCTTCATATCCCCGACGGTTTTGCTACGAGAGAAAGTGAGGTTAGGTTGCATCGGGTGGATCGTCCTGGAGGAAAGCTGTGTTGGTTTTGTCGTTTTTGGTTTCATCGTCGTCGTGGAGGCGGATTTGCTCATCGGTTCCGGTTTCTTAATGGTTGTGACGGTTTTTGCGGAGGCGCTGCGGGTTAAGGCGGTCGAATACGCTTGGCGGGATTGAACGGTCGACGGTTTTACTTTGTTATCGAGTTTTGACTTAACGGGGGAGATTCTTTTATCGGTTTCGTCCGTTTGGCACTCTTGGCTTATCTTGAGCACCTTCGGTTTCTTCAGCGGTAATTTCGGGAAATCATCTTCAGTACTTGTGCTTTTTTCAGAACTTTGCACACCGACCTTTCTGAAAATGTCGTACGTCCTCTGATCTTCGCTTGGGGAATCCACGTGCTTCACCTCCTGCTTGAACATAACCTCAATTTTGTCATTAGCCTCCCCCGATTTGTCCTCGGTCTTCTCGCTTGTGGATTCGAGCGACGAAGACGTTAAAGACTGCGGAGGCGTCACGGACTCCTGCAAACTATCGGATTTCTCACTCTCTGAAGAAAACTTCTCCCGATTTTTCTCCTCGATATCAATTTTTATTGGTGTTTTATTAATCAGGGGTGGCTTTGGGCTGATTTTTCCTGTTACGTTGGGGCTTGCGCGTCCGGAACCCACGGGTGTAGATTTTCCTGATTTTGTGGCTTTTGTGAGATTAGATTTGCATATGTCCCAGGCGAGTGATGTTGGACGTTGCGGGATTGGTGTGTTCTCGTATTCCCATTTTAGTCGAAACCATTCTGCAAGGCCGTTGAAGTCCCGGAGATAGTTTTCGAGCACTAGCGTCACCTCCTGGCATTCGGTTAAGCTCTCGTGCGTCTCGACCGTATTGTAAATCTCTGCAATCTAAGCAAATAGAGAGAAAAATAAATTATTGCAAATACCTTTGATTCTCCTGGTTGCCAAATTTTAGTAGATTTTAATAAACTCCTTCGCAAAATGGTAGTTAATGTACTATGGTAGTTTTTACTCAATTTACAGTTTTCGGAAATTAAACAGGGCGCAACAGTGACGGTACGATTTGGGCAAAATTTGTAGCACAATCCACCAGTTGTAACTACACATTATCACGTCATCTGTTAATAAAGCAGATGCAAATATTTGGTTACTAAAACTTATCAAAATTAAAACACCCACTCAACAAAAAACTGAATTGAAACTCCTACCACAATTTTACCGTCAAGGCATCAACATAATATTATCTTGAACAAAAAAATCAAGATCAAATATTGGTGTTTTAAAAGGAATCAGTAGCGCTAGAACGTTCTACAAAACAAACATCAATAGTGAGTTTTATTTTGAATCAATTCTCTCATATTCTCTCTTATACATCGAAGTATAGATAAAGATGTATTACTTGCGGTGGTATTATACGTGATAAAATATGTCTGATTCATGTACAAACAAGTAAACTTTTGAGATATAAAAAAAAATTAAAATATTGATATATTGACGTCAAATTTTGTACACTTATAGAGGAAGTAACAGATTTGCCAAAAACAAAAAAAAATATCACAAACCTACCACTAGACGGAAAATTATATACCTTTAACGTTTAATTTGGTGAATTGCTTTCGCGATTCTGTGAACTCATAGCTGAGAAAACCCCTCAAAACATTCACATGCTTAGCGTTGGTTACTTTGGTTACAGATTTGCCTTAAGAGAAAAAAAACTAAACTAACTTAACTATTTTACAAAATGGTCAAATAAAAACATCAAGTCAGTGGATTAGTACAGTCAATAGTTTTTGTCAATGTCATCAACTAATGATAAGCCAATGACATCCCATAAATGTTGGTTGATTATTTCTCAACTTGACTCACGTTGATTATGTATTTAGTCATATATTGATATCACTTTGTTCATACACAACCTTATTTTACAGTTTAACTAGCATATAAACTATTGTAATATTTATAACATGTGGTCATTTATGACAACACAGCAATTTAAAACAAAAATAATTTAATAAAAATTGCTATAATCACAATTTTGACATCAACTTCCAAAACCTTAAGTGATAGGAAACTTGTGATGTCACATTCTGTTTTAAAATGTAGAGGGAGGCGTTTGTATTTCTGGGAAATAAACTTTAAACATTTTCTTTTAAAAATCTTTTATTTACACCAAAGGCGGATTTTTGGGACAACCAGTATTGTGGTCAATGACAGTATGACACATGTTTGGTTATTTTTATAATATCCTCATTTTGTTCCCTTTATTAATTGACAAGACCTCTTCATTAATTTCAAACCTCTGGCAACCCTAACTACATGTCAGCAAGGTTTTTATTACTTATACATTTGTTGTCCTGTAGTGTAGTCAAGTTGAAAACAACTTAGGTACTATGATTTGTCAAAATTTTTAACTTTAGCTTACTTAAAATAAAAATCAATCACAGCTATTTTAATAGATGTTTCAGAAAACTTATCAAAGGTTTGCTACTTCCACAATTTTAAGAGAGCAGTCTTCTTTCTGTTATATTTTAGTATCAGAATAAGAATAAAAGTTGCCATTGATTCTTTATCAAACATTAATCTTGCCAAGGGGCATGACACATCACTGCGGAAGCCAGTCTGTAGGAATTTCTTCTCATGATAATATGGCACAAATTGGAAATAATATAATACTTTTAGATTTTTATTTCCCTGCAGATGGTATAGATATCTGTCCAATGATCTTAAAAATGAAAATACTATTTACTTAAAACCAAAAGTTCCAATGCACTCTTTGTAAAAAAATATATAATAAATATTCACTTAAAATGTCTACCCATTCATTTGAATCTAAAGAACATTCGAGCATACCAAAATTTTAGATGGTGCCAATACATAAAAAATAAAATTTTAAATTCAGTTTTTAGTTATTATAAATTAAAACTGAATGCAATTTCTGCTGGTTATTATTAAGCATCAAACTGCAGTTTATTTTGTTGAGTTTCGCAACTTGTAAATGTGGTCACACAACTATAAAAAAAAATATGCAGGCATTAGATAATTTACATTTATGGACAATAAATGTAACCTTGAGGTTTCCTAAGGATTGCTTAAAACCTATTTGTTCCATAATTCAGTCAAATGTTATTTATTGCATACCCGTGGGTGTCTAACAGATGAGTAATTTGATTTAGTAACATTTAATGTCAATCATGACCAAAATCGCAATATTTGTTTATGTTTACAGATCCTACGTCTTCACTAAAAATATACATACGGATCTCTGCAAATTCCCAAAAAGTAAGGCCCAGTATCGAGCCCTAAGTTCCGACTTCTTGTCCCTTCCGGTAGATGCTGACCTAACACGAGCACCATTTCTCTCAAACAAGTGCCTCGTTCCAGACTTAACGGATCTTCTAGTTTCGTGAATACGCGGTGGACAAGGTGGTTTCCTCGACACTTTACCTAAGAAAGAGAAAATACCATTATTCAGCAAACCTATTTTGCTTTTACTACACGCACCATTTCTCAATTTATCGCCGATGGAAATGTTAAAAGCCAAGAGATTTCTTGCCTCTCTGCCTTCTTCTCGCACCAAAAGTTTTACTTCTTCCATGTTTGCGGTGATTTTTTGCGAAAAGACATAGAATCAAAGAATTGCAATGTGTGTTGTTGCTGTGTACAATTTAAAAATCAACGGCAGTTGACAGTTGCATGCTCTGCCAGCTGACTTTGTTCTTCGGAATTGCTTGTTGTTTTGACATTTCCATAAACTTGACACAAACTGAGTCGGTATTGTCGGTCATCTGCAAGTGCAACAACGTTAATTCCTGCATAAATGGTTGCCTAGCAAAATGGGGTTAAAAACTACTAGAACCATATGTTGAATAAAGCCTTCCATCCTTTACTAGAACCATAGAATAACAAACAATAAAAAAAACACTTGCATCACGGGTTCTTCCGTTGACCTTCGCACATTCCAGCACATGCGTTCCCTTTAAATTTGTTAAGCTTTTAAGCGGGAAGTTTAAACGTACCGCCCAAACGTGATTTAACCAACGTGAATATATTTATTATAATCAATATTTGCTTTACAACGAAATATATTTAATGGTTTTCTAATTGCTGTATACCAAATTTTACGTATTACAAATCAACCTAAAACATCATGATTTAGAATTGATAAAACAAAAATTAATATACACATACACATTGCACATTGTATAGGCTATTTTTTATTAGAATCGGTTTTACATTATTATGAACGTACTTTGGGGTGACAAACCGTCCCGATTTGGGCGGGACAGTCCCGAATTTTAACAACTTGTCCCGACTTGTAAAGCGTCCCGAATTTTGTCCCGATTTTTGAAAATTTTATCCTTATGTCCAGGATTTTGTAATACAATTCGAATTTCCAAGATATCCATGAACATAAATTACATTCTCAATTATTATCTGAAAGAAGGGTTGTTTATCTATAACGAATTTTAAGCGCAACCTTAGCGACCATAATAATTAATAATTATGTGAACACGCGTAGTGAATAGCCGGTTGGTGGGTGACAATCTAGTCCTTGTGGCGGTGTACAAACGGTGCATATTGCTTATAATAAAAAAGTAATCTGACTTAAATAAAAAAGCATGTTAGTCTTGTGGAATCGTTTGGGCGGGGTAAGATTTAGTGGCCAGGTCGCGTTGGATCATTTTTATTTTTTGATTTTCAAATTGAATCAGTCAACACAATACAAAACATATTTTTGTTATTATCATATTTCTATTTTACACATTTGTTGGTATTCATAGAATGCGCCATAGCAAATCACAGATGTATTGATCCTAATAATTTGGAATGAAAGAGAAAAATATATGTTACCGATTTATTTTATTCTGTTCTTGGGATTTCTTCTATCTAGATTAATTTCTTCCAAAAATATGGAACACAAAGACAGAAAACGCAAATATACGTTCAATAAGAACTTACAAGAACAATTTCGCTTTTTTTAAATTACTAGGCCTAATTCCCAATCAGAACTCAAATGCAATTTTACATCGGCGGAGGTCGCCGAAACGATATAGCAAAACATACATCGAATAAACAGAAGCAATGCATGATGTAGCAAGTTCATCGAAATTAAGTACTTGTTTTAGAGCCGTAACAATAGGGGAACCAGAAAAAATTTTGGCTTGCAAACAAGGCACATATGATATGCATACCACTGTCTGTATCACAACCACAATTTTCGATTAATAGACTGCACGTCAAAACTTCTAATGTAAATGTTTGAAAAGAAGATGTGTCTCGTACGACCTAACAAAGAAGCAAGTACCTATAACAAATGTGTTTTATCCTCTAGTAAAGAAAGAGTTGAGAAGAAATGTGAGGAAATGCAATTTCGTGATAATATTTCCTAAACTAGAAGTGAATAAAAGTGAATAAAAGCCTTCTTGTCCTTGCAAAGTGTATTTTAATGTGCTATATACATGTTTCGGTGGGCACCACCATCATCAGTATTATAATGTCAAAAATCCAATATTCAGCTCAACATCAACGTCGAAAAACAGCGCAACACAGTGAGAAACATGAAACACGTGGAGTAAGACAAACAGAATACGGAATGTATTAACGGAACTACAAAACATGGAGCAAACGCATGGTTAATACAAATCGGAATTATAACAAGTCGCCAAGAAGGAAAACACCATTTCGGCAAGTGCACGTGCGCACGTGCACAACGTGCACTTGTTATAATTCCGATTTGTTTTAACCATGCGTTTGCTCCATGTTTTGTAGTTCCGTTAATACATTCCGTATTCTGTTTGTCTTACTCCACGTGTTTCATGTTTCTCACTGTGTTGCGCTGTTTTTCGACGTTGATGTTAAGCTGAATATTGGATTTTTTACATTATAATACTGATGATGGTGCCCACCGAAACATGTATATAGCACATTAAAATACAGTTTGCAAGGACAAGGAGGCTTTTATTCACTTCTAGTTTTGTATACTCCCTTGCACAATGGACACTCATTCATATAATATTTCCTGACATCTAGCCAGAGACATAAAAGTACTCCCTCTCCTGGTTAGATACTTTGATGTCCAAAAATGTATTCAAATAAATATTTTAAATGTTCACGAAAATATTCGCGAGACGGCTGAAGAATTGTCCAATAAAATTATGGATTCATTGCAGCAGACAGTACAAAGTACAAATACCAATTTTGGCGGTACAGAACGAAGACGAGAGAACAATGTTTTTAAAAAAATAAGAGATCGTCTAGACGGGAAGAATAGAGTCAAGTAATAGTGCAATTTGTAGAAGTTAAAGAAACTTTATTAAATTTTATTATATTTTGTTTTATTTTATATTTATACTGATATAGGTATGTTTCAATATTTGCATACAGTTTATTTAATGATTATTTTTAGTTAAAAAATACTATAATAATAAAAATGTTGTTTTATGTTAGGTTCTTGTGGTACAATTTGTAAAAATTGTACAATTGTGTTTGTTTTTCTTTTTTTGTTTTAACTAGTGAAAGTTAAAGAATGTTTGTTTTATGTATATTGTTATTTCTTAAGCTTCTTTTCTTTTATTGAAAGTGAAAACGTATATTATAGGTCATAGTAAACATTTGTTATGTTGTCAATTTACGCAATGGTACAATTTGTTTATAGTTCAGCACGTTTTGTGTACTGTTTTCCACTAACCCAACCCAACCCCGATCCCCAAGCGTCCCGATTTGCCAATTGAAAAAGTTGGTCACCCTAACGTACTTATCCTGAAGCCTGGTCTAGCATCGGTAAAATAATTAATTTGTTGCATTTTTTATATGGAAACCATAGCAGAGGTCTTTTCTTATTTTCAGACATGTATGTATGTATGTATGTATGTATGGTAGGGTGCGGTTTTTTCCGCGCAGCTCCTAGGCCACAGTTGGCCCTTTGAGCTTTCCCCTCACTACTGTACAGTAATATCGACAACCAGAGATGTTCAACTGGTTGCCGGGGCCCACGGTTTTTCGTCTCTTCCGAAAGACGGCGGACGAATTTTCGGCTGGTCCTGGGTGTGAACCCCGGACCTCCTAGTCAGTAGACCAGCGCTCTACCACTAGAGCCATTCGCCCCGCCAGACATACATGTATGTTCCCGGCAAACCTCGTCTTCAGGTAGAACCAGTTTGTCCTAGGCCAAACTAGTTCGGCCAAAGAGCGTTAGACATAACTAGTTTATCCTAGGCCAAACTCGTTTAACCTGATATGTAAACACATACTTCAGGTCAAACTGGTATGGCCTAGTTCAAACTAATTTTTGATTAACAGTTTTAAAATATAATACCGAGTAATCCACGCTATTATTGAGGAAATGCCGACCTGGAATTCCAAGTTGCACGCTATACGTTGCATGCAATAATTTTAATAGGGATGATATTATTCTTACCACGAAAAAGCGATTTTTTCGGCTTCCGGGTTTCCGGAAATGACGCAATCTTTTACATTATTTTTAAACTGTAGGTTATACTTTTAATTTACCGATTGTCTATTTTTAAGACTCCCTTTTTTTTCGGAGGTGACGTCATCTGGACTTTTAAGCTTCACGCTAATAGTTTGCTTGCGATCATTTCAATTTTCATCGTCTAAATTTAACTTGCTGTATGGGAGAAGGGTACCCATTAGGGCGGTCCAAAAACGCATTGCAAAAATTTTTATGGTGTTATAAAGCAACGATCCCCTCAAATCATTTCCAAATCCAAAAAAAGTGGAGACGTAATTTTGTTTGTTGACATTTTACTAGTAGAATGTTTATAAACATGTGTCAGTTAATTTACATTTGTTTAAAGAAGTTCTATTTGTTTAAATAATTAATTTTTCTCAAAAAACAGTCTGAATTCTGTTTTCTGAGTTCGAAATGGCAAATTATTATCTTACAGTGACATTATTCATTAACAAAATTCTTCCTATTGTTTAAACAATCAATTACTATTAATTTTTAACTTTTTTTCTAATTATACTAGAAAAGTCAGTGTTTTTGTGAAATTAACTTATAAATTTATAAATTATCTACCTATATTATATAATAAAACCATATTTGATTAAAGAAATTCTATTTGTTTAAACAATTTTTGTTTGCAAATGACTTAAAATTCATTTTTTTTATATCGGTCTGGCCAACTATTATTCTCAAGTGACAGCATTTATATTTTCGGATGATTTCCATTGTTTAAATAATAAAATATTATTCGTTTTAAATACCAGTGATTCGAAAAAATTTAAATGGATTCAAATAATTTTTTTTTCGGGAAATTGGGTTGGGTTGGGTTACATTTCTTTTTAAAATATTAAATTTCCTAAAGTCAACAAATTTTATTAATCAATCACATTTATCTCTACATTTCTTATTCTGATTTCCTATACCACTGTGTGTCGCAAGATAATGTTGATTTGTTGCTGTCTGGAAATTGTTCCCTGTACTCTAATTTGCTGAAATATTGAAAACGAATGCTATTTTATTATTCAAACACTGGAAATCATTCCAAAATATAAATAATATCACTTCAGAATAACAGTTTTCCAGACCAATCTACAAAAAATTCGAATTGCAAAAAAATAAGAAATGGCATTTGATTAAACAAATGTAGGTTTATTAGATAATACAGACTAGATATCTCGACAAAGGTGAAACAAAAAGCACAATAATTTGTTTATTAGTAGCTTTACCCAATTTATGATTTGTTTTTGCCGGACACCAAAAATTCAATCTCGGTAAATTACACACCAAATTATGTTTTACGATCGAACAAATTAGAGATTAACCTATCATTTGGTTGAATTGCTCACGACTTTGAAATGTAAATTAACAAAACGCCAAAGAATCTGCAGACCTTGACTCAGGCCGCGCTATTATAAAATACTTCAGTTTGCCTGAAGTGGGAAGATGCTACAAAACATGAGATAAGTTCAAGGGTAAACGTTGTTTTTGTTCTTTCGTTTCATCTAATTCGCTCTGCTCTTCGCTAGTTAGAATAAAATAACAACGCATTTTTTTGTACCAGCAAGGTAGACTGAGTTTATCTTTTCGCATTTTCTGCTATGGAATTTCGTTTTATTCTCAGCCAAAGTTATAAATCTCTTGTACTACACGTCGATTAAAGACATAAAGACACGAAGCCGATAAAGTAAATTTACGAGCAGGATTACACCGAATGCAAATCAGCGTACCTATTTTGTTTACGTAAAATTCAAATTTGCGTGCCGATTATTATTATTTCCTTGTTACGTTTTGAGTTACGAATTCAAGGCAACGGGGATCTCTTCTTTCCATTATACTGACGCTCGCATCATCAAACCGCAAGACGCATGGTAGTCAAATTGCGATAATTTGCATATAAATTTCAAGTAGCTGGATGGGTACTAATAAGTAATCGTGTTGTAAATAGCTAATGTCATATAATCTGTTTTCAACGTAAATCGAATTCTTCAAACTTACCATTTCACTGATTTCGCAAGATGTTGCAACTCATTTCCTTTTATGCTATAACTATTATAACTATTACTATATAGGTATTATGGAAACTTTATGGAAGCTATTATGCAATCATTTAGGTGAACTATTAAATTAGTAATGGTGCAGTTAATTAAAAGTCAGGGGTATCAACTATCCTAATTTTAGACTTTCTATCAAGGATTCGGTAACATATTTATTCTAGTATAATAGTGGAAATAAACCGTACATTTAAGTAAATAATTGAAACTAAGGTTCGTTAACTTCATAATTTCAATTATGTCGTTTTAATCACCATCATCATTTATAATTGTGAATAACTATGTAATAGTTTGTAGTTTACATATCAATTTACAATTGAAGGTTTCCTAGCATCTTGTATTAGGTACGTATACTATATTATATACTATAAATGTAGGTAGGTACCTAATATATAATGATTAAAGAATTAATGAATAGTGACAGAAATTAGCATACGAAAACAATTAATTAACTTTAAGCAAATCAATTTCATTTTGATTCCACACCGCCAAACATGGCTTTCGTGATGAAAGGAATGAGTTTGTGTCTTGATCGAGAGTTGAACTCTCTTATACAATGGTTGCATAATCTTTTATTTTCCAGTTTGCACCAATTTCGATTTTTGATATTTTGACAGTACTTGCCAATATTTTGGTGTTGTATTAGTGGACAGATGTTTACACGTTCTTCAAGCTATTTGATTAATATAGAATTAATATATTTACTAATAGAGAATTAAATATAGAATTGACAGATGGTTAAATATTCAATCATTCGAATTTCTATGGGTTTGTTAATTTAGATATATCTCAAAACTTTCCATTCTATTAATTGAAAATGAACTCCGGCTAAAACATCTAAAATTCCATTCTAAAATGGCTTCGATTAAAGCCATACTAATGGACACACCTTTGTATCATCGAGACGAATTCCAACATCGATGATTACTAAACTTTTTTTGACAAATCCTATAATGTGTAATCTGGGAAAAGAATAACATATTTACGTGTATAACTTTTTTTGTAGATATTATGCATTTGGATAAAGAAATGATTACATATTATTATTATTATTATTATTAAACAATGCCTTTCGCAAATATCAGACCATTTTTCAACAAGACTCCTCTACACAACACAAGGGTTTCCAGACCGCAACATTGGCACGAATGAACCAATTAAAGGTCCGTTTACACGCTCATGCCATTTGCACAAATTGATTTGCGCAAGCCAATTTGTGCAGTTGAACTGAATGAAATGATCGCGTTCACACGTGCAGTTTAGTTGGTGCAAATGTAAATCAGTTAACTGTGGAGAATCGTCACGAAACGCGGTATTTACTGTGCTTTTACTACAGTATTTCAAAACTGGAGAACCAAGAACTAGTTCTTGCAACTGCTGCCATTTGTACCTATAATATGAAAATTCGGAAATAGAAAGTAGACAAAAGGAAATGGTCTAAACGTTGGTTACTAAAAAGGAATCTGCTTTCTTATGTCAATTTAATTGCTGAATTACCTAGCCAACCCGACGATTTTTGCAACTACTTACGCATGGACCAAAGTACCATAAATTTGGAACATACATATCTTCTTCTCCGGCACCCGAGTTTTCCGATGCTAACACTTTATTTTAAGTTCCTTCGGTAGGGGGTGCCCAAAGAGTTCATTTTTTCACTATACTTTCCCTATTTGACTATGGTTCCAAGAATTTTTTCTACTAAACTATAATACGCGTACGATTTAGCGTTGCGGTAACTATACTCTGTACTGTGACCTTTTCATAAACATGGAAAAGATTATAACTATATAATTTGAAGATTAACTGTGTTATTGAACGAGAAAACTTATAGTGGGAAATTAGTCAAATATTTTATTGTTTTTAATTTTTTATTCCTTAACCAATATTTCGGACAATTTTGGTCCTTCTTCATAGTTCGGAAAAATTTATATAAATATACAAAACAGGAAAGGTGTCAAGACAAGTTTACTCGTTTTACATATGTGTATATACCTATAAACTCACAAAGAAACTTTTTCGACTTTTAGACGGAGTAGGTATCACAACAAATTAAGATTTTGGTAAATAACAACGTGCTGTCAACAAACAAACATCTTTCACGTAGGTTACGTGCTGTCAACAGTCGACGAGTTCGATTAACTACTGATATGCATGATCAAAGTTGGAACTGAGGCTTGTGCCCCATTTACACGCACAAGCCAAAGCACCAACCACAAGCCGATTTTCTGTCACGACAGATTTTACACAAGCCAAGATTTTTGGCTTGCGCAAACTTCATGCCAGCGTTTACACGCAACGATTTAACTGTGCAAATCGATTTGTACAAGCCTATTTGCGCAAATGGCATGAGCGTGTAAACTGGCCTTTAGGTAAATGGCCGTTCAGGTCGCCGCGCCAGCTGTAACATCGACGGATTCTGTAATTTCAACTTTTATAAAGGAAAAAGTACTTGGCAACGGTCGCTCACCGAATACACCAGAGGAATTGGTACTTCGTGTTTAAAGCTCTATAATAGGACTTTTCATAGGGGCATTTTGCAAAATGTACTGCAAGAATTTAAAGACTAACAGCTGTATCAAACAAAATTGAAACTTAGAACAGTTTTTTTGTAACTGCACTATGATTAGGTTCATAAATAATCAATTTACTTTATAATGTTATTATTTTATTTTACTAAAGATGAATTTAGAAAATCTCAAAGATGAAGTCATTTCAAATATTTCCTTCTAAAGATATCTGGCTATCCAATTTTAAAGAAAATTGATTATAGTTATGTAGTTTATATAATATTTTATAAGTTTAACAATTGCCGCTAATTCCGACACTAAGCGTAAATTTTAATCGGAAATGCGACACCTCAGTGAACCTAATTCAGATACTTGTGGTACATTATTCCGACAAATATTCAGGTAAATAATAATAAGAATAAATTGTCTTTATTATCCCAAAACATAAGAGCAATACAGTTTGTAATACAGAGTACAGAGGCGAAGTTAAGTGTAATCACACTGCTCTCATAACTCATAACTCAAAAGGAAAAATTACAAATAAAAAAATGGAGAATGAACAAATGAAAATGTAAAATAAAATAAAACAAAAATAATTCAATCTTGTACAATCTTGTATTCAGTGTTTTAAATATTGTTAAATAAGATTTATTATTAACAAATGTTAAACATTTATGTTTTACCATTTTTAATGAAACACTGTATAAAATAAGTCCTTAAGTCTTCTTCGGCTTTTTGTTCTGTTCCTATTTCGCTTTCTTTCTTATTTCTCTAGAATGGGTTTCTTTTGTGCTTTCTTCTTTTTGATTAACAAATACTCTCTCCAAGCATTAGATAATAATGTTACAGAAGTATAGCTTAAGTTTACTTTATTTTGATGTTTTGGGTCAGAATAACGATTTTTTTTTTTCAACTGTTAACTGTTCAGCTGTTCACCTGTTATAGCCAAAGATGGTGTATTAATGCCAAACTCGCGTCTATAACCAAGCTCTAGTTGGGTAACCTGATAAGCACGACAAACACGAGAAAAAGAAGAAAGTTTTTATTTTTATTATTACATCATTGTTTTAAAAACTAATGCCAACATGTTATACAGTGTTTTAAAAACTAATGCCAACATTAGAATAAAACACGTGGGTGTTTCGGTGATGTTCTTTATTTGGGCTCTTGGCTACCTGGTTTCAAATCAACAGATTCGTCTTCGGGCCATGCGTCAATTACAGTTTATAATGAATGGTCATACGTCGTTGTAGTGAGGTTATGTTGCGGCATCGCGAGCACTTCGTTTTGGTCGGTACAAGCTGAACAATGGAAAACAAACTATTCAGAAAGGTGGTTTACTGGCAACAGTGTAGTGAGGTTATGTTGGCAACTGTTGCCAGTAAACCACCTTTCTGAATAGTTTGTTTTCCATTGTTCAGCTTGTACCGACCAAAACGAAGTGCTCGCGATGCCGCAACATAACCTCACTACAACGACGTATGACCATTCATTATAAACTGTAATTGACGCATGGCCCGAAGACGAATCTGTTGATTTGAAACCAGGTAGCCAAGAGCCCAAATAAAGAACATCACCGAAACACCCACGTGTTTTATTCAAATCAAACTAATTAATATTTCGGTGAAAATGGAGGAATTTATTATTGAAATGTTATACATTGCTGAAATGAGAAAAAAGCACGAATATCGGAAAATGCGAAAATTCAACATGGCGCCTATAAGAAAAACAAAAGTTTGCCATGGTTACACCGCCATCTTTGATGTTATTGCAAATTAAAAAATAACACTGCAGTCCTTGTTAAAAAGTACCTAGTAGAATGGTTTTGTTTCAAACGTCTAACTACGCTTGGCTTTGAATAAAAAATTAAAAACGATATCTTAACATTTCAGTTTTTTGTGGATATCTTCAAAATGAAAAATGATAGCTTAAATTTCTTTTCAGATAATTGATCAACACAAAAATACGAAACTTTGCCGAATTTAAACAGAGGCTCTATCTCCACTAATAAGCGAGATCCCCATGGTGAGTCTCGAAATTGAATCACCCGGTATTTACAAGTATCTACCTAATTCCGATACCCCTAAATTTGTAAATAATAGTGGCTAAAAGAGTAGTACACTGTATTATTATGAAAATATAAAGGATTTTTAGTCATCCTAAATAGATATTATTAGAATTTTCTTAATTAATGTTATCCTGTAGCGATGTAAAAAAGAGTCGAATTGCAAAAAATCTACTTTTAGCGCAACACTCAATTATCAAGATCAGTCACACGTTATAGGGTATATTCTGAACGTTAGAATATTTGTAGAATAAGAAACGATTGTGGGTTGATGTGGTTGTAATGTCAAACAAATCAACAAACCGGATGTCCTAAAATAAAGTTCAATCTTGTAGGACAGTGTCCGAATTTGGAACGTTTACCTTAATTGCTGATTAAATGTAATTATTATTATAAAATAACACCATAACGTGATACAATCAATGGCGATATAATAGAGACAATTAGCAGTTGTGATATTCTCAACCACTTGTCAAACGTAACAAAATAACATGTAATTAATGTGTCTCCTACTAAAATAGCTCAATTAATACCGTGTAATTCAGCTTGTTGAACAAATGTCTCTTTCTAGTAGTGCAAATTATAATTATGTATTTGCTTCATAGTATTGTAATTGTTCTTTTTTTTCTAATCCCGTGATTACCCAATATTTCCATAATATCGTAATAGCACCTTCGCTAATGATGGTGGGAGCTATACAGACAAACTAAGAAACAGTATCTTTTCGTTGGCCACCGATCCATAAAACAAATCAATACAAAAATTATAAAAGTATCATGATTTTATTTCAATAAGTTTACTGTACACAGTGACGTATAAATTACAAGCAAATCTTCAAAAATGAACGCTGTTCTTCATTAGTCATCATCTTCACCAATAATAACCTCCATATCTTGGGTAATAGCTACTATATCTTCTGTAACCACCATATCCTCCATATCCTCCATATCCACCATATCCACCATAGCCTCCATAGCCTCCATAGCCTCCATAGCCTCCATAACCCCAACCTCCGTATCTACGACCCCATCTACCACCGTATCCACCACCGTATCCACCGCCGTATCCACCACCGTATCCACCATAGTAGCTCGACGCTGATGCATCCAAGTCACCAGATTCAGCAGCCTCCGCTGATTTTGGTTCTTCTTTGGTTTCTTGAGCAGCGAATGCAATGGCGAAAACTATCGCCAGAAGGAAAAATACCTGAAATGAGGAAGCTATGTTAGTTATAGGTATCTTTTAATTTAGGGTTGCCAAATTTAATTTGTTCCATTAGAAATAATAGAGGAAACCGATTTATTCGGTTACAATTAATTTGGTTTTGATTTCATCTCCTGTGTTGAATTCATAAATATTGTAGTTAGAAGAGCAATGTTATTAATTAAATTAACAAGACGAAGAATTATTTGTTAACAACTTGAGTTGTGGCTGGTTAAAATTCTGCATGTACATTGTACAAGCCACTAAAATTCTTGAAGTTATTATACCGAGTAGAAATGTTATTTTTTATTTTCAACTTAAAAATCTTCCTCTCTTCAATAATATTGACAATGTAATAAATGCGAACTCTGATCATAATTATGTAGGAAAACAGGAGACGCCATATTGACAAACTAAATTGCCGAACAAATTTTATAGCGTTCTAAGTGTGAGAAATGTTTTGCATCCTAAATAAATAGTCAGCTTTGTGCTGAGGAATCTATACATAGAATATTTTGTTAAACTAAGTAACTCATTTTGTTCTCATCTTTTTGGGAAAATTGTTTTCAGCATTTGACTATTCTAAAATAATAATATATAATTTATTGAGGGCTTTTACAGTCTGTTGGTTTCTGTTATATGTAGTTATATGTACTTAATAAGAATGTACACAACATACAGTGTGTGGTACACTCTTAAGTGGGACACACTGCACTGTATGTACTTACCAACAGACCAGCCAAATTGGTACATCAGCAAATACGTTAGATCCAAATTTGACTCGATATTTTTCCCAAATGTTTCTCAAATGTTTTTCATTCATAAAAATAGGTAATTTTAGAAAGTTGGGCACAACCAAATAAAATTTTAAAAAAGTGGCAAAAGTAATTAAGAATAGGCAAAAAAGTCTAAAATATGCACGAATATTACGAAAAAATCCAATTTTTGCCAACAAATTGCCAAATGAGCTTTGTTGTTTTCGTTAAAAAATGTGTCATAGTATGTCTTTTTGAGGTATTGTCCAGCATATCGAAATTGTTTATAACCATTTATTTAGAGGGACATAATTTCACTTTAAGAAAAGCAACAAACCACACTGTTCTTAAACTTCGCAAGCAATTTTCAAATACAAAGTATTTTGTCTCACCAAACAAGCTTTAGAAGTTAATTATGAGTAATTTGATCCGTTTAAAATTTTCCAAGCAGTCATATTTTTGTAAAAAAAAAAAACAAATAACTAACGCATTTTTCATACAAAAAAGGTGATAACAGTTGCCAAAAAGCGAGTATAAATCCTAAATCGGTAAAATATTAAAATTAAAGATGGTGGCCATAAAGAAAATAATAGTCACCATCTTTAAAGTTTTCTTAAACAATTCTATTCCTCGTATTGCAAATATTATTGAATCAAACCTTTACTTTAAATGGCGTCCAGCATTTGATCGAGAAGAATTTTACCAAATACCCCCAAATTCTTGATTTAATAAAATACTTTTGCTGTTACTGGTTGAGAATTGCCGAAAACTAATAAATCGAATGTTTTATAAAAACATGTGGCCAAGCACATGACTTTATCATACCATATTTAAAATTAATAGTTTGGCTGCATGAGCTATTTGGTCGAGATCGGTCGTCTGCATTAAAATAAAACTAGTTAGCCAGTATTTGACAGCTACTTTCATATTTTCTTTCTATTGAAAAAATATCAGCGTTTGACCTCCTGTCATTAGAACGAAAATTTTTGTCAAATCCTGGCTAAGTAGTTTTATATTAATGCAGACACGGGAAAATATCATAGACATAAATTATAAAAAATTTCCTTTTTTAAGTACATAAATATCAGTTGAATGTGGTTTTGAGATTACAAAAGTTTGTCATTGCAAAATAGTTTGAAAAAACATATACTGTGCATACAGTGTCAAGTTTGTTATTATTAATTAAGGTTAATTTCCAATTATTATTTTTATTCGCTTATTGTTTATTGTTTAAGGCAATTCCGAACCAATATTAGAAGTAACAATTTTCGATTAGAGATGTATTTATTTTGTTATGCGAGGGCCTTGCATTTGTAGTGTTTGGAAAGCCCAATAAATCGATATGAAACTTTTTACGAACAATTCTTCTATTGCTTGTTCAATTTATTTTTACTATTTTTAATTTTCTACTTAAAATTACTATTTATTATTATATATTGAGTTCTTTTTTGTCTTCGCATTGTTAGATACATACTTTAGTTTTCTTTATTTTGTTAATATTTCAAACGGTTACACCTTTTGAGGACTTTAAAAAATACATAACAAAATATATAATAAAATGACACGTGCGTTCTAAAAACAATTTTTGCTGGGAAAAAGTGGGATACCTTTATATCATTCTTTGACATACCTTATTCCATAAATCAAATAATTGATATTTTAATTTTCCTATCTAAAAGCTTTTATAGCAGAGTTGATGCCATGTATTCATATCGGCTTTTAAATCGTTAAAATTTTGCGGCCTATCACTCTGATAGAATTTCCATCGTGTATAAGCAATAAGAAATTTGAATACAAATGGATGTAAGTCTCTAAAGTGCATTCAAAACTATACTTTTCTAGTTATTTTGCCAAAGCCGTCATTATAAAATTATCATATTTTAATGTACAATTAGATTTATTGTAAGACTCATTTTGGATGTTTCTATTTTACATCTACTATTAAACAAATAAGTGAATTTTTGTACATTTGATGTAAACAAAAAATCAAAACAAATAATAAAAACAAACTTATTCACGCTAGACTCACTGGAATAGTCCACAAAATAATGAATTAATATATTGCTAAAGTGAATCTTAGCTAAAATAATTTGATCACTAACTTGTCAATCATATCTCATTAAATTAAAAGAAAAAAAAACTATTTAATTAATTACTTACCTTAAGCATGTTGACGTTGTTGTTATTGATACACTTTGTGACACACTGAGCCTGAGTCTTTTGCAAATTTCAGTACGCCCTGTTCTATATATATACGCGGGTTTGTCAATGCATTAAATCACATTGGCACTGCCTCGACATCATCCCCTCTCCATTGGTCAACGGGCATTTTTCTGCAAAACTGTCGTAACCGATAAAACACTCATGTATCGATAAACAGCCTATTAAGTTCTAGTAATATCTTTTTAATTCACACAGCCAATACCTCATAAATATTCAGCGACATCCAGAAAACACCCAAACTGTGTATAGTCGGCCTCGAAAATAGAAATTTTGTGTAATTTTCGAAACTTTCGATCAAATTAATGGCATGGGTGTGTGAGATAACCTCAATTGGATATCGTCTAATATATTTCTTTATTTCGGACCAGTTGTAACCATATTATGTAATTAATAATTAAAAAAATTTGAAATTATCTTAATGGTATTAGCTGGAAATTTCCTTTAAAAAAGTATTTATTACTTTATATTTGTTAGTTAATATAATTATTATCATAACAATTTACATGTTAGTGTAAATATTTATAACATATATATGTTATTATCTCGAGGAACGGTTATTAAAGATTTGTATGTGTTGTTTAAAAAAACGTTAAAACCGAAGAGCGTATCTTATATGACAAATCTAAGGTCAATATTTTTGATAGCACGCTATGTTTTTAAAGTGTGTATTAAGTCTATTAGATTATGCTGTTTGTATGCATACTCGTGCAGACGTAACAAAAACAAACTCAAAATAATTCCAAGGAGTATTTTAAAATCAGACAAATAAATAATGGCAAAACAACTGAAAACTAATAAACGAAGACTATAATAATAATATTTAAGTTTTTGGATATATTATGCCGTGTATTAATCAAATATTACCTATCAATTCTATATTGATTACTTTTAAACGATTTTTAATATTTTAGATTTATTATGAAATAAAAAATCGGGAGAACCAACAGTTGTTTCAACCTTGCAGTCCTAGTAAGAATTTTTATAGATCAAGGTAAGCACTGTAAACAAACACATTTAAAATGAAAGACACCGAATTACAATAAAGTTAAAATCTGTGATCATAAATATGCTAAATAAGACATTCAGGACCAAAAATTAGCATTGGCACATATGAATTGTTGATATTATATAATGTTAGGCACTAAAAATGGTAGTAAAAATTTAATAAACCAACATAGAAATAGTAGAACGTCACGTCATAAGAGAATACGAGAAATGCAAAAGATGATTTTTCTAAATATATATAATTTTTCTTTTTGCTGTGAAGGTGTTATTTGTTGTTGTAGCTTTGTCTCTTGGTACTGTGTGTTAGTTGAAGTCGGTTAAATATATTTTTTTATGTTACCCGTATTTTTAGTCCATTATTTAAGTCTCTTCGTTTAAGAATTGAAAGAAAAATATGGACTGATACTTAGTGATTTTAATAATATGTCAAACTTTCCATTTCATACTAAAATTCACTCTTAAAACTCGTATCAGACTTGAATACACCTTCAGAACTCACGTAAATTGTCACAGTACGATTTCAGAATCTGGAGGTGGGAAATTTTGAACAATTCCTGCCGATTTCTTTTTCCAATTTCTGAAAGTTTCCATTAGTAATTTGAAGAGTTATTCCTGTAATTTCGTAGCGTAACAATTTGTCAATTGTAAGGGGATGGTGTTCACTTTCAGATAGCCCCAAAGAAAAAAGTTGCATGGGGCAAGATCGGGTGAACGCGCAGGCCACCCAACGTCTCCATGTAACGAGATTACGTGTTCAGAAATTAGCTTCGAATGTGTATCGAAAAAAATGGTCGCCACTTGGACTTTGTAATTTTCAAAACTTAATAACAGCAAATTGCATAGCATACATTTACAGCTAATAAATTTTAAAAAAATGAATAGCGTTTACAATGGCGTTTTCATTAAAGATTAAAATGTGGTAGATCATTTTGCCGGACCCTGTATTATTGAAACTAATCTAAAAGATTAATCATCAATTTGAATCTGAATTCTTAAAACTAGGTTCTAGGCTATAATATCCCATTCACTGATATCCTAAATTTACTTAGTTCTAAACAAGAACACTAGGGTTTCTACAAAACCGAGTTTTGAAAAATCAGTTTCCAAATTCAAAATTTCCAACAAACCTGTTTAAACCGGTTGTCTCATTTTACTCGAAAACGTGTTTTTGCACGTAAACCCCATTTACGTAGTATAGGTCACATATGCTGCATTATCCATAATGTCCTGTATCTACAGAACATTATAGATATACAACATATTGTCTTGTAATATTTTATTTCTTAATATTGTTGTTCTTCTAGGTAAAGTATAACATAGTTCTTTGGTCTGTTAATGGCTGCCACAAATAATGACATTTTCTCATTCATCGATCTATTATTTGTTCAAGTTTCTCAAACCAAATATGAATTTATTGATATTTACAAAAACATTGTCTTGATAATAATAATATTTCATCATATCGCTAGTTTGCTATGTATGTTGCCGCAACACAGACAAATGCAGACTTAACACTTCACTCAATGTGCTCTGCCTTAAAACACGCCACTGAACTAGTTCGAGGGGTTTAGTTCTGTTAAGTCTTCTCACTAGACTCTGGTTGTCTAGTAACTGCAGACTCACTGATGTTGGTCATTATTACATCCTAGCCAGAGAAGGCTCTAAGACTCCCTTCTATGGACCTGAACCCTGTTGCGGTATCACAGAGAGCCACATGAGGAAGATGGTACAAAACTGGGAAGATTAAGCTAAACGAGCTTACTGGGAAACATCACCTTGCATGAGGCAAGCTAAGGCTACCATAACCTTCTCCTCCTCCAAGGCCAGACAGTATCTCCAGTTACAAAAAACAGACCTACGACTGATTGCAGGTTTCCTTACAGGACATTGTCCACTGAGATATCATCTCACAAAGATTGTACGGGCAAACAACGCAGCTCTAGGTACACCTATTGTGCGAATGTGACGCTCTAATGTGCATCAGACAAAACCACTTCGGAGCCGCCATCATGGAACCAGCAGAACTGACACAACTTACTCCTCAAACAATAACTGACATTGTGAAAAGGCTCAACATCGACGGACTCTAATGTATAAGGGAAATACAAAATGTCTTTTAGGTCAAAGTATATCAAAAGGCATAGATGCCATACGACCTAACTCTACCATACCAACTGCAGGGTCTTAATGTTGACATAATGGCTTAGGCGAGGTTCATGCTTAGCGGTGATTCCTTTTATCTCTTGGGTAACTTGTGGGACACCAAGTTCACAGTTTAGGTCACTGTTCCGTATGGGCAAGGGAGCGCTTATCATATTCCTTAGTAGGTACTTTTTATTTTGGATTGTATGGATTCCTTATTCCTTGTATACTTGTTTTTTAGCGCAACCTCAAAGATGGATGCCGTATTACCAAATCGGCATCCATCTTTGCCAAAAAGATAGCCCTTCCCAAAAAAAGAAAACTGGTAAAACATTTAGTATTAATGTCAAAAGTTTTCAATAAATTTGCACCATACAAAATATTACAAGATATTAAAATATATAGTTTGAAAAACAGGAAAATATTTATTTGTGTAATAAATGTTTTCAATATTTACAAACTGAACCAACTTTTTAACTTTTTAATATATTTTATGAATTTAGCGGGCAGTCCATTGACGTAACATGATTCTGTCACATACAGTGATACGGAAATTAAGCTGTTTGACTATAAAGTGATTTCCCTTCGTTTATTTGCTTCAACAATACAGAATGTTATTAGTTTCAAGAACTTATTTTGATGTTTTTGATTTTGCGCAATGACCAAAAATGGAATTTTTATTTTAAAATTATCGTCAGAAAAGCATTTTGTTTCATTACTATTTCTCCATATCTAATTTGTAATAACAATTATGTTTAAAGTTATATTTAATGTTGAACCAGAATTTTCAGAAACACTATAGTTGAAGATTGTTTTTATTTTAATACCAATAAACTCTAAATCTGTAATTAAATTTCTTATTTTATTTTATATTAGTGGAATTCTGACATATGAATCTCTTTTTTCAAACTTCATGAAGATGACTGAGAATTAATCATCAAAATGTTGATTTTAAAATATTTAGCACAGATAGAAATAGCGCAAACAAGTGGTACTGTAATTTTATGTTTTGTGTAGTCTGGAGTGGGTCGATTATTTTCATAAATTCAAAGTCGATGTTAAATTACATTATGTATCGATTAAAATTTAAAATCGATGATAATCAAATATGGTTACATTAATAACCCATTCCACAATAACACAATCCTTTGTAAAAGATTAATCATTATTAAAGTATGGAAGTCTGCATTGCCTCGAAAAGCAATCCAGAGCTCGAAGATAACGATGTAGTTTGTCGACAAGATTTTTGGTTAACAATATTCATACAATAATGAAAGTATAGTAATTATACATCCAGTATGTAAATTTTCAGGACCAATGTAAAATTACGATTCCCCAAATGAAATTCTATAGTCTGCACTCTAATATTGAATAACATGTATTGTAAATGATGTATTTTTACAGTTTTTATGTAAAAAAACTTTTCTCTTTTAATCATACATTTGCGTTAGGTTATTTACAGTTTTTGCACTGGCCACATTAATTTCCAGTTATGGAGGGTACGCGGTAACTGAAAATTGACACACAATGAACAAAATAGTGGGCTCTTAAAAATATAATTATTATACATATATTTATGCTACAAAAACTATAAAATATTTACCTTTAGTTACCATATTAACTTGGCAACTTGCTTTTAAGAAAGTCAAATGTTTTATTAAACTTTTTAAAAGTACAGTAACGAATAAATAGAAAATATTTTAGTTGCTTCTGTGAAAATACGGCTCCTTCATAGCATAAACACTTAGATCCTATGCTGACAAAATTATTATAGTCCAATTTTGAAATTTTATTCTAGTGGTGTCTTGGAAAACCTGGACATAAAAATATAAACTTCAAAAAGTAAGACATAATCAGATAGGGCCAGATGCCTGCGGTGCGTGAAATGATGGTCGGGTAATTTTTGCTGCCGGGCCCTTTGGAATGCCAGGCCCGTGACAACAGTCACAGGTGTCACCCCCTCTCGGCGGCCCTGCTGATAACTGAAACTTTCTTCCAAAAATCCAGTACAGTTATCTGTATTTGAGGCCATGTTTTACTCTATACTTCTTAACGTATTCTTTCTACCTTAGCTTTGTGTCCAGAGTCATACCCAAATACTTCGCTAATATGGAACATTGCCGTCGTTAATCTTGACATGAGGTATGTCCTCAATTCTTTTATTTGTAAAATCAATGTGGACAGTCTTGTTCGTTGAGCTCGGTCCATTGATGTTTTCTGTTGACTAGCTTGCAGAAGATTCTCAACAGTTCTGCAAGAGTTGATCCCACTGACATTAGAGTCGTGTGATCTGCCAAAATGGCGACATAACATTTTCCCGGCGTGGTAGGTTTTTAAATGAAACATAATGGTATACTTACTTCAAAAGAAAAACATTTGCTCGTTCAGAACCATCAAATATAACTATTGAGGAACTCCATTGAGGTAGTTAATAATTGTTTGCTCAAACTAACTCTATAACATTACACATCATTACTAACTACTTATTTTCGAAATAATGCTTCAAAATCGACTTAATATTATAGTTCTATCCAAAGATAAAATTAAACATTTATATACATAAGTTTACTATAACTTCCGGTTTTAATGCATTAATCACCCATTTTTTAACTTTGAAAAGCTTTATCCTAGGGAAAATAGCGAATAAACCGCGTATTCCGTTAAACATATGGAATTTTTTAATTAAAGTAATCTTATTTGGTTAATAAGTTAGTATCAATAATACTTTGCCATTTGTTTTCAAGTGAAGTGTTGAAAACATTTCTAATTCTTTTAATAAACAAATCCCGCATCTGTAACGGACAAAGAAAATATTTTTTACCGTCAGAATACAATCAACAAGCAACTCTTTTTTATTATTCTGTATTAGCATGGTCGCGAAGAAGAGTAAAAGTCAACGACATTGCCGCAATTATATTCAACCTTGGATGAGGTTGAGAAAAAAATTCGTCTAGTCTTTGTTGGTACAGTGCGGGAAATCCAGACTGCTACCAAGGTGCATTCGTACAATAATATATATTACCTGTCCTCAGATATGGTAGCGTGATTTTTGTTGACAAAAACCAGATTCGCGTACTTATCGAGCAAGTACATCGCGTTATTAAGCAGTCTACCTCGAGATGACTTGCTTCTGTTTCGTTTATGACACACATCCGCATAGGAATCCCAAGAATATCAATTTACATCTGTAGTACGTGCGTGTATAACACTGGGTGTACAAAATTGATTTTCAAGAAATTATGTTGGCTTAATTTATGTATACTTCGAATAATAGATTATCGATGACTATAATCTCTATCATGATGCACACCGCTGATTATGAGCTGTAAATATTAATAACAGTTCTTTTGAATGACTTCTTTATTCATAGGAACTCATTATTCAAAACTTCTGCAGAAAAATCCCAGAAACTTTTAAAATTGTATTTTTTTCTCTCTATTTTGAAAGCATCTGAGTTTGCTATTGTCTTATTATTAACAATTTTAATTTATGAATTGTTTGCTTGGAAAGAATTTTATTGGGATTTTTGCTGATAATTAGTTTAACAGATTTTCAGACACAAACAATAAATTCTAGCTCAACTACTAGAAATTTCTTGAAGCGACTCATTTTTCATTTTTCACCGCACAGTGGTCAATATTGCAAATATTGTCTAAATGTGTCCAAAATGTATTATGCGCTATGGTCCTATTTAACTCAAAGTAACATAAACTTGTACTTAGATAACCAAATGACTTAACCCCAATCAGTTTGCCACCCTGGAAAAATCGAATAGTTATTTATGTACCAAGGGCATTACACGGATATTTATGCCCCGAGGGTGACCGGGCCTCTCGGTCCTCGAGCTTTTTAAGTCGCCCGAGGGTATAAACATCAAGTAATGCCCGAGGTCACTCTTGCCGAAAACTACATAGCGCTACTCGCTCACATGCGACGCTCCGCCTTCGGCGTCGCGCCGCATTACCGCTCGTCGCGCTATTCCGTACTTTCGGCACATTTATTTATTTATTTATTTATTTATTTAATGACAAAGGGCACCCAACAGGAATAAATTCCCAATTACAGGGTACCACTACACACATATAATAATTTTACAGTCCACGGGGTACGGCATAAATAAATTCAACCATTCCAAAAAAAAAAAAAGCAAAAAAAACAACCAGAACAAATTCTGAATAAATTCAACTATCCTAACAAAATTAGAAAACAATTCTTAACTAGAACAAATGTTCTATCGCCCTCAAATGCCCCCTCAGACCACTCAACGATGAGAAGAACAAATCCACGTTATTAAAATGTAAATTGTATGCCTGCTGCATACGTTGAAGTGGAGAATTAAAGTGATAATTTGTAGTAGCTGAGGGGACATAGAAGAGTAGCGAGCTCCTCGTAGCGCGCGCGGGTATACGGACCGAAACATAGGAAGTACAAAATTCACTGTCACACATATTATTGAACAATCGATACAGAAACAATACATACTGGGATTCCCTACGCCCCATCAGTGAGGGTAGTTTATAGAATGCTAAGTTCTCGCTGTACCTACAGTAGTACATGTGTCTATTAAATCTAAAGTTCAGCCAATCAAAGAACTTCCTCTGAACACGCTCGAGCCGGTCAGTGTGCCTACTATACACGGGATTCCAAACAACCGCGCAATATTCTAAATGACAACGTACAAGAGTTTTATACAGAACAAGTAGGGTGTCAGGATCCCTAAAGTCGCGGGTGATTCTAAATATAAATCCCAACATCCTCAACGACTTCTGAACAACCCTGTCAATGTGCTGCGAAAAAGACAATTTTTCGTCCAAAAGAACACCTAGATCGTCGACACTGGTCACCACTGACAATTTACACCCACGCAAGTACAGATTATGGTAGGGGGGGACATGTTTGCGGGAGAACACAATACTCTTACACTTGCTGTCGTTCAGAAGTAAATAGTTCTCGATGCAATAGTCGGACAATCTGTTTAAGTCGCCCTGAACCAAAGCGGCATGTTCAGGTTGATCGCAGTGAGCGTACAACTTTAAATCATCAGCGTACAAAAGGCATTGACAATATTGAAAACAGGATGTAATATCATTAATAAATATATTAAACAAAATGGGACCCAAATGGGATCCCTGTGCCACACCGGAAGTTACAGGTACCCCACGGGATTGAAAATTTTTTAGAGCAACAAACTGAGTTCGGCCCTCCAAATACGATGCAAACCACCGAAGCAACGAGCCGTGCACCCCAAAATTCTCCAACTTGGCAATTAAAGTAGCATGATGAACCTTATCAAATGCCTTGGAGAAGTCAGTATACACCGCAACGACACTCCTGTGCTCCGCGAGCTCATTCTGGACACTCTGCACGAATTGAATTAAATTGGTGGCCGCGGACCGCCCTCGAACAAAACCGTGCTGAGCAAAAGTGACACAATTCTTTACAAGAAAGAAGAATTCCTCGCTTATTATTGCCTCAAAGAGCTTTCCTAAAATTGACAAAATCGATATGGAACGATAATTACATGCCTGTGTTCTACTTCCAGACTTAAAAACCGGAACCACGCGGGCAGTCTTCCAAACTGACGGGAAACGACCAATCGTTAACGATTTGTTGAAAATTAGGAAGAGGGGTTCTATAAGAGATTGTTCGCATTTTCTCACAAAAAAAGGCGGAATTCCGTCCGGACCCGCTCCCTTCCGACAATCCAAGCGCCTAATGTGTTTCCCGATTTCTCTTCGACTTATATGCTGAATATTAAATGAGTAATTCGAATGTGTCCTTTCCACGAGCACCGGCGCAGTTGTTGGTTCGAAAACAGAACTGAAGTAATCAGCAAACAACTCGCAAATATCGTCTCCCCTCTCTGCCACCCTATCCTGAAATGACAGCCGATTCGGGAAAGCACTTGTCCCTCGACAGCTCGCGACGTGTGACCAGAAAGGTTTAATGTCCGACTTAATGTTGTTTTCAACACGAGCAATGTACGCTACATGATCAGCAGCAGCGCTTAGCCGCGGCGCGCAGCTGCGAGAACGACGCATAATCACGTGCATCCCGATACCTCTTCCATTTTTTGTGATATTTTGTTTTAAGCTTAAGCGTGGAAACAGTGTCTCTGCTAAACCAAGATGGACAGGCGCGCCCTTTGATAACCTTTTTAGGCACATGCCTGCTAATTGTTGCTTGAAGAACATCATAAAAGCCAGCGACCGAGTCCTCCAAGTTTACCTCTCCGATCACCCGTCCCCAGTCCGCCCCAGAAATTGCATTATTTATCGCCACATAATCACCGCGCTCAAACATGTATCTCGCATATGAATTCCGCGTCAAACATCGATCGTAATCGAGCACAAAGTAGATCTCGAGAGACGGATGATGTCCGTCCTCCGGGACAAAAGGCGAGGTACAGGCACCAACAGACACCGACGCAATATTGGAAAACACAAGGTCTAGTACTCTATCGTTGACATTAATAATATTATTGAATTGATTAAAATTGAGAAACGAAAATGCGTCGATCATTCGCTCAGCACGATCAAGAACAACATTACCCGCGACGAGGTGCCCAGAGGCGCGATCGGGTAGCCACCCAAGCAATCCCTGATTATAATCACCGACAATTAAAAAATAGTCATTAGGGTTACCTGTAACAACCTCTGACACTTTACCAAGATGGCATTCAAGATCGGCAACGGAAGCTCCCGGCGGGACGTACACGCAGCACACATGCAACGATTTATTGCCTTTTAACTGCACTGAGACCCAGATGTCTTCAACGAGGCCTCCACTAGACCAACTATCCCTACACTCCGACACTAAGCCCGACGACACAGACACAAAAACAACACCACCGTCAGATTTTCCACTCCTAATCGGATCCCGATCCATTCTATATGTTAGGTATCCATCATTAACCAATTCCGCAGATCCAACTGAATCATTCAGCCATGTTTCCGTGATACATATAATATCAGCTGAGGATGCAAGACATGATAAGTGAAACTCGTCTGTTTTCGTTCGAAGACCTCTAGTATTTTGATAGTAAACGTGTAGATCCATACGAGGGGAGTGGCAATGACAATACAATTTGACCCGAAGACTTAACCAAGGCGAGTAAGGCAATCCTCATCGAGGACATGCACAAGCCTAGTTCCATTCTTCTTCCTAATAAGTATTTTACAGTCCCTAGTCCAGCAGTAATCGTAATCATTCTGCCGGCAAAAGTCTCTGGCCCTTTTGTGTAATGATTTATTCTTCGGTGTTAGATGCTCGGAAACATAGATTGAGTTTCTTGGGCCCTCAATACCAATGTCAAGCGACGTCACACCGTTCTTCTTGCGAATAGCAGTAATCGCAGCGATCTTAGATTGCCTCGAAACAAACTTGACAATGATGCTGCGCGGAGCGACCGTTGTTCTATCCATCTTCTGAACACGGTGACAAGCGTCGATGAGTTCGCTTGGAATAGGGCATCCCGCGTGTTCGCCCAACTTCTGTACGACTTCACGAACATTCTCATTTGGATGCTCCGGTACGCCATTTATCTCCATGTTATTTATTCGCGAGTATTGCTGCATATCCTCGACGTCTCGTCTCAAGCTGTTGCAATCGCTCCTCAACAATGCATTCTCCACTTTCAGTTCTTCAACGGCTTTAGATACCGCTCTCATATTCTTCAGTTCATTATTAAACTCGTCGAACTTGCCGCTGAAGAATTCCAACGACTGTCGAAAAGACTGCATCTCCTTTCTCATGTCATCAAGACCAGCACTCATTACAGCGGCCGAGTCTCGCCCTCCATCAGCAGCCACCCCAACGCAAGATGAGCATCTCCACGAGAAACCCGGCACTGCACCGACACCCGCGAATTCCTGGGGTATGTTGGCACATTTCAAATGTGAACACGACCCGCAAACAGAGCAGGTGACACCAGGTCTCTGTCCATGTAACATAAATAACTATGCACGGTTGGCAGCCGTGTTTGATACTTGTAATGGTTGCTTGTTTTTACGCTCTTTGACGGCCCACCTAGATTCACCTTAGTTTAACCAATGTTCAATGTTTCTCTCTGCGACTCTTGCCCTCAGTAAGTATGTGCCGATCACACAGAAAAAACGTCGCCAAGAATAGTTATATGTTAATGAAAGTTCAATTCTTTAGAGACAACACATGGCTGATTGCTATGCCGGGTCTGATGATGCCTACAATGTAGGGCGAAAGTTCTCACAATAGATGCAATAAAAGCTATACATAAGAGAAACCAACACCTTTTCTTCTGAAACGTCTGCTTTTGGGAAATTATATACCCGTTACCAACACTATTAAAAAGGTGCACGGTTGGCAGCCGTGTTTGATACTCGTAATGGTTGCTTGTTTTTACGCTCTTTGACGGCCCACCTAGATTCACCTTAGTTTAACCAATGTTCAATATCTCTTTCTGCGAATCTTGCCCTCCGTATAGTATGTGCCGATCACACAGAAAAAAACCTCCATTTTACATCTTAGCTACCGGGGCAAAAGGATTCTTAACGCCCTCGCGGGCGTTAAGAGTTGCCATGGTTATATGTCAAATATATCAAATATTTGTCATTCAAATTGTAAATTTTAAGTCATCAATGTCAATTATTGGCGATTAAGGTTATAAGTTTGACAACTAATTGTCTGTACTGTCACTCAGCAATGTCAATTATTGGCGATTAAGGTTATAAGTTTGATAATTAATTGTCTGACTTGTCATTCACCTTCGAATTGTTTGTATTGTTATTCAACTCCGTAGATACGCATGTCACTTGATGACGTCAAAATATTTATTAGTATTATTTAAACGGAGGAAGTGCGGAGGAACAAAACCATTGTAGGACATAAAATGTTGTATGCACCTCGGGCATTACTTGATGTTTATACCCGCGGGCTCTCGGGCCTATCGGCCTTTGAGCTTTTTAATCGGTCACCCTCGGGGCATAAACATCCGTGTAATGCCCTTGGTACATAAATAACTATAAAAACACAATTAATTGTATAAGATTGATAACTCTAGGGAACATGGGAACATAAAAATACCTGACGTATTTAATAGTTTTCGCGTCTCTATGGAGACACGAAAGATGCTATTTGCCAGCCAGCCCCAGCCCGGCCTGTAATCAATACTTTTCTGGGCTAGCCCGGAAAATGCAATATCTCTGTCCAATCAAAACACAGTTTCGATTCGGTTTGACGTTTGTGATTAAAACGTCAACGGATTTTATTTGTCAAAATCCAATATGTCAGAGATTAGTCTTTAGAAACGGGTGATTTAATTACGATATTGTTGTGTAGGATAAAAAATTATGTGTGCACCCCGCCCAGAAAGTGGTTTTCCGGGCCTCAAGAAGTGTCCAGGCTCGCTACGCTCGCCTGTGCAAGTCTTCTCATGCCCGGAAAAGAACCACTTTCTCGACTTGGTACACAATATACTATAAATCGATAATCTATGAGTTAATGCATCTGATGACGTCGATTGTAAACCCTTTAAGTGAGTTTTTGACACTCAACAAACCAAAACTTTTTTATATACTGATATCTTTCCAGCGATAGATGTTTTATTATAAAATATCTATCGAATGATAGATACAGACGACCTAGGTTGTATTTTGAAATTCAGAAACTGAGTGAATTTATTACTACTTCCGGTACATCCCGGAAATGAAAATTGTCATAATTAAAGTCTTCAGGATGGGTTATTTTATGTTAGCTTCGTCCTGAATCTGTATGACGTCATACAACCAGAAAATAAGCCTAGGATAAAATTTGTTATATTTACAGATATGATAGGTAATATGTATTATACCATCCCGTTGGTACTAAAACGATTTATGTGTATTTGCAGCTATAATATCATATACACATGGTTTCAGTATTCAAACAAATACTTTATTTCTTAATCTCATCCCTGTCAAAAACAACTCCATTGTTACTTAGATTTTTTTACTACTTTTTATATACAGGTGCAGTATTATTATACTCATAAACCTTTAAAACAAATTTGTATCTAAACCACATTATCATTTTCACACAAGATTTGAGAATCTTCACGTCAAACATATGTTTCAACCCCCTTAGAACATCCCTATAAGACTGAGATATTTTCACTATTTTCCTCGTATCTAACGACTATTTTAAGTTCATTTATTCATTTTCTTATCCTCAGTTTATCAGTGTTTTGACAAAATATATTTTTTAAAGGGACACAGAGCGCGACTATGCAGTTCTATGGTACGATTGTATCGCCGGCATTCAAAAAAACACAAAATTGTATTTGGCTGTACCTGAACTATAAATATTTTCCCATACCTACAGCATGATCATGTATTATTTAATAAAATAATACACGAGTCTTCTATTCGCTAAATTTAGAGCACTGTTTCTGGAAATGAGATGGTCCAGATGTTTCCACTGCTTTATTGGATAGTTTTGGAGATGTGATTCTTACACCAGACATAGAATTAAAAGTTAAACAATAATTTGTAATAATGCAGACAGTTTTGTAAAAGTAGAGTAAATAATTAATTGCTGGATTACAAAAGTTTAGTTTATACTTTGTATGAACAATCATGAATTTTTTCTCTGTATAGTAATTTAAACTTCATTTATGTTTTTCTGTGTAGGTGAATTAGATGAGACACAATCAAAATTCTAAATAAGTTTGGCCAATATTCGATATTTTGCATACACATAATTCCCAAACGTGATGACACATTGCTTTTTCAAATTTGGTATTTTTCTTTAATAATTTCTTTTAATAAAATGTAGTGATTTCACATGTAATTACCTAGACAGGTTTATCATCAACTTTTCAGAAATAACCGCAATAAATCACTTACTGTCAATTTTCTTACAAATGATAATGAGTGGTTTTAGTTGTGGTTAAGCCGTTAATATGTTAGAAGCAATCCCATAGGACATAACGTAATATCAATTTTTACAAATTTATTCATTCATTCGTTCCAAATTGAAGTTAACTATTGTATTACTATATTGATCAATAAAAGCTGTGGTACTTGTTAAACGTTTATTGATGTGTGACCTAGGCGACCGTCAATTAACGACTCTGTCAATAATAATTAATTATGTTACTACTCATCAAACCTGTCCCCCAATGTTTTAGATGACATAATATAAAAGGAATACATGTAGCGTGTTGTTTTGATTAGCTTGCCTTATCTATAATTGCATAAATAAAGTTTGTAACGCGGCGAATTGTTCTGCGTGATTTGTTTGATATTCCGTATGGGTAGCGCCATCTATCGCTGTCTAGGGCAACTTGGTGGAGCTCGGCAGGAACTCGGCAGGGTGTGAAACGCTGCTAGCATCGGGTTTCCGCGCGCAAAATTGCCGAGGCCACGCCCCCGTCATTTACATTTAATTAGATCCCACGGTTTTTACTGTTTGGATTCACGGAATTTTGTCTTGCAAAATCGTTGTTCACTTTGTACTATAGTTCGCCGCTGTTACTTGGTTTAACTTTCCCTTGGTTTCCCTATTCCGACAGAAATTCTAGGTTTCCGTTTTTTCTGCGTTTCCGGCCGTTATTTTTCGTGGCCGTAGTGCGGCTTGCAGCGTGCTTTTCCGGCGTCTTGTCTTGTCAATCATCTTGGAGTGTACACGTGTGATAGATTTTTGGAAGCCCGTTGAGAATTATAGGAGAGGATTTTGGTAGTTTGGAGGTCCCCCTTATCGCCGTAGTGCGGATTAATCTCGACCAGGCTTCAACAGGTGTCCAGGTTGTTGATTTAGTGGAAATCTGGCCACCACGCCATTGTGCGGATTTAAACGAAATTCTATCACGTTCACGTAGGCCCAGTGTCCATCTATTTTTGGGTAAGCTCTCTTTAGATTCGATGAGATTGTCTGGTGGCAATTGGTGGGTCGATTCTACGACTATTTCCTCTTTTTAGGCACCTAATACGAGGCAGGAGACCCCTCGAAGGTTCGTAGTCACCTAATACGAGGCAGGAGACCCCTCGCACGTTCGTAGTCACCTAATACGAGGCAGGAGACCCCTCGAACGTTCGTAGTCACCTAGCACGAAGCGAGAGACCCTGCGTAGGTCCTTCGACATCTAGTACGAGACCTTTTCGAAGTATATCGAGTCGGAGGTGTTGGCACCGTGACGGGACCGGCACGTGCGGTGATTATTATCCGTCGTGGAGGATCCAGCGCTAGCATCGGAGCGTCTGTAGGTGGCAAACAGTGTCTCGAAGCTCCGGATAAAGGTCAGAGGTCATATATTTTTCCGATCAGCTGTGGCGAACGCTCGTTGTCCCTCGACGGAGCAGGCAGCTCGTATATCTTTTTTTTGGTTGTGCCTTTTGTTGATTAGTAGTTACTATCGCTACGATTGTGTAATCGTTACCCGTCAAGGAGCCTTCCGCTCGCACACCGGTTTATGGTGGCGCATTTGATTAATATTAGATTAGTGTGGCTACGATTTAGTAATCGTTGTCCATTCCGGAGCCTTCCGCTCGCACACCGGTTTATGGTGGCGCATTTGATTAATATTAGATTAGTGTGGCTACGATTTAGTAATCGTTGTCCATTCCGGAGCCTTCAGCTCAGTGTTATTAATTGTTAAGTGTTTAATTATCCGAAGATATCGCTCGGACCATCGGTGCTCAACCCGTATGTGTTATTAATTACCCTTTTTCTTTAATTTCGAGTTTGCCTTATGTACTCGTAATTTTGATTACCCGTTACAGTATTTATCTTTGTGGATCCTGAATTTAATTCGGATAAATGGTATCCTCTGGTATAATTTCCTTTGATCGTTCAAGATTTTTTAACGGAAGCCGTTTGTTAGCCAAGTTGAGTGCCGATGGGAATTTCATTTCCTTTTGGGACGGGTTGCCGTCTTGGCTATTGATTGCCTTTTATATTAATGTTGTTTGTTATCAACTTTTCAACATAGACGTTTGTTGCGGTAATTTTCTGGGGATTTTACCCAAATCTACAGCGAGTCGCGGCGCGGTTTGGCCAAGCTTCGTGTCGGTCGCTATTATTATTTTTCTATCTTTACGATTTGCGGTTTGGGCTCGAAGCCCTTAAGTGTGTTGAATTGTTTGAGTTTTTGTTGTTTTGTTTGTGTGCATTCCCAATTATAAGCAAGCCTTCGGCGTAGCATCTGCGTGGTACTTTTTGGCTGTACCACGAATTATTGTGTACCTGTATACCGATGCAGATTATATTGGCGCTATCATCGTTGACTTTTGGAGGCTAATAAATTGGTTGAAGATACATTTACTTTGCTTGTTCCCTGTGTTGCCTTTATTTCAGCTGCACTTTCGTAGTCAAGTGCTGTTTCTCCAACGGATTAAGACTGACGTGGCGCCCTAGAACATCGTATTAAGGAACCGTTTGGTTACTGTCCCACGACCACCTCCCTGGTTGGCCGGAGCATCCGGGAGAAACGCATGAGCAGCACAGGTTTGGTAGAAGTCGAGGTATTTTGGTGGTTCTTCGGCAACTTTAGGTCTTTGGTATTTTTGCGAAAAAAAAGGCGTTACATTGGCGCCCAACGTGGGGCCATTAATCATTAATTAGGAGGAGCTAATTAGGTCTTGGACTTTGCCGGTTGGGTCTAGTTTCTTTTTTTTTGGTCTTGGCTTTGCTTCTTTGATTGGGACTGGCGAACTTATGTTGTCATAGAATTTCGTTCTCGGGTGTTGTGGGTTTTGTTATATCTTTGTTTTGCAGGAGTTCCAGTGGATTCCCGTGTTGGTGCGGGTACCCTTTTCGGATCTGGAGGAGATGATCGGTTTGTCGCTCTGCGGATTTTATGCATGCCTTTTGCCTTCTTCCGTGACGGAACGGGGAGCTCGTGGTTGTTATTTAGTTTGTAGGACCCTTCTTCGTGTCTGGATTGGCGAGGTTGGCGTCTGCCGTGATGGCGTATTTGTGGCATGGTGCCGGATTGTTCGCTCCCTGTTGAGCGTGGCCTTGTGGGTCGTTGTTGATGCGTTTCCCAGCGCTTGGTAATTTTGGGGTTTGCTGTGTTTCGTTTTGTTTTGTAGGTGCTGTTGTTTCAGTGTTGTGCACCAGCGCTCTGTGTTCCGGGGCTTACAGAATACGGACACGGCGAACCTGCCACCAGTAAGAGTCTGGTAAAAGGCCACGGAAGACTTCCACCTACCATCATCTCTTGTAGGGATCGGGAAAGGGAGCGTCTCACAATGCGTGAGGACTCCTCATCGTTGCAAAACGATTTCGGCTAGGTTGTTAGCTTTGTCGTCATTTTGACGTTATACTTCGGTTGGCGGTATTTCGGTTGATTGGCCGTCTTCCTTAGTTTTGGGATTTCTCTGTTTGTTAGTACCACCACCCCAGAGGTTTGTTCTGGTGTCCCCTGGGTTTTTGTCTTGCTTATCGTAGTTTCTTTTTGTTGTTGGGTGGTACCCTTTTTGTTGAGAGCTGTGGTCAGCTCTATTTTTTGTTTTCGGGGCGCGAGTCGTCGGTGCCTGGTGTTGGGGTTGTGCGGTGGCAGCAGTGGTGAGTTCCTTGGTTCCTGTCCCTATGTGTTATTGCTGGTTTCCAGTGCTGTCGATGGGTACGAACGAGGTTTGATGCACTTTTCCGCATCTTACGCAACTGCCCGTCCCTTCCTTCTTTTGTGTTGTCCTCTCCCCATACCTTTTCCCCTCCCTACTGTTGTCGTTGCACCGCCTTGGCATCTGGTGCTGGCCCCTCAAGCTTTTTTATTGCTTGGTAGTTGAGTTGTTGGTGTGGAGGCATCGTTGGACACACGGGTTTGCAGTTTGATGCGTTCGGTTCGCTCCTTTGGATCTGGGTCGGAAACTTTCGTGGAAATTTTCCTCTGTGAGAGGAGAGGGGGAGTGTAACGCGGCGAATTGTTCTGCGTGATTTGTTTGATATTCCGTATGGGTAGCGCCATCTATCGCTGTCTAGGGCAACTTGGTGGAGCTCGGCAGGAACTCGGCAGGGTGTGAAACGCTGCTAGCATCGGGTTTCCGCGCGCAAAATTGCCGAGGCCACGCCCCCGTCATTTACATTTAATTAGATCCCACGGTTTTTACTGTTTGGATTCACGGAATTTTGTCTTGCAAAATCGTTGTTCACTTTGTACTATAGTTCGCCGCTGTTACTTGGTTTAACTTTCCCTTGGTTTCCCTATTCCGACAGAAATTCTAGGTTTCCGTTTTTTCTGCGTTTCCGGCCGTTATTTTTCGTGGCCGTAGTGCGGCTTGCAGCGTGCTTTTCCGGCGTCTTGTCTTGTCAATCATCTTGGAGTGTACACGTGTGATAGATTTTTGGAAGCCCGTTGAGAATTATAGGAGAGGATTTTGGTAGTTTGGAGGTCCCCCTTATCGCCGTAGTGCGGATTAATCTCGACCAGGCTTCAACAGGTGTCCAGGTTGTTGATTTAGTGGAAATCTGGCCACCACGCCATTGTGCGGATTTAAACGAAATTCTATCACGTTCACGTAGGCCCAGTGTCCATCTATTTTTGGGTAAGCTCTCTTTAGATTCGATGAGATTGTCTGGTGGCAATTGGTGGGTCGATTCTACGACTATTTCCTCTTTTTAGGCACCTAATACGAGGCAGGAGACCCCTCGAAGGTTCGTAGTCACCTAATACGAGGCAGGAGACCCCTCGCACGTTCGTAGTCACCTAATACGAGGCAGGAGACCCCTCGAACGTTCGTAGTCACCTAGCACGAAGCGAGAGACCCTGCGTAGGTCCTTCGACATCTAGTACGAGACCTTTTCGAAGTATATCGAGTCGGAGGTGTTGGCACCGTGACGGGACCGGCACGTGCGGTGATTATTATCCGTCGTGGAGGATCCAGCGCTAGCATCGGAGCGTCTGTAGGTGGCAAACAGTGTCTCGAAGCTCCGGATAAAGGTCAGAGGTCATATATTTTTCCGATCAGCTGTGGCGAACGCTCGTTGTCCCTCGACGGAGCAGGCAGCTCGTATATCTTTTTTTTGGTTGTGCCTTTTGTTGATTAGTAGTTACTATCGCTACGATTGTGTAATCGTTACCCGTCAAGGAGCCTTCCGCTCGCACACCGGTTTATGGTGGCGCATTTGATTAATATTAGATTAGTGTGGCTACGATTTAGTAATCGTTGTCCATTCCGGAGCCTTCCGCTCGCACACCGGTTTATGGTGGCGCATTTGATTAATATTAGATTAGTGTGGCTACGATTTAGTAATCGTTGTCCATTCCGGAGCCTTCAGCTCAGTGTTATTAATTGTTAAGTGTTTAATTATCCGAAGATATCGCTCGGACCATCGGTGCTCAACCCGTATGTGTTATTAATTACCCTTTTTCTTTAATTTCGAGTTTGCCTTATGTACTCGTAATTTTGATTACCCGTTACAGTATTTATCTTTGTGGATCCTGAATTTAATTCGGATAAATGGTATCCTCTGGTATAATTTCCTTTGATCGTTCAAGATTTTTTAACGGAAGCCGTTTGTTAGCCAAGTTGAGTGCCGATGGGAATTTCATTTCCTTTTGGGACGGGTTGCCGTCTTGGCTATTGATTGCCTTTTATATTAATGTTGTTTGTTATCAACTTTTCAACATAGACGTTTGTTGCGGTAATTTTCTGGGGATTTTACCCAAATCTACAGCGAGTCGCGGCGCGGTTTGGCCAAGCTTCGTGTCGGTCGCTATTATTATTTTTCTATCTTTACGATTTGCGGTTTGGGCTCGAAGCCCTTAAGTGTGTTGAATTGTTTGAGTTTTTGTTGTTTTGTTTGTGTGCATTCCCAATTATAAGCAAGCCTTCGGCGTAGCATCTGCGTGGTACTTTTTGGCTGTACCACGAATTATTGTGTACCTGTATACCGATGCAGATTATATTGGCGCTATCATCGTTGACTTTTGGAGGCTAATAAATTGGTTGAAGATACATTTACTTTGCTTGTTCCCTGTGTTGCCTTTATTTCAGCTGCACTTTCGTAGTCAAGTGCTGTTTCTCCAACGGATTAAGACTGACGTGGCGCCCTAGAACATCGTATTAAGGAACCGTTTGGTTACTGTCCCACGACCACCTCCCTGGTTGGCCGGAGCATCCGGGAGAAACGCATGAGCAGCACAGGTTTGGTAGAAGTCGAGGTATTTTGGTGGTTCTTCGGCAACTTTAGGTCTTTGGTATTTTTGCGAAAAAAAAGGCGTTACAAGTTATACAGTCATATTATGTATTAATAAAATATATTATTTGTTATTGTGACATAAGTTTAAAGAACATCTGGTGGGTGGTATGAATAAAAAACTGCACATACTTTATGCTTAATATTTTGAAGTAAATACCAAGTCATAAGATTATTTCCTATAAATAAAATAAAGTTCCTGCCTCGAATCTTTGCAGTTTCTTCTCCATATATTTGAGGTCTGATGTAGCTGTTAGAGTTTGTGTTTAATTTGCTTTCCGTAATATATTATAAACAAACAACGACTACCTGTGGCCGAGTCTATAAACTATAAAGATTTATATGACATTTCTAAGGAGAAAGTAGAGTTGCATCCAAATCAGTTTCTTTTGTGAAGAGTTTAGAGAAAGAAGAGGTGATGCATTATCAAACTCATAAAATAAGACTGTTTTTAAAATATGTTAACTATTCAGTTAGCCATATATTAGGAGCATCTGCTCTATGAGGTACATGACACATGTACTGTGCAAGTTCGCTTTTTATTGATATCACCCATTCATCATTTCTTTGGGTACCAATATTTTTCTTTTTTGTTTTGTGTTTTGAATATTGCATGGCTTGTCTTCCACCGGTATAAAATATATTTTTTTAACGATGATGTTGATGATGAAAAATCTCGGTACCGTATTGTACTACGTATCATACTACTAATAGTTTTTCAGGATTGACAAAAACCCCCAAATCCGAAGTTTAATGAAAATTATAAAATTCTGTAATTTTCTTAAAAAATGTTTAGTCCAAAAATCATTTGAATGGACTTCTGAGATTTGAAAAGCGTAATATAGCAATTGTTTTAAATAAATCGTGAATTGTGGAAATGTTGTAAAGTTTGGAAGTAATTTGATTGAATTTGAAACTTTGTATTTAAGGTATTTTTGGCAAGAGTTTTTCCTTTAAAATAATATTTTTGCTTTGATAAAAATAAGTATACATTCGCCAAAGATATACAATTTTGACTCAAATAAACGTATTGCAACCGCTTGATGAACATAAAATTTAACTATCACATATTAAATTGAATTTCTTTATTTTAAATATATGTATTATTCTTAAGGTTACCAGAATTTTATTGAGGCAAACCGTGACATAAGCGGGGGGAGTTAGTAATGAAAGTCAAATACTTGCGTTGTAAAAAATCGACGCATTCTAGGTATTTTAGAAAATATTTGTATTATCAATAAGTTTTTAACAGGTTTGGAACACAGATATAATTTTACGTTTTTGTGATGCTGAGCAAAACATACTTACTTATTCAACACAAACAATTATACACCATTCCTTATTTTACCATGTTTATTCAATTAGAAGTTTTAGGCCTCTTGAGGTCAACCTAATTTTTTTCAATTGTGTAAGAATTTTTGTGGTGAGTTAGGACAATATATAATGACAACTTTATAATATCATCACTTGACATGCAAAAAAAAATCTCTATACACCGTATTGTATCTTGTGTGTAAAATGTCGCCCCAGTGTAAGATTGTATATTAAGGGAACACCCGTAAGCTAACTTTGTGGCGGAGGAACTGTCTAAAAAACAAAGCAATTTTATTGGAATTCCATTACAGATTAAAAAAGCAAAGCAAAAATAAATATCAAAAATTCCAAAAAAAGAGGTAAGCAATTCTACATATTATCTCTGCAATTTTAATTGGGTTTTATCTATGCCAGAATAACAATAAAAATAAATCGATAAAATGTTTGTTTATAGGGATGACTGTTACCTATTTCATAAACACTATTGCATAAACACAATGACAACGAAGTGGGGTGTGTTTTTGTAAGATAAGAAAAACATTGCGCAAATTGCAAAAAGAAACGAATTATTTTTTATTATTAACATGAATTACTAGAACCTATATTGCTAAATAGTACGAATTATAACATTGAACTGAAACTTGTAAACCTTATTCTTGGAATACTGTATGTGTATTATTGCAGTTGTGGTTTAATTATTTTTGTCAAGTTGACCAAATTGTTACATCTAGCTATTCAACCAAAAGATAGCCACGTACAAATGGAACGGGAAGATTATAGTCAGTAGCCGAGAATATTGACGTAGACAAACTATTAAATATTACCTTTTTATTATTATTAATTAAAACTTATTATTATAATTTATATCTTAATAAATGATAATTATTGTGGTATATAAGTATCTATAACGAGTAATTTTAGATTATGTTTAGAAAACATTTTAACTACAATAATAAAAACACTGTTACTGCTTTATATCGAACGCTTTGAAAAAGAATGTTTGGACCAAATAAAAACAACAAATATGTACTAATGGACAATGTTTAGCATATCTACGAAAAATTCCCAAAAAGAGGGACATTTTTAAAACATTGCGGGACAAAATATGATAAAGCAGGACTGTCAACATATACAACTGAGTAAGAAAGTAGGTATAACATAAAATTCGTATAACTATTACTTACCTTATTAATTACATTTCTAGAAATTGTTACTTATTACGTATCAATATCACACTGAAATACCAATTACCTTCATGATGCACCTTCAAGTGTTTTTTCACGTGCATCACGTACGTATGAGCAATTAAATATGACTATAGTAAGCAGTAATTTCCTTCAATTTTACTCATTAGCAAGTTACTTAATAAGAACAAAACACATCAAAATCACGCAAAAAACCTATGACGAACACTAACGTGAATAGTTATTGTTATTTGCATTTTATATGACAGAAATATATCGCAAAAATCTGACAACAGGTGACCAGTCTAATTTGTTCGGTGATTGCAGACCTATGCAAGATGGAATAAAACGATCAAAAAGGACAAAGAGAGAATTAGTGCATTGCGCAAAATGGGCGTGTGACGAGACTGATGACTGATGACTCTTGTGGGAGTGAGAAAAGTGAGAAAAACTCAATTAAGCATTACGCGGGTAATCTTGTGGTCAAATCAACCTGATCTAACACAAATATAAATAATACTAAGACGTATAAATAGGGCGGGTTGCTGCAAATTTTCATCTAGTATCGTCTAGGAGTTTGTGCCGAAAGGGTAAAATAATTTGGAGTTTATAAAGAATAATAATGAAGGTGAGTTTTAAATCATTTCAATATATTTTAAAATACTAAGTTGTTGGTTAATATTAATTATTAACAAATGAATGGTTTTGGAAATTAACTTTGATTGAAGACAGACTTTGACTTGAAGACAAATAATTATTAAAAAATATAATTATTCCAAAGGCGATGTAATGCAAAAACTAATTTTCTTTTCTTTTAAAAACTATCAATTTGTATGTATCACAATTATTAACTAAATAAGATAAAACATTAAACTTTTAAGCGTTAACGTAAGAACAACGGCATATTTCCAATAAGTTTAATTGAAAAAGACAAATAACTACACTGACTAAAAGGAATGAATACCTTTTCCGTAGAATCTGAAATACATTTTTCGTATAATCTAAAAAGAAACCGTGAGCAACGGTTTTCGTCATCATATAATCCTTTGAAAAGGTGCCGCTTCAGAAAAGTATTTTTAACAAAATAAGAAGCATTCTAATACATATTTTATTGACAATTTTTGAGGAAACGATAATGGAGAACTGTAAAATATTGATGGCGCTTTCAGATCAAATTAGTTGCGGACAGAATTTTGGTCATTTTCACAAATTTATACCAATTGAACCGAACATCCTAGAAACATCCAAAGGATCTCATAGTAAAACTTAAATATCGTACTTTTACCTAAAATGCTGAAAGTTTATTCAGAAATGGTTTTGAAGCATTTTCAGCGATTCCTTACGCGGGCGTATCGATAAAGGAATCAATGAAAAACGCAATAACCAGACGTGATATGCAACATTCTAGCTTGTTTTCGCATTTCCATTCACAAACAAAAGCTTTTATAGTTATTATAAATATTCCTATATTTTAAAAACATTAAAATAGTCAGGTCAGAAAATTAGTTAAAAAATGACGTACTTGCCGTAAAAAAGTCTCAATAAAATCCAAAAACTAGCTAGTTTTTTAAACTGCGGATGGCATATTTTAGAACAATTAGACATACAGACAATCTCAAAGCACCACACGAAAACTAAATTACAAACTATATCTACTTACGAAAGAAGTATGTTTTTCAGGAATCTTTAATCGATATTTTACCTAATTCCCAATATCCAATCGACTTGATATTTTGCATGTGGGCAGATTTCCATTAAATGACTAATGAATGAAGAAATAAACACATTTTTTGAAGTTTTGCCACAATTTGGATTTTTTCTTTAATTTTTGTGCATTTGTTTATAAAGCGTAGTTTTTAAAAATGCATTTTTTATATAAATATATTACTATGCATATCTTAACTTCACTTGTTTGTTATGTTCAAATCTTGTAATCGATAGATTACCTACTTCCCATTCTCCAAAGGAGTTGAAATTTTGTGAACTGATTTGGAATTTTTTAAAACATCTTGAAATAAGGAATCCGTTTTCTTCTTCTAAATTCTCTTACGATTTTATTAAGTTTCTGAATAAATTTAACTTTTTACATTTTTTACACAATACTTTTAATACAAAGGCTAAAAATATTCTGGAACAGCATCCCCACTAATTTTAACTACCGCCACCGAAGTACCATAAATGAACCTTACATAAATGCAACTTTCAAGCTCAAATTCGTATTCAGCACAAAGGAATCAACCAAAATTTGTTATTTTCTTTCCATTCACACACCAAAATTATCAATATGGGCTAATTTTCTACTGTCTTCGTCTTTTTCTCGAAAATTTTCTGATGTAAGGTCATGAAATTTGATGTTATCACGAAGACAATTCTCATTATGATGTCAATAATAATATTGACTGATTTAAATTGTGTTTCACATAAAGGGGTGCTTTGATAATTAAAAATATACGTGCCCGAGGATTTTTTTAAAATAAGCAACCTTTTCACAGATTTCTCTTATTTCCATACTTTGTTCGCTTACTGTAAATTTTATTGTTAAAAAGCTTGCACTATAAACTTTTGAGGCAGACACAGTATTATTTATACTAATTTATAAACACTATTATAATTGATTGCCATAATTAATTGCATTCAACATTGAGTTATACCTTTTCTCCTTGTTTCTGAACTGCTCTACTCCTTTTGTGGCGTTTGTATAAACTTTATATTTTATTTTATCTATTTAGTTCCATTATAGCCTTTCCTTTTGAAGTATGAACCCTAAATAATAATTTACCTATAATTTTAATCTATAATATAATCGTGAAGATGAATTTAGTTCCATTGCGTAATAACCATATAATCTAAAACTATAAAATATTTTCTTAACCTGAACATGATCAGGAATTTAAAAAATCTGGGTATTATTGGTAAAAAAGTTAAGAGATTGCTTGTTACTCACTATGCATATTATTTCTAGAATGTTTGTACGAACTTCCCAGTGATACAACATGAAAGAAATTACTATTTTCTCTCAAATCGTTAACCCGATTTTATTCAATTGTATCTTCTTTAAAATACCTTCTATGATAACAGAGGGTGTCATTAAATATTTAAAAATGGTGGTCGCAAATCCCTATATCTAAATTGCAAGTATGTGAAAAAGTATACTTTTTCGGACACTATTCTTTATAAGTATAACCACAATAAAAAGATAAAGACGTTTCCCTCAGAAACGCCTTGTAGAAATATATCTAAATATGTAGTAGTGGCAAATAAGGTTTGAGTTTAGCATAGCATTAATTGATGATTTACGCATTTGCAATTTTCTCACGCCGAACAATAGCAGTGAATAAATAAATATGTAACACTATTTTCAGATTAGTTCCGAAGGAAAACACATTTTAATCACTCACGTCGTTCATCACTTCCTTAAATGTAGATGATATTAAATAACAAAAGAAACAATTCTCAACAAAACAATTACCCTAGAAACCCCAGCTTTACGTGGTCATGGAAATTACATTGTAATATAGATTTTCCACATTGAATGATAGCATGGTGTGTCTGGTCAGTTTTATTATGCTTGTATGTATATTGTCAAAAGAATTGACAATTAATTATTTATCATATCTTGAAACAAAAAGAAAAACAGCAAATTTATCCAAAGGTGCAGAATATTTCACATCCCAAATAACAATGACGCAGGTGTGAAATTTAGCACTTGCGTCATTATTATCGCTAATCTTCCGTACAAAAAATCACAAAGCTCCGTAATTCTGTCATATTTGATAATAGCTAGTACTTCCCCAAACCCACTAACTGACTATTTTGCAAATTAAACCCAGTTTACCTCAATAATTGATCGTTTAAAGTACTTATCTATAGTTCCTAGAAAAACTCAATTGTATTTTATTATCATTTTCAGATTTTGATACTATTTTGCATGGTATTGGTTGCCGCATGGGCAATCCCTGTGGACGAGGATCCAAAGGTGCCAAATCCACTACCCAAGGCTATCGAAGATATTGCTGATGATGACGATGCATTAGAAACAGCTGAAACTGCTCATGGGGGCTACGGTGGTTACGGAGGATACGGAGGTCACAGAGGTTATGGAGGATGGGGTGGTAGAGGTTGGGGAGGTGGTTATGGACGTGGATGGGGAGGTGGATGGGGTCGTAGTGGATACGGACATGGAGGACATGGTGGATATTACGGCGGATGGGGACGATAATCATCATCAATGCTGCTGATGTTACCTGTTTCGTTGTACATTTTTAGAATATTGTAAACATTGGAATAAGCGTTTAGAGTTTTTTTAGAATATTGTTTAGTTTGTGTAAATTGGTTAGTTATTTGTATGAAAACAAAAATTCGTTAAATAAAGGCACTTCTTTGGAAAAATTCAAATCCAGCACGACTTTTTTATACCCTTTCGGATGGGCATTATAAATAACTTGTTAAAAGTCCATATCGATATCTTGTCTGCATCGCGAGTTATCAACGGTCAAAGATGTCCAAATCGAGTTTTTTTAACAAAAGCATTATCAGCAAATGCCTATCTTTTTTCACCTGAAAGTACGTAAAAAAAGCTCGTAAGTCGTAAGAGTTTCAACGTATTTGTGTATTGGGTAATCCATTCCGCGTCCCAAGCATTTGAGAAACATGATTGAGTGTCATATTTTATAATAAGAAAAACAATAGCAAACAGTTAAAACTTGACAATTTCCAAGACATCCTTCAGAAAGTAAGTACGAAGGCTTTCACTGCCAGAATCATTTAGAAAATGAATAGCTTCCGGGTTATGCCCTGTGTCAAGATTCGGAAATGCTGACGTTTCGGGAACCATGTTGCTGCCGGATGGATTGCGAGTAACTAGGACGTCGAGGAAAGGGAGAGAGCCATCTGTTTCCACTTACATGGTGAAGCGTATGTCTGGGTGTTGCTGGTTGAGGCCAAATTACATAGATGTCACCCACGCGTCTGAACCAACATTTGGGATTTGTTGGGAGTGACTCAAGGATTTGTTGTTCAAATGCCTCCATGAAAATGTTGGCAATAACAGGGGATAAGGGTGAACCCATGGCAGCTCCCGAAACTTGTTCATAGAACTTGCCTCGGAACTGAAGTAAGTGGAAGATACAGAAGCACCTACTAAGTCAGCGTAACAGGAAGGTTAGTTATTAGATGTAGGGAGTTGTGTTACTATGGTGATGGTATCCTGGATTGGAACCCTGGTAAATAAGGACTCAACGTCGAAACTAACCAGGAAGTCTTGAGGATCAATGGACGACAGGTTTTGGATTCTTTGCACAAAATGTTGGGAATTAAGGATGAAGGATTCCGTGTTACCGGTATATTTGTGTAGGATGTTGGCAAGAAACTTAGAAAGAGCATAGGTAGGACCGGCAATTGGACTGACTATAGGACCTACCGGAATATTAGGTTTGTCTTATCTTAGGTAAACCATACAGTCTAGACTCTAGGAGGTCCGGAGTCTCTCGGAATTAGCGCTTGTTGTGTGTCTTTTGGGATGGGACAGTGTTTGATGAGATCAGTAATTAGGCGGGATAGGCGGGAAGTAGGGTCACGACTAAGAATACGGTATGACGGGTTGTTGAGCTGAAAATTCATTATCTCCTCATAGGATTGAGTGTCAAGGATGACAGTGGTGTTACCTCTGGCAGCTTTGAGGATGACGATGTCAGTGTTGGATTTTAGGGATTTGAGAGCGGTTAGTTCGGACTTTGCAATTTGGTGTTGGCGGTTGGGCATAATTAAGGATTTTCGTGGTTTCGTGACGTATTGGATCGGCAATATCTGGTGGATGTTTAATGATAGAGGATTCTACTGAGGAAATGATGGTTTCAAGGGGAATATGTTTTGAAGTAAGGGCGTAATTAGCGAGAAAAGCGATTACTCGTCTGGGGTTAGGACACGGTATGTTTCAGGAATGGTTGTTTGGGCATATTAGGAGCGGAGAGGTTGTTGAATTTGCGTTTGTGTGTTTCGGTAGTAAGGGTACGGGTTCGATCAGCTTGAGCCGCGGAAATTCGTCAAAGTGGTTAAAATAATCATGATGCGATAAAGAATGAAGTTGTCCGCCTAACTATTTCTCCTACACCTAGAATTATCGTCTTCTTAGGACTTGGTTTATAACTTAGTCCTGAAGATGCCTCTTGCAACAGAGCGCGAAACGTCGACTACTTCAAAGTCCCCAACGCCGTTTCCACCCGGAACTCAATATATCATTTAAATAAAACATTTTTTTTGCTTCTGAAGATTACATCGAAAATGCTAACTTTGGTAACTACATGAACATAATAGTATATTATATGACGAGCACATACTTTAAGATATAAATCACGAGCATGAAGTTGGGAGCAATTTATATCCGCTATGTGAGAGTCGAATACGACTTTTGATCTAAGACTCATTAATTCCATTCCATATAAAATAGTCAAAAATGTGTTTGTGGTGGCGAGGCGAATTGACAAATAACTGTCAACTACAGGTTTTGACAAACTTGACAGTAGTTCGTATAATGATGATAGTTTCTTTGAATAATGCAGTCATTATTACATAGGGCGTCACTTGAGTATTGACTATCGATGGGCACTTTTTGCACACTATTTGTAACGCTCAACGAAATCCAGGTTGTTTTGAATTTTTGCTTGTTTAGAAGGTATGAAATAAACAAGAACAACTGACAAATTTGCTATACATAATTATTGCCCTGAAGTCTCAACTAACAAAGACCGATGTATCTTTCTGTCGTATAACTATATTGAAATGTTAAGTTACATTCTATTGGCGCATCATTATACTTCTGACACGTATTTTCTCATAAACTAGAGCCTTATTATACATTGAAGGGTATATTCGTCCTGCTCGAAGCATTTGCCAAAAAGTACGAATTATATTCTTAAAAATAAGATTCTGATGCCAAAACAAAATTAAATGGCTAATAAGCCAACGCCAAAGAGTATAAATTTGCAAACATTTGCATAACAAGTATATATTTTTTTATATTTTGTATACTTAACAATTCACTGTAGGTATCCGATGCTAACGTGTTTATTTCAATACTAACAGATGAAAACACGAAACAAAACACGTTCAAAACAAATACAAAAAGTATCAAGAGACAAGATATAAAAAGAAGAAATTACACCTAACTTATGCTGTTTTAACGAAATCCATTTTCTTATTCATATTATGGTAATGTAAATCGCCAGTTTTAAATCATCATTTCACAAGAAAACAACTCCGATTTTACTAGCTTATGAACCATTTGGATATGCTTAAACAGGGACGCAAAATGCGATATAGGGTTATATTTAGGATCCTACGTCGCGTGCGTTTTCAAAAGCCACCCAAAAGGGCTTCTAAGGCGTTTTTAATTTAATAATTTCCCGGATTTCATCATAAAACCAGAGTATGATGTGAAAGCGCCTCAATTCAACACAATAAACTGCTGTATTTATATTTTTTAATGACCTGCAGAAAGACTCTGCTGATCGCTCGCGGCCCTCAGTAATGGCCCTGTAACCGTGATTATAGGTCTCTGCGTGATTACACGATCCACCATTTTTTGAAACATTGCAATCTTTCTCCAATGCTTCAAAGTTTACAATATAATATAAAATTGGCAACACCGGATAAAAAAAACATCAGTGCAGCTAAAGTATAAAGAAGAATGTGTTTAATAACATGAGATACATCCATAAAATTTTGTGTGTGGATAACGTATAAAATAAAATAAATAATGTTACGAATAGGAGCTACTAATTTCTGGAATGAATACTGAAATATTAAAATCAAAATCAAAAATAAAAAAGTATCAACTGACTCTCAAATAAAATATGCACTCATGTTTCTCTCGTTAGACTTATAGGTTGTTAATTCCATCATTTTTTCCTTTTTTTCTCCTATTTGCTATTTCAAATCTTGCTTAATAAACCTCAACTCATACTGTAGCAAGTAACTGTCACAGGTTAGAGTTTGTCATAAGTTTGGTATGGGACTATTTCCGCAAAACCAAAGTTCGATTCTTTTTTCCTGCAGGCTATTTATGACATTGTTACCTGTAAAGAAAATTAAATTAAACTCAGGTTCACTATACAGGCTGTCCCAACAGTGCGATCTCAAAAGGTTGTGCGTCTGTTAATAAAGGAAAATGTTTAAAAATGTTTTTACTCATATATACAGAACGCCGAGGCGCACACTTTAAAATTATTAGCGTGTATACAGGATGTTCCATAAGGTAGTACCAACCCAAACTTATGCTTTTTTTAAAATGAAACAACCTATATTTCAGCACAATTATGAATTCCTCGCAAAATTCCTCGAAAAATTACATTACTTACCCTAAACTTTATACTTTTTGATTTATTGGCATTTTTATGAAAAAGCAGCAGTTTAACAAAAATTGTATATCTCAATCCTTGCTTTTAATTTTATTGCGCGCGCTTAGATTATGATTAAGCAAGGAGCGTTCTATTAGCGTATTAGTGGTTACCTACCATCCCCAAATTGTCTACAGGCTGGTCATAAACTGCAACAAAATATCGCAAATAGTTATTTCGTAAGAAAGTTAATATTTGTAAATTGAACCTAATTATTTTAATTATTTTTTTTTATTTTTAGGCATCTAAAAGATTACTAGCACACACCTGTGCTAAATTTAACAATTGCACAGGTAATTAGTCTTTTTCATAAAAAGATCGTTTTTTACTTTATCATACGCAGTATTATAAAGTATTGTAATCATGCCGAAATAAAAATTTGAGATTTTAGCGGAAATAGGTCTTTTTGGGTCCCCTGAACATTTTTGACCAAGGTACAAAAAAATGTCTGTGTGTGTGTGTGTGTGTGTGTGTGTGTGTGTGTGTGTGTGTGTGTGTGTGTGTGTGTGTGTGTGTGTGTGTGTGTGTGTGTGTGTGTGTGTGTGTGTGTGTGTGTGTGTGTGTGTGTGTGTGTGTGTGTGTGTGTGTGTGTGTGTGTGTGTGTGTGTAAACGATTTTTGTGGAGACGATTCCGGAGAAACTACTGAAGGTATCGGGACGAAAGTTCATATTTAGAAGTTTCATGACCTAACTTAGAGCTGAAAAGCTTTTGGTTCACAAGGGTCCAAAGGAACTGGTAGTTTATTCTAAGCCTTTTTCAAGGATTTTGCAAAAGAGCCGCCATTTCTGTAATTTCGTCAAAATAGTTAAATAATAAATTAAAGTAGAGGAAATTTTGAATAATTTATGCCTATGACTTTTTTTTGTAAAATTAATAGTTTAGCTACAAGAGCAAATTCTATTTGATCGAGATCGGTCGCATCTGCATTGATATGAAACTAAATAGTAGCCAGGATTTTGACAAATATTTTTTGTGCTGTCACACTCGAAAACAGCTGATTTCATCAGAGGTTGGAGAACCGCTATGGAACGGTGCCGCTCTAGTGCAGCAAAGTACACAATACAAATTTCAAATAAAATAAGGTCACCAATTTGATTGTTTGTTAATAAGAAATATCAACCCGTCTTTATATCTAATTCTAAAAACAATAAGTTGAGAAAATTATAAATAAAGTATAGCGATGAGTGTAGTTTTATTTTAGTATGTTGGCAGGGATCTGTCATGAACAAATATAAATCTGTCAGAATTTGAATTAGCTTTTTAAGGTGCGTTTTCATTAGTGATAATGGCAGTGGTAGCAGACGCCATTGTAGTATTTCCAATAGAAAAATGCTAGTGACTCATATTTATGTACATGCAAACTAATATGTGTCATTATCACGATATGTAAGAAATACTCTAATTTCGTATTCTACCACCGCCATTAGCTACCATTACCTACCAAGTAGTATGTTTGTACGGATGGTAGATTCTCATGCAACTAAACTATTAATTTTATATATTGTATGATAAAGTCATGTGCCTGGCCACATCAGATTTTTTTCTATCAATAAGTGCTACTTATAACCTGTAGGATATAAAAAACTGTGCGATACAAGTTATTAACGTATAAAGCTGATGTAAACTTGTTGTTAAAGAGCAGGTGTTGTTTAACTTAACATAAAATAAAAGTAATAATTTATAACGCAACTCAATATCAAGGACTGTACATTTATTTTTTCATAAAGATTAATACTTATTATTTTTTGCAAGAAATTTATAACGGTAATTTTATATAAATTTTTACGAAGAAAACAGGTATTTCAGTAACGATTTTTGTTGCATTTGCTAAGAACCACCCCAGGTCTAGTTCCTCCTAAGAAAAGTTCACCATATTTTTAAAAATTACGCAAACTTAAACTAACAATATCACCACCACTGACGGATACCATCATAACTTGTTGAGCACAGTTTTTCATAGCCGACAGGGTATAATTAAAATTTTATTTCATATTAAAATATTAAAATGCAGATGTAAGCAAATGTTTTGATTTATTAAAAAAAGATGAAATCATGCGGGAAAGCAGTAATTTAGGTAAATACTTATGAAACCGTCAAGATCGGTACGCAGAGTAGGCGTACCTCTACTACTGATCCAGCTGCTGTGGATTGACCCGGTGGCATGGATATGAGAATAATAACAAAAAGTAGATTAATATAGCAACGTGTTATTTATTGATGACTTGTTTTTGAGATGTTTGTATGAATATAGATCCTTCCAGTTGAGTCTCCTTATTTAATAAATAGGTACTTAACAGTGCAGCGGTGGGATAGATCCACTTACATACTCTAAACGTTAGAGGCTGGTGAACCTGACCCACAAGAAAAGTTCTTGGTTAAAAATTATCTGACAAGAAAAGTTCTTGTTTCAGACAATTGTAATGTCGCCACGTCGAAAGCAATCACCGAGGTCGTCTTCGGAAGAAAGTTCTCCGAGACACCACAGATATCGGTTACGCAACGAGCGTAAATCCGGAGAAAGCCAAAGGTGCGTTTCGCAAAGGCTAGGTGTTTTGCCCCAAACTAATATGTCAGGTGACAGAACGTCATACACTCCACCATCATGCCCTTCAGAGGCGGAGATGCTAATTGAGAGACTAGAACGTCTGGTCGAACGATTGGCAGGGGGTTCGAATGTTGCTACTCCATTAACCCGCGAGGCGACCAGGTATGCTATACGGTCAGATTGCATTCCGGAGTTCGAACCAGGGAATTCCAGCATGACTTCCAGACGTTGGATAGATAAAGTTGAGCAGTTGGCAGGTATCAATAACTGGGATGAGAGGACAAAGATATACCATATGCAGAATCGCCTGACGGGTTTAGCGCGTACGTGGTATAATGGGCTTACTTCATATGACCACACCTGGGAAGAATGGAAGGCCTTGATATGTAACACATTTCCAGACCACCATGATTTCGCAACCACACTGAAGAAGTTAGTTGCCAGAACTAAAGTTGAGAGAGAATCGTGGGATCAATATTTCTTTGAGAAAATGGAGTTAATTCGGGCTTGTAAGATTCAGGGTAAGGACGCGGTATCATGTGTGATAGATGGCGTAGATAACATCACCGTTCAAACTGGAGCCAAAGCAGGAAGGTATGCAACTCCTGAGGAACTTTACACAGAATATTTATCAACACTGCCCAACGTCGAGCAACCACAACACACGCCAACATTGTTCAATCGCGGAACAGATCAACGTCATCAGAACGATCTGTCCATTAAAGAGCGTCTAGGTTCTATGCGCAAGCGTTATAACAATGTACGACGTCCGCATGAAAAGCTAAAATGCTTTAATTGCAATGCGATAGGCCACACTCTAAATAAGTGCTGGAAACCCAAAGTGGAGTGCACCAAATGTAAGAGGCTGGGCCATAATGCAGAAAATTGCAACAGAAAGGTGCGTACGGGTGTTTCTGGTGTATCTACAATTATTTCGTCCGTGTCTGAAGATCACAATCACGAATATTTTACTGATTGCGCAGTAAATAGACAGCAGCTACGATGCTACATCGACACTGGTGCGGCGGCGGTCCTGATAAGAGAAGGAGAGGCAACGAGTCTGAGGTTGGATATCAAACCAAGCAACGTGCTGGTTTATGGATATGGTGGCGGCTCCTCCAAAGCGGTTGGAAGTTGTAAGGCATGGCTGGCGGTAGATATGGCAAAGGTGGAAACCGACATGATTGTTGTCAAAAATGACGTACAGAGTGTACCTGTCATAATAGGACAACCTGTCATCAATCACCCAGACGTTTGTATGGTGGTAAAGGATGGTGTCGTACGCCTTTTCAATAAGGAAGTAAATACGTTGGAAGATACTAAGAAAATACCGCCCAAAAAGGTAACACTGTTTGCTACAAATGAGACCGTAATTCCAGCGCAATATGTGGGGCATATTCAAGTTAAAGCTGACTACAAGGGAGATGTGTTCGTTGAGGGACAGTTGCGGCCAAAACCTGGTCTGGAACACTACCTTCATGAAATGGTCACGTCCGCGGATGGTGTAGTTGCAATTGCAAACATGTCGGAATCAACATTAACCATCAAGGCTGGTCAAGTAGTAGCTCGTGCCCATTCCTGTGAAGCAGATGACTCAGCAGAAGTGACACCAGTATGTACCCTAAATCTATCCTTGAAATCAAATAAGTTTAGTTTTGACGATATCAATGCTCAAATAGACCCTGAACTAACGGTAGAAAATAAACAAAAGTTGTTAAATCTTCTAAACGAGTTTTCTGATTGTTTCGCTGGTAATACTAGCGAGTTAGGGAAGGTAAAAGGAGCAGAGATGTCAATAAACTTAATAGATGACAAACCTGTAACTTACAAACCTTATAGATTATCACTTTCTGAACGCGAAAAAGTGCGCGACATAATACAAGATTTAATGTGTAATGATATTATACGTGACTCGGATTCGCCATATGCGAGTCCTATCTTATTAGTACGCAAGAAAAATGGTGAGATACGAATGTGTGTGGATTATAGAGCACTAAATGCTAAAACTATAAAAGATAAGTATCCGTTACCAAGAACAGACGACCATCTAGATAAGCTAAAGGGGTGTCAATATTATACGGGGTTGGATTTGACTTCCGGTTATCATCAAATAGCTATGGCAGAACAGTCAATTGCAAAGACTGCTTTTATTACGCCTGATGGGCATTACGAATACCTTAGGATGCCTTTTGGTTTAGCTTGCGCACCAGCAAAATTCCAAAGAATGATTAATAAAGTGTTAGGTCCTTTGCGGTATAGGGAAGCAATGGCTTATATGGATGATATCCTAATTCCTTCAAAATCGGTCGAAGGTGGTTTAGATTCTCTGAGAAAAGTTCTCTGTAAGTTCAGGGAGGTCAATATTACCTTAAGGTTAGCAAAGTGCTATTTTTTGCGTACTAATATTGAATATTTAGGACATGAGATAAGTGCACAGGGGATACGACCCGGTAAAGCAAAGACGAATGCTGTAAGTAAGTTTCCTGTACCACGGAACGTCCATGAGGTACGGCAGTTCTTGGGTCTTACCAGTTATTTTAGGAAGTTTATTAGAAACTTCGCTGTTTTGGCTAGGCCACTCACTATTCTTACCAAGAAGGACGTAATCTTCGAATGGCGCAAGGAGCAGCAACACGCATTTGAAGAGCTTAAGATCCTACTAACTAGTAAGCCTGTGCTTGCCATTTACGATCCTCAAGCTAACACCGAATTGCACACTGATGCCTCAAAGTGGGGTATTGGTAGTATATTGCTTCAAGAGCAGCAAGACAAAACAGTCAAGCCCGTAATGTATTACAGCCGCCAAACAACGAAAGAAGAGCAGAGATACCACTCTTATGAATTGGAGACCTTAGCGGTAGTGTGCAGTATCAAACAATTTCGTATCTACCTTTTAGGGATAAAATTCAAGGTGGTAACTGACTGCAACGCTTTGCGAACGACGCTTTCCAAACGGGATCTTATTCCAAGAGTCGGGCGCTGGTGGTTAAGTACTTTAGAATTTGATTACACAGTAGAATATAGAGCTGGCACAAAAATGGCACATGTGGACGCACTTAGTCGAAACCCCGGAAGTGCTGATGGTAGTCCAATAATTGAAACTTTTACGGTTGGTATTGACGAAAACGCCTGGATATTGGCTGCTCAACGGTCTGACGAAAGATCAAAATACATAATGGAAGTGTTAGAGAGGAATCATGTGGACAATGAAGAAAAATCTATTCATAAGGAGTATGAATTAAAGGATGGCCATCTGTATAGAAAAACTGAGAACGGACTGAAATGGGTAGTTCCGCGTGGCGCTAGAAATCAAATCTGCACTTATCACCATGATGGAAAAGGTCATCTGGCTTTAGATAAAAGTCTCCGTTCCATTTCGGAAAACTATTGGTTTCCGGGAATGCGCCGGTATGTAAAGAAATACATAACAAAATGTCTTGCTTGCTTGTACAATAAGGAGCCGTCAGGGAAAAGACCAGGATTCTTGAACCCTATAGAAAAAGATTCTATGCCCATGAATACACTTCACTTAGACCACTTGGGACCTTTTGTGAAAAGTAAGAAAAGGAATTCATATTTGATTGTGGCCATTGACGGATTTACAAAATTCTGTTTTGCAAAAGCTGTACAGAGTACCAAAGTGGGTCCAGTATTGAGTTTCATAGAAGGTATTATTGACACGTTTGGGGTTCCTCGAAGAATTGTCACAGATAGAGGTACGTGTTACACCAGCAAAAAGTTTGCTGTGTTTTGCAAGAACTTGGGCATCAAAGTGGTGCTTACAGCAACGGCTACCCCGCGTGCTAATGGCCAAGTTGAACGTTACAACCGAACAATTTTGTCATGTCTTTCAGCGGCAATAGACGAAGAAGACAAGTGGGATGAGTGTATAAGTACCGTACGGTTTGGATTGAATTCAACTGTGAATTCATCAACCGGAAAGACCCCGTACGAGTTATTTTTTGGCTTTCAGCCACGAGGTGTGTCTGATGCTTATATTACAAACGTTGTATCGCAAGCAGCCCATGATACCAGACTTACGGAAACGCGAGAGAAAGTCTCAAAACCCATCCGTGAACGTCAAAATGAAATGAAAGAACGCTATGATGCTAAACGTGCAAAGGCACCAAAGTTTAAGGTAGGCCAACAAGTGCTCATACGTCGAGCAAAGTGCTCTAATGATGGCAAAAGCAAAAAGTTGTTGCCTAAGTATGATGGCCCTTACGTAGTTGCAAAGGCGCTTAATAAAGATCGGTATATAGTTGAAGATATACCAGGTGGAAAACGTTCCCAAAGGCCATACAAAGGTGTATGTGCAGTTGATAAACTAAAATTATATCCTTTGTTTTCAGATTCTAGTAGTGATAGTTCTGATGATTGTAACCATAGTAACTAACGCAATTTTACTATTATGTCCTAGGTCGGAGTCACATCCCGCGAGGACGCAGGGATTGGTAGCGTGGACGACTGAAACCGTCAAGATCGGTACGCAGAGTAGGCGTACCTCTACTACTGATCCAGCTGCTGTGGATTGACCCGGTGGCATGGATATGAGAATAATAACAAAAAGTAGCTTAATATAGCAACGTGTTATTTATTGATGACTTGTTTTTGAGATGTTTGTATGAATATAGATCCTTCCAGTTGAGTCTCCTTATTTAATAAATAGGTACTTAACACTTAGGTGTTTTAATGGTTAATGTAGGTGTAGAAGCACTTATTAATACAAAAATCGGTTTTTTATGAAGAAGACTAGTTATCTCTGCAATTGTTTACTTTAGCCTGGTATGTGCTAGTACGTTTTTTGCAGAACTATGCGTAGAATTAAAAAAAGTAATAGATATATGGTGTTCCATTTAAAAAAATAACTTCCTTAGGAAAAACCGTTAGCAATAAAATTAAAATCAGGTATTGAGATAAAAAATTTTCTTAGACTGCTGTTTTTCCCTAAAAATGCGATTACATAAATCTAATAGTATAAAGTTTAGGGAATGTTATTTTTCATTGTCATAAAAATAAATCAAAATAAATCAAAAAGTAGGTATAAATGTGAGGGTAGGTAATGTCATTTTTAATTGACGTAAAATTTTGCGAGGAATTCAAAATTGTGCCGAAATATAGGTTGTTTCATTTAAAAAAACATAAGTTTGGGGTACTACCTTATGGACCAGCCTGTACACACGCTAATAATTTTAAAATGTGTTCCTTGGCGTTCTGTATAAAATTTTAGTAAAATCAGTTTTAAAATATCTTCATTAACAGAGACACAATCTTTCGAGATCGCACTGTTGAGACAGCCTGTAGATACTAAAATGAATCTAACCTCAAAATAACGATAAATTGTTTAATTCCTTCAAATTCTTCTACTAAATATTTGATTACAGGAACCCCAAGATGTCGCCGCTCTCGAGCAAATTCTTGGTGTCTTTCTGTCAATTCCCACATTATTTTAACTTCCACTTTGTTGTAGGGGGGGTTCTGTATGATATACAGAATTGAATCGTATGGTATCTGTGTCTTTCGATATACTTTGACCTGGAAGACCTTTTGTATGTTGGGCTAAATGTAAACAGTATTCTGTCTGACCCGCACTTTTCCAAAACTTATTTTGTTTTAATTACTTTTTTATCTTAGTGATCTGTATGTATGTATTTCCTTAGTTCTACAGTCCATTTTTTTGCTGTTTTCCCCAAATTGTCTATGTTGTGTGCAATTAGTCACTGTACGATAGTTAATAATAATAATGTTAAATAATGTTAATACTGTCAAAAAGAAACGATAAAGTAATAACAAAGAACAACGTAGATATGACAAATTGACAATGGCTGAACTGGTCATGAGCGACCATGCCAATAAAAGGGCAGGCAGGCATAACGTCAAATTCCGATCAGCACATAAAATACCTTCCAAATATAAATATGTACATACCTACGACAGGCTCTCTGGTTGAACTGCACAGGACAGTTTGAAACCATAGACATCTACTTTTACAAATAATTCTATCGGAACTATCACCCTTCTTAATAACAAGAAACCCCCTTCAAAATGACACAAACAACCTATGATTAACTCGTCAATGGTTAATTTAATTACCATTTTATGTAAACAAATATACGAATAACATGAATCGAGCACAATAACCAGACAAACGGGTAACGAGTGTAATTTATTCGGCAGACTTTATTTATGAAATGGTATGATAAAACAGCCAAAAGAACGCCGAAATAACCGTCTCGAACCTTGTGGAAGTGACAAAATCGAGAAAAAAAAAAAGGTTGACGACGCAGGTAATATTGTTTTTAAATCAACCTGATCTGCAATAATACTGTACAAACAACAACACGAATAAGTATAAATAGGGAGGCCAGCTATGAGTTTCCATATAGTATTCTTTAATAGAGTGTGTAGCAAACGTATACCTCAAGACACTTGTGTGACTTAAGAAGAATAAAAATGAAGGTAAGTTTTAAATAAATTAAAATACCATGTGTCCTTAGATGGACCTAACTATAGACATCATCGATCTACATCGTTATTTCTGGAGAAAATGCCATTCTTTATGACGAGTCTTGAATGTCCTAAAAGCGCCAAACTCATAAGTAGAAATTGTCAAATTGCTCAAGAGTAAAATATCACTTTTTTACAATTATAGGTATAAAATTTGCATATTTTATTCAAGTTTAATATCTCATCTTTTATTTTCATCGTGTGTTTCTTTTCTATCTAAGGTAAACGCCCCAGATTATGCTAAATCAGTCACTTGTGGTACATTATTCCGACAACTAAAACATTCAAGTAAATATTAAGTGTTTTAAATAATGTTAAATAACATTTATTATTAAGAAATGTTAGACATTTATGTTCAACCATATTCAATGAAACACAGAATAAAATAAGTCTTTAGTCTTCTTCAGTCTGCCGTCTCTCCCTCCTCTGTATTTTAATGTTTCTTGCATCTGGAATTTTTAATGTTTTTCTTGGCGCAGCTTTTTATGTTGTTCCTTTTTCGTTTCCTTTCTAATTTTTCTAGAATGATTTTCTTCTGTGCTTTTTCTTTTTTGGTACCAAATATTCTCTCCAAGCATGAGATAATAATGTCACAGAAGAACAGTTTCTTTTTATGTTACTTGGGTGTTTCAGCCAACCAATGATTTTTTAATGGAGATGGCATGAGTTCAACTATTATCTCCAAAGGCCAAAATCGCTACTCTCTGCTGCTAGTGTAATAATTAGGTATTATTGATGTCCGTAATTTCGACACTCGTGTCGGAATTTGGATAAAATGCGTACAATTAATTGTAATATAGCAAACGATGAAAAGTATGTTATTTTCTTTTGTAAAGACAGCAATAGACATATGCATTACATCTAACCATGTACTCAATTCCGACACACATGTCTGATTTAAGGACACGCTATATTTACATGTACCTAATTCCGACCCCTAAATTTGTAAATAATACTGGAACTGGTTAAAATAGTAGCACACCGTATATCATTATGAAAATATAAGGCATTTTTACTCAGCCTGAATAGATATTATTAGAATTTTCTTAATACTATTACCCTCAAGCGATGTAAAAAGAAGTCGAATTGCAGTTATAAGGAAAAATCAACTTTTAGCATAATATTCAATTATCAATGTCAGTCAAACTTCTTGGTTATATTCTGACCGTTGGAACATTGGTAGAATAAGAAACGATTGTGGGTTAATAAGTGTAATGTCAAATCATTAATTCAGATGTCCTAAAATAAAGTTCAATGTTGTAGATTTCTTATTTTATCCAACTAACCAGCAATATTCGGAATTTAGGCTATTTATTGTGTTTTGAGACTAAATATACCGATTGCAAAAAAGTTAGTACCTGCTTTTTATTGTAATACAATTTAGGGTAATTTTTGGCGAAATATGTTCTGTGCACTATTCTTGTTATTTAAAAAGATTTTCCTCATTTTATAATTTTTAATTGTTTATACGTCACATGCGAATGAGAATTGAAAAAGTCTTTTTGAGCATTGCTTGCAGTGGTTTGATTCTTATTCCTGATTCCAATAATTCAATTTCAATTACAATTTTATATTTGAGCATAAAATTATATTTAAAATAACTATTCCAACGATTCCACAGTTTAGTAGAGGTGTCTTCTGAATTCAATATTGGCAAATTAAAATCATAAAATATTGACAACGCTGAAAAATTAATTTGCGTTTTTTGTGAATTAGAACGGACATCAATGCTCTAAATAAACTTTCAGGATATCAGGTACAAGTACCTACCAAGATTAATGTTTACTTTGAGTGCCTTTTGAAGCTTCGAAAATACTGAATTCATCCTAGAATCCACAAAAAATTGTCAAAATTACCTTCCTAACCTAAAATGTGTTTGCAATGTTTACTTATTGTTTTTTTTTTCAGGTTTTAGTACTACTTTGCATGGTGTTGGTAGCCGTATGGGCAATCCCAGTGGACGAAGATCCAAAACTCCCAAAACCAGTTCCACAAGCTATCGAAGGCATCGCTGAAGATGATATCTTAGAAACAGCTGAGTCAGCTTACCCGGGTCACGGAGGTCATGGAGGACATCACGGCGGTGGGCACCACGGAGGTCACCACGGCGGGCATCACGGCGGACATCATTACGGCAGATAATCGGCACTGATATTATTGATATACTATTAAACGTTGTTATGTTAAGTAGTACCTCATAACATTGAAACTAAATACAGTATATCCATTGGAATAAATGTATATAAGAATTAGTAGTTGTATTAATTTTTCATACTTATGTCGCAACCCTCATTTCTTTGTTGGTAGATGTGAGCACCGAACTCATGGGAAACCGATTTTTTATGTTCTGTGGAATTTGGAAACTTGAGCGCTTAAATAATAAGAATAGAAATTAATTTAGGAATGTCAATCAGATCCCAACTTTGCGGGGAGAAGAACTTTGACTCTACACATTTTAGGCATATTTAATTTTCTTACTTACATCCTTCATTGAGAAAAATATATGTACTGTAAATATACGGTTCACGTGGTAGACTACAGCAAATATGCAGTAAAACTGTAAAAGTAGATACAATGTGGTGAAATTTATATCAATTAAGTACAGCAATAATAGGCCAGAAGTAAGTTTCTAGTTATTTCACTGAAAGATCGCGGCAGATTCAGGGGCGTGCCTACGGGGAGCAGTGGGACCAAACTGCTCCAGGTGCACGAGTAGAGGGGGCGCAAAATTGGAAACTCAATAAAAATACTCTTGTGCAAAAATTCTATTGGCCAGATTTTCTAAGTAAAACTCAAATGATCTAAATGTTTTGTGATCTTGACTTAATTATCATAATTTTGGTTTATATCTTGGTGCGTTGTGTTTATACATAACATACACTAACAGATACCTTAATAACTTAAGTAGCACAGTTTTCATGCCTACAGGGTATAATTAAAATCTGATTTATAATTATAATATTAAATTGCCAGACAGCAGTAACTACGGTATAAAGTAAGATATAAAATTTTTCTTAGACCGCTGTTTTTCCACAAAAATGCTAATAAATCAAAAAGTAGGTATAAAGTTGAGGGTAGGTAATGTCATTTTTCATTGACGTAAAATTTTGCGAGGAATTCAAATTTGTGCCGAAATATAGGTTGTTTCATTAAAAAAAAGCATAAGTTTGGGTTGGTACTACCTTATGGACCAACCTGTATACACGCTAATAATTTTGAAATGTGTTCCTCGGCGTTCTGTATAAATGAGTGAAATCAGTTTTAAAATATCTTCATTAACAGAGGCACAATCTTTCGAGATCGCACTGTTGAGACACCTGTAGATACTAAGATGAATCTATCCTCAAAATAACGATAAATTATTTCGTTCCTTCAAATTCTTTTACTAAATATTTGATTAGAGGAACCTCAAGAAATCACCGCTCTCGAGTAAATTCTTGGTTCTGTTTCTGTCAATTCATGGTAGAATTGGATCGTATGGCATCTGTGTCTTTCGATATACTTTGACCTGGAAGACCTTTTGTATTTTTGGCTAAATGTAAACAGTATTCTGTCTGACCCGCACTTTTCCAAAACTTATTTTATTTTAATTACTTTTTATTGTAGTGATCTGTATGTATGTATTTCCTTAGTTCTGCAGCTCAAGTTTGTTTACTGTTTCCCCAAATTGTCTATGTTGTGTGCAATTAGCCACTGCACGATAGTTTGTTTATATCCAGAAATCGCATTGACTTTAGTTAATAATAATAATGTTAAATAATAATAATAATGTCAAAAAAAAAACGATAAAGTAATAACAAACAACAACGTAGATATGGCAAATTGACAATGGTTGAACCAGTCATGAGGGACCAGGCCAATTAAAGGGCAGGCAGGCATACCCAAGATGTCACCGCTCTCGAGCAAATTCTTGGTGTCTTTCTGTCAATTCCCACATTATTTTAACTTCCACTTTGTTGTAGGGGGTTCTGTATGATATACAGAATTGAATCGTATGGTATCTGTGTCTTTCGATATACTTTGACCTGGAAGACCTTTTGTATGTTGGGCTAAATGTAAACAGTATTCTGTCTGACCCGCACTTTTCCAAAACTTATTTTGTTTTAATTACTTTTTTATCTTAGTGATCTGTATGTATGTATTTCCTTACTTCTACAGTCCATTCTTTTACTGTTTTCCCCAAATTGTCTATGTTGTGTGCAATTAGTCACTGTACGATAGTTAATAATAATAATGTTAAATAATGTTAATACTGTCAAAAAGAAACGATAAAGTAAGAACAAAGAACAACGTAGATATGACAAATTGACAATGGCTGAACTGGTCATGAGCGACCATGCCAATAAAAGGGCAGGCAGGCATAACGTCAAATTCCTATCAACACATAAAGTACCTTCCAAATATAAATATGTACATACCTACCAAAAAGTGCGCCTGTTGTCACTAATAAAATTGAGACAGGTCCTCTGGTTGAACTGCACGGGATAGTTTGATGCCATAGACATCTACTTATACAATTAATTCTATCGGAACTATCACCCTTCTTAATAACAAGAAGACCCCTTCAAAATGACGCAAAAAACCTATGATGAACGTCAATGGTTAATTTAATTACCATTTTATGTAAATAAATATACGAATAACAGGAATAATCGAGCACAATAACCAGACAAACGGGTAACGAGTGAAATTTATTCGGCAGACTTTATTTATGAAATGGTATGATAAAACAGCCAAAAGAACGCCGAAATAACCGTCTCGAACCTTGTGGAAGTGACAAAATCGAGAAAAAAAGGTCGACGACGCAGGTAATATTGTTTTTAAATCAACCTGATCTGCAATAATAATGCAGAAACAACAACACGAATAAGTATAAATAGGGAGGCCAGTTATGAATTTCCATATAGTATTCTTTAGTAGAGTGTGTAGCAAACGTATAACTCAAGACACTTGTCTGACTTAAGAAGAATAAAAATGAAGGTAAGTTTTAAATAAGTAATTAAAATACTATGTGTCCTTAGATGGACCTAACTATACATGATCGACCTAAATCTTTATTTCTGGAGAAAATGCCATTTTTTACGAGTCTTGAATGTCCTAAAAGCGCCAAACTCATAACCAGAACGTCGAGTTCACATACACAAGATGTGTGATAAATTTTAGTAATTCTATGTTCTATTCTACAATTCCATTCCATGGAAGAAATTTTTCATTGTCTGCACTGATGGAGCTCTGGCTTTAACAGAAAAGAATCGCGGCCCTCATAAAAAAAGAAACTAAAACAGTATCTCCAGAAGCGCAATTCACTCACTGCAAAATCCATCGGGATTTTCTAGTTGCAAAATCTATACCAGACAGGCCAAAAACAGTTTTGGATCAAGTAGTAAAAAAATAACATTGTCCCTTTGTATTAAATCAGAAGTTCAAGTTTTCCATGCAGAAGCTAATTTCGACTTCAAATATTGTTTCTTTTGATGAATTGTGGATAGTCCGGTTAGCATGTTTAGCGGATATTTTTGGGATGTTGAACAATATAAGTTTAGTTTTGCAGAGAGAAATGGTCGTTTATTGTTATTGTTTATATTATTATTTTATTATTGTAAAAATAACACAACAATAAAAAGAAGTTAATAAAAATAAATGTAGTTTATTGTCAGCATTTGAAGACTTTCTTAAAAAAATCATTATCATAATAACCAAGTTATTTATCAGAAAACTTTGATAATGAAAATTGGATCAGAACTCCAAAAACTATGAGTATACCAGATAACTCCACTGCCAAAGAGAAACAACAATTGATAGAAACTTCCTCAGACTGATAGAAAATTTTAAGATTAATACACACCAATGTTTAGATCCAGAAGAAGAATGATTTTAAAGAAATTGCAGATTAATATATTAGATTTGTAATGACTTTTTGCACCAATTTATGTCAAATATAGTTGTCATCAATATTAATTTAAAGGACAAACATAGGACAAAATTAATTTTTGAGGCATTTTTGAGCTTGAAACTAACTTTCATTGAGCATGAAATTAAAAGAAATGAGTTTAGCAAAGCAATCCCAGTCGCATCAATATTTAAATTATTATATATTACTTCAATATAAGTGATGTTTTTACTTTGCTTTTGTATACCAAATGAATCTTCGTTATATAATTGGTTATTGTTAGGCAATTGTCTTTTTAGAACCTTTTTTTGCCAGGAAAATTGTCGTTAAAAAGTTATTGTTTTGGTAAAAAATAATATGTATATTTAAAACCTGATATAAACTTTTTTCATTTATGTACGTATGTATTAATATGCATTTTTGTATAAAGGTTAGTGTTACGGAGGAACTTGATTATTTTTTATGTGGTACACGTAACCTAAAAGCATGAGAACCCCTGCTCTAACAAACTTTCAGGATATCACGTAGAAGTACCAAGTTTAATGTTGAGTGCCTGACTTTGAGTGCCTTTTGAAGCTTCCTAACCCTAAAATGTTTCTGAAATGTTTACTTACTGTTTTTTTTTTCAGGTTGTAATACTACTTTGCATGGTGTTGGTAGCCGTATGGGCAATCCCAGTGGACGAAGATCCAAAACTCCCAAAACCAGTTCCACAAGCTATCGAAGGCATCGCTGAAGATGATATCTTAGAAACAGCTGAGTCAGCTTACCCGGGTCATGGAGGTCATGGAGGACATCACGGCGGTGGGCATCACGGCGGGCACCACGGCGGGCATCACGGCGGACATCATTACGGCAGATAATCGGCACTGATATTATTGATATATTATTGGACGTTGTTATGTTAAGTAGTACGTCATAACATTGAAACTAAATACAGTATATCCATTGGAATAAATGTATATAAGAATTATTAGTTGTATTAATTTTTCATACTTGTGCAAATGTAAATCAGTTAATTGTGGAGAATCGTCACGAAGCGCGGCATTTACTGTGTTTTACTACAGTATTTCAAAACTGGAGAACCAAGAACTAGTTCTTACAATTCGGAAATCGAAAGTAGACAAAAGGAAATGGTCTCAAACGTTGGTTACTAAAAAGGAATCTGCTTTCTCATGTCAATTTAATTGCTGAATTACGTAGTCAACCCGACGATTTTTGCAACTACTTACGCATGGACCAAAGTACCATAAATGTGCAAGATACATATCTTCTTCTCCGGCACCCGATTTTTCCAATGCTAACACTTTATTTTAAGTTCCTTCGGTAGGGGGTTCGCAAAGAGTTAATTTTTTTTTCACTATACTTTACTTATTTGGCTCTTGTTCGAAGAGTTGAATTTTTTCTATTAAACTATTATACGCGTGCGATTTACCGTTGCGGTAACTATACTCTGTATGTTACCTTTTCATTAACATGGAAAATACACTAACTATATAATTTGAAGATTAACTGTGTTATTGAACGAGAAAACTTATAGTGGGAAATCAGTCAAATATTTTTTTGTTTTTAATTTTTTATTCCTTAACCAATATTTCGGACAATTTTGGTCCTTCTTCATAGTTCGGAAAAATTTATATAAATATTCAAAACAGGAAAGGTGTCATAAGACAAGTTTACTCGTTTTATATATGTGTATATGCCTATAAACTCACAAAGAAACGTTTTCGACTTTTAAACGGAGTAGGTACGACTACAATTTAATATTTGGGAAATGAAAACCATAATGACAAAGTGCTGTCAACAAACAAACATCTTTCAGGTAGGTTACGTGCTGTCAACAATCGACGAGTTCGATTTCCTACTGATATGCATGCTTAAAGTTGGAACTGAGGCTTGTGCCCCGTTTACACGCTCAAGCCAAAGCACCAACCACAAACTGATTTTCTGTCACGGCAGATTTTACACAAGCCAAGATTTTTGGCTTGCGCAAACTTCATGCCAGCGTTTACACGCAACGATTTAACTGTGCAAATCGATTTGTACAAGCCAATTTGCGCAAATGGCATGAGCGTGTAGACAGGCCTTAAGTCTTGGAGGCCGCATAAGGACCACGGACACTTCAAAATAACGCAAACAATCTATGATAAACTGCAACGTCAATGGTTAATTTAATTAACATTTTATATGTAAATAATTATGCGAATAAAATGAATGAATAATCGAGCAAAAAAGCAGACAAACGGGTGACCGCCTCGAACCTTGTGAAAGTGAGAAAAAAAGTGACTATGCAGGTAATATTGCTATTAAATCAGCCTGAAATACGATGAACAATAACATACAAACAACAACACGAATTCGTATAAATAAGGAGGCTAGTTATGACTTTCCATATAGTATTCCTTAATAGATTGGGTAGCAAAGGTATAACTCAAGACGCTTGTGTGACTTAAGAAGAATAAAAATGAAGGTAAGTTTTAAATAAGTATTTAAAAAATAATGTGTCCTTAGATGGACCTAACTATACAGAATCGATCTAAATCTCCATTTTTTGAAAAAATTGCACTCTTTATCAGGCGTATTGAATGTCCTAAACGCGCCAAACTCGTAATCAGAATATTGAGTTAACAATAGGCTGGTTGCAAAATAAGAAATTGTCAAATATGCTCAAGAGTAAAAAAATCAGCTTTTAACAATTACAGGAATAAAATTTGTACATTTTTTGTGAACTATAATATTTCATCTTTTATTTTTATCGTTTGTCCCTTCTCTATCATCTGACATGATTATAAGAGATTATGAATTAATGAAAAATGTAAATGCTAAAATAGGACTTTTTGCATTTTTCTCGGAAGGTTTGAGGTTATGTTATATAGTAACCTTCACAAAAATTTTTCATGACCTACAACTTTGCTATTGGATACTTTCTGATTATGTATTTGGCTTACTTATCTGAAGCTTGATTATTCTAATTTATTGGTTATAGCATTAGTGCAACAATGAGAGACAATTTTCTTAAAAATTTAAACTAATTGACCAATTACCGAAAAATTTATTGTTGCAAAAGTTGTTTTTGAGTTTATTATTATTTTCTTAATTTTCCATTTTTTGTTAAGTAGGGACTATTATTTTTATTATTGTTTCAATCAATAAGTACATGTAAAAACAACACATATAAGTACCAGAAGAACTATGTACGACAAATTTTTAGCACAGAATTTCTCTTTAAAAAGAAAAGTGATTTTGGTTGAAAAAAGTAAATATCTCAAAAACTTCTTTTTTTGTATAATAAAAAATGTATGCTTATTTAAGGTTTTAAAATGCACGCGTTAAAAAAATTGATCAAAATTCAATTATTGTTGTGACAATGAAAAATAAAAAAAAACAGGAAAATGGTTTTGACATTGGCATTCGCATTTTTTTCGGAAATTTTGAGTTCATAGTAAATAGCATCCTTTGAATGTTGTAGATTTCTGATGATCATAATATAGGAAACATAATATAGGAAATTTTTGAATAACCCGTCAAGTTTCGCCGGAAAACGCAATACCTAATATATAAATTTTGCACCCGCTTTCAACCTCCCCGAATAAACACTATACCACCCCATGACTTATTTTCGGACACTATATTGACGAAAAACACTTTAAAATTATAAAATATTGACAACTCTGGGAAACATGTATTTTGTGTATGAAACGTACATAAGGCGTTTTCGATAAATTTATTTGCGCTTTTTGTGATTTGAAACGGATAAAATCAATGCCCTAAGCAAACGTTTAGGACAAGTTTAATACTTTGGCTGGCTTTTGAAGCTTCCAAAGCAATCATGCTAGAATTCCCAAAAATTGTTAAAATTACCTTCCTAGCCAAAACTTTTCACTGTTTACTTATTGCTTTTTTCAGGTATTAATACTACTTTGCATGGTGTTGGTAGCCGTATGGGCAATCCCAGTGGACGAAGATTCAAATCCCCTAAAACCAGTTCCGCAAGCTATCCAAGGCATCGCTGAAGATGAGTTCTTAGAAACAGCTGAGTCAAATGACGATCGTCGCCGAGGCGGTGGAGCCGGTCATCGCGGTCATTACGGCAGATAGTCGTCACTGATATTATTAATATATTATTGAATGTTGTTATGTTAAGTAGTACCTAATATCATTGAGTGGTTAAATATGTTCAAGAGCAAACCATAAATTTTCATATTTAAATTAAAAATATCTTATGGAATAGTCGTTTTAATTGTAATTTTATGGTCAAATATAAAATAGGAATCTGTAAAGATCTGTGGCAAATCCGTACGGCACGTCCGCAATTAAGAATAGTTAAGATCTGAAATTGTGGAACCAGGAATAATAATAAAGCTGCTCCAAGACTACGTCCACTTTTTACTTATTTTACTTTTTCAAATCACATCTTACTGTGACGTCACCAGAAAACTAAGATTACAAAATACGGAACATCTTTCTAAATAACATCTAGAATAGTGCACAGGGTAAATATCGTCCAAAATTAGCCCAAAAAAGTATGAAAATTCCATTTTTTGTAAACAATTTATGAAACTTTAGTTTCAAAACCAGTGGTCTCAACTATTTGGAAATGTAAACTTTCGTCGGCTTTTGAATAACGGGGCGTCCGTTCATTACGTGAGGCGTTTTTTGCTATTTTCCGACTCTGTATCCCCCTCTGGTGTGATGTCATGAGATTTAGCTCAACACACTCCCCCCTATCCCCCAATCTCACGTGAGATTACAACTAAAGCTACTAGTGCTCATACACATTTACCCTTTAACAATTTTTCACTAGGGTATTTGACTATTATTGGAAAACCATCTTAGTGTGTTTATTCCTTCACAGTACTTTGTAAATGCATTATTTTTCGTAATTATTTCCTCAATATTTCATAAAAGCGTTAAAAATTGAATCACAAAAGCTCCCGCCAAAACGATACTTTCTGTTGTACGTAGATCATGTGATTCTTGTGACGTCACACGATACTAGATGTCCAATCGGCCCATATGCATCCCATATGGTCTTTAAGCATCGGCATCGTCGCCGTTTTGTAATTGTGTTGTATGATGTGTTGTTTTCACCATACCAAGCCGAGAAAGTGGTTCTTTTCCGGGCCTTCTTGAGGCCCGGAAAACCACTTTCTACTATCGGTTGCAAAAGTATTGAGCCCTGTGTTTGAAGAATCGTAACAAAAAAAATTGAAATAAAGTGTGTTATACTCCTCAATCATTTCTACATAACAGGAGGGACTATCAAATTTTTCTGCCCCTAGGTTTAGACAGAAGTGCAAGAGAAGTGTAAAAATGTACCCGATTTCAGCACTTTTTAATAAATGCTCGTCTTTACAATTTTTTTTCTGCTAAACCGCTAGCCCAAAAAAAAATCAAATTCACACAGAGTATGACCCAATTTCTTGTCTACGGGTTGGTTTTTTTGCTTTTGTAAATTTCTTTGTAATAAAGGCTATAAACAACGTTTTTAAGGAAGCGGATATCTCGGTAACGAGTGTTAGCACGACAACGCGATAGGTACGAAAACAATCGCAAAATTTTGTTTATTGAGTCTATTGAAATAGAAACACATTTTAGATGTCAATGATCAAGCTCCATACCATACAATGTTAGATCATGTTTACAGAAATCCAACTATGGCTTGGAAAAAGTCTAACATTATCGAGTGGTTGCTGAAAGGAAACGTTCAACGTCCAAAGGGAATATCAGCTTTTTTCTGACTTAACCAAAGCACAGCTGTAAACAAGTCAGAGACAATGAAGTAAAATTATTATGGTTACCGGTAGCCCATTGCGAGTTTAATACAATTGAATTAATATGGGCATACGTAAAAAATAAAGTGGCAAAAAGCAACAATACATTTAAAATTAAAGATGTATTAAATTTATGCATTGACGCAATGAACATTGTTTCAAAAGAGATATGGCAAAATTGTGTTGCACATTGCAAGAAACTCGAAATAATATATATTGAAAAAGATCATATTGTTGACACAAATATAGAACGTATTATAATAAACTTGCGTGAAGATGATGATGACGACGAATCATTAGACTACAACGACAGCAGTACAGATAATGAGGAGTGCGATGGTCAACTTCTAATTAATGTCTTACTTAGCTCTTTTTTTAGATAATGATACAGAAATTGCCGGCGGTAGTTCCAATGTTGGTGGCTCTTCTGGAACTGAACAAATCGTTCAAAGTTTAGGACAAATACTTGGCGTAATACAAACATTTGGAGAGAAAACCGGACCGTTTGGTTTGGCACCCGAACCCACAACGTCATCATAATCAACTACTGATTTTTGCCAGAAATAATATTGTAAAATAATAATAAATCACAAACAGAATATGTGTACAATTCCACAAATAAAGAAAAAAGGCACGTATGCTAGTTTAAAAACTAACACCGAACGAGAAAATTACCTAAATATTGAATACGGTCCTGAGAGTTGATCGTTTGAAATCGTCGCGCGAATGCTTACGTCGCTTCCCGCCAGTAACCCCCTTTCCCCGAGGGGAACCATCCTGCGCACAGGATCGATTACATTCATTTCACTCTTAAAAATTCGCAAATAACCTTTATGTTATAATACATCAATGGATAAGTATTACATTAAATAAGGATTGTTTACGTGCTAACTGCGTTGTCCTGCTATAGTTCGTTTCCGAGTTATCCGCGTCCATAAAAAGCTCGTTTACAGACTTTATTACATAAGAAATCAAGAAAATAAAAACACCAATCTATAGAAGAGACTCTAACTGTAACCCGATAAAAAATTAAAATTTTTTTAGTAAGTGGTTTAGGAGAAAAAAAATCGGAAAGTCGAGAATTATTTTAAAACCCCAAAAATCGGGTACCTTTTTTTACTTCTCTCCCGCTCGTGCCTAAACCGATGGGCAGAAAATTTTGATAGTCACTACTGTTATGTAAAAATGATTCAGGAGTATAACAGACTTTATTTCAATTTTTTTTGTTCAGCCATTGCAGAGTTACGGCTCTTCAAACCCAGGGCTCAATACTTTTGCAACCGATAGTAGACATGGTGCACACATAATTTTTTTTTCTATACAACAATATCGTAATAAAATCACCCGTTTCTAAAGACTAATCTCTGCCATAGTGGCTTTTGACAAATAAAATCCGTTGACGTTTTAATCACAAACGTCAAACCGAATCGAAAACTGTGTTTTTATTGGACAGAGTTATTGCATTCTCCTGCCTAGCGCCGAAAAGTGTTCATTACAGGCCGGGCTTGGACTGGCTGGCAAGTAGCATCTTTCGTGTCTCCATAGAGACACGAAAATTACATTTTCGCATCGTGCAGGATAAAAAAATAATGATTATGTTTAAAGAAGAATCCCCCCATCAAAGCGTGTGTGTGTGTGTGTGTGTGTGTGTGTGTGTGTGTGTGTGTGTGTGTGTGTGTGTGTGTGTGTGTGTGTGTGTGTGTGTGTGTGTGTGTGTGCGTGCGTGCGTGCGTGCGTGCTTGCGTGCGTGCGTGCGTGCGTGCGTGCGTGCGTGCGTGCGTGCGTGCGTGCGTGCGTGCGTGCGTGCGTGCGTGCGTGCGTGCGTGCGTGCGTGCGTGCGTGCGTGCGTGCGTGCGTGCGTGCGTGCGTGCGTGCGTGCGTGCGTGCGTGCGTGCGTGCGTGCGTGCGTGCGTGCGTGCGTGCGTGCGTGCGTGCGTGCGTGCGTGCGTGCGTGCGTGCGTGCGTGCGTGCGTGCGTGCGTGCGTGCGTGCGTGCGTGCGTGCGTGCGTGCGTGCGTGCGTGCGTGCGTGCGTGCGTGCGTGCGTGCGTGCGTGCGTGGGTGTGCGTGTGCGTGTGCGTGTGCGTGTGCGTGTGCGTGTGCGTGTGCGTGTGCGTGTGCGTGTGCGTGTGCGTGTGCGTGTGCGTGTGCGTGTGCGTGTGCGTGTGCGTGTGCGTGTGCGTGTGCGTGTGCGTGTGCGTGTGCGTGTGCGTGTGCGTGTGCGTGTGCGGGTGTGTGTGTGTGTGTGTGTGTGTGTGTGTGTGTGTGTGTGTGTGTGTGTGTGTGTGTGTGTGTGTGTGTGTGTGTGTGTGTGTGTGTGTGTGTGTGTGTGTGTGTGTGTGTGTGTGTGTGTGTGTGTGTGTGTGTGTGTGTGTGTGTGTGTGTGTGTGTGTGTGTGTGTGTGTGTGTGTGTGTGGGTGGGTGGGTGGGTGGGTGGGTGGGTGGGTGTGTGTATGTGTGTGTGTGTGTGCGTATGTGTGTACTCGATTTTTGTGGCGACGATTCCGGAGAAACTACTAAAGGTATCGAGCCGAAAGTTCATATTTAGAAGTTTTATGACTAAACTTAGACCTGAAAAGCTTTTGGTTCAAAAGGGTCCAAAGGAACTGGCAGCTTCCTCTAAGCATTTTTCAAGGATTTTGCAAATGAGCTGCTATTTCTGTAATTTCGTCAAAATAGTTAAATAATAAATTAAAGTAGAGGAAATTATGCCTATGATATTTTTTGGTATAATTTATAGTTTAGCTTTAAGAGCAAATTCTATTTGATCGAGATCGGTCGCATCTGCATTGATATGAAACTTCAAAGTAGCCTGGATTTGACAAATTTTGTGCTGTCACCACAGACATGTCTATGGCTGTCACACTCAAAAACAGCTGATGGTATTCTATGCAGCTGATTTCATCAGAGGTTGAAGAACCGCTATGGAACGTTGCCGCTCTAGTGCGGCAAAGTAGAAAATACAAAATTCAAATAAAATAAGATCACCAACTTGATTGTTTGTTGATAAGAAATATCAACCCGTTGCTATATCTAAGTGTAAAAACGATAAATTGAGAAAATTGTAAATAAAGTATAGCGATGAGTGTAGTTATATTTTAGTATGTTGGGACGGATGTGACATCTACAGTGTCATGAACGAATATAAATCTGTCAGAATTTGAATTAGCTTTTTAAACTTGACGTTTCGTAGAAGTGGTATCAACCTAACATTTCCTATCCAGAAATATAACCATTTTAATTTCTCAAAAAGCAATACAAAAAACGTTGATGTCACTCCTGCCGAAAACTACATAGCGCGACTCGCTCACATGCGACGGCGACGCTCCGTCATCGGTGACGCGCCGCATCACCGCTCGTCGCGCTATTCCGTACATTCGGCACTTGTGAGATAAATAACTATTATTCTGGTGACAGTAGGTAGTGTCAAATGTTGATGCTTTGACAATACCTACTATTGATAGTATTGACTATCAAAATATCTGTCAAATCCTGGCTAACTAATTTAATTTTAATGTAGACACGATTTATCTGAATCAAATAGATTCTCATGCAGCTAAACTATTAATTTTATATTTTGTATGATAAAGTCATGTGCCTGGCCACATCAGATTTTTTTATTTGATTTTATTGTAAGGGCTCGAGGCCCGCACCGTAGGACCTTGAGGGCCCCGTAAGGGTCGTGGCCCGCGAGTTTGAGATCACTTTGTAGACCTTCTGCTTTTACATTTAATTCTATCGGAACTAAATGGCTGCTTAATAACAAAAGATCACTTCAAAATTGCGCGAACAAGCTACGATGAGCTCTAACGTCAATGGTTAATTCAATTAGCATTTTATTTGTAAATAATGAAACGAATAATATGAATAATAGAGCACAAAATACAGACAAACGGGCGACGAGTGTAATTTATTAGGCAGACGTGATCTATTGGTATGATTAAACGGCCAAAAGAGCGGCGAAATAACTCTCTCGAACCTTGTGGAAGTAAAAAAAAAGTGAGGAAAAAAGAAGATTTACTACGCTGGTAATATGGTTTTTAAATCATTCTGAACTACGATAAATAATAACACTAACAGCAGAACGAATACGTATAAATAGGTAGGCTAGTATTGAATTTCCATATAGTATTCTTCAGTAGATTGTGTAGCAAAGGTATAACAAGGTATAAGACACTTGTGCAACTTAAGAAGAATAAAAATGAAGGTAAGTTTTAAATACGCAATTATAATCCATATTTATATGGAGCTAACTATACCTGATCGATCAAAATCTATATTTCTCGAGAGAATGCAATTCTTTATAAAGACTTTATAAAGATCTTTGAACACCCTAAAAGTGCCAAGCTTATAGTCAGAATATTGAGTTAACACACAAAATGGATGCAAAGCAAGAAGTTGTCAAATTTGCCAAGAGTAAAATATCATTTGTTTACAGTTATTGTATCAACTTTGCGTATTTTATATCAACTTTAATATTTCATCTTTTCGGTCTACTACTGTACTTATTTGATAATTTACTGTAGCACTTACATTTGCTATTTATTGCGTTTTCAGACTAAAAAGCTACTCTATTGTAATACAAACAAAATTTAGGACAGATTTTTAGTAATATGCGCACTTTTCTTGTTCGTATTTAAAAAGATTTTCCATATTTTACAAAATTTTCATTGCCTATGACGTCACATGCGAATGTGAATTCAAAAAGTATTTTTTTGGGCATTCTCTCGCAGTAGTTTGATTCTAATACCTAATTCCAAAATTTCAAGTCACTGTTAATTCAGGACGTGTTGCTTCGCAGATTTGCCACAGATCTTATTCCAATTTTATATTTGAGCATAAACTTACATTTAAAACAACTATTCAACAAGATATTTATATTTATTATAAAGTTAAGTTATATTTTTGAACAACCAAAACTCCTTAAATTGAATAAACTAAAATAACATTACTAAAGACAACATAAAATTATAAAATATTGACAATTCTGAGGAACATTTTGTAACTGAAACGTTCATAGGCTTTTTCAATAAATTTGATTGCGCTTTTGTGATTTGAAGCGGATAAAATCAATGCTCTAACCCTGCGTTCTTCAACCTTTTTACGCCTGCGGGCCGGCAATAGTAGGAGAAATATTTCGCGGACCGGCTGACGATTAAGGGGTAATTCCACCCCTGGAGGTAGAAAAGTGATACGTAAGTTTAAGCATGTAGTAGTAGACAGTAGTGTAAAAATCATCTTTTTTTTTCAAAAGTTAATTATTCTGGTATAAATTCTGATATCTGAACGAATTCATACCTGATTGATTTTACATTCCTACATAGACAGATTTTATGTATTATCTGATACAAAACCCAGTCCAGTACGTAGGATTTTAGCAAATAGTATTTTTTACAGTTTGGCATGTTATTGAAGACAAATTGAACATTCTATATTCGACAATTTTGTAACCAAATAGCTATAACCAAAAACAAGTTTTGAACATTTTGTAAAAACACTTGCTAGACGTATATGTATCGGAGAAGATTGTCTCAATTTCAAGTCAATCGGTTATTAATTGGCTGACATACCTGACTCAACGTATTTGATGATTTTAAAACGAGATTTTTTGTTAATATTTTTTAAGTACGTGATTTTAAAGACTTGTGTAAATTATGTAACTTCTGAATAAAATTGATTTTTGCACTTGTACATGCTTAAACTTTTTTCAACCTAAAAAGTGGACAGTTATACACACACTATAACTTGTATTTCGATATTGGTGGCCATGTCATTAATTCCTATCCGAGTTGTGGTATCCAATAGTGGTACAGCCTCTAATTTTGTAGCAGCTTGAGGACCCAAAATTTGAACAGTTTTTTGTTTTAGCTATACGAAGAGCTACGAAATAAGACGCTTGAACCATTTGACTGAATTTCCATTTGACTTTTCTGAATTTTCGTCTGATCACGCAATCTTTAAAAAAAAGTCCAGTGGCTTATCAGTAGAATGTTTATGCTTTGAATGCAAATGACGAGAGCTAGTTTGGAAGGCTTCATAGCTTTATTTGAAAGAATTAATGAACATACTACACACAAAGGCAGTGGCGATAGTTCGCGTCCACGGGTACAATAAAACGGAACTTTAAATACTCCTTATCATATTGCCTAATAAAATAACCTTTTCTCTTTTTGTTTGTATTGTATATTCAGAAGTATCGACACTTTTCTTTTCCTGTGGTCCTTCTACACTTGTACCTTCTACACTGATACTTCGCATAATTTCGATACCATCAGTACTTTCTTCCTGAATATTGTCCTTGCTTCAACCAAAGAAAGGTTTTGCAGTTTGACTTTTTTACTTCCATTTTGTACGGCGTCGAGTGTTACGAAAGAAACGTATTTTTGCGAAACACCACACAACACACTATAACGCAGAATATTCAAAAACAATACGCTCGAGCGTCATTAAATAAAAGACAAGCGATCTGACACAATACTGGAGTGGGCATACACGAATCGTCGTAAACTATGTTGTATTTAGAGGTGAGCAATGTTGCCACCACAAAACTAATAATCGTACAATATTGCAGTTCAGAATCAAATAAATAAATCATTAAGAAATAAAGATATATGTATTTGGAATATATCTATTTTTTTAAAGTTAACCTATTGCTTTTTCTTTTTCAGGTTTTAATTTTACTTTGCATGGTGTTTGTTGCCGTGCGGGCAATCCCAGTGGACGAAGATCCAAAACCCTCAAAACCAGTTCCTCAAGCTATCCAAGGCATTGCTGAAGATGATATCTTGGAAACAGCTGAGTCAGCTCACCCGGGTCGCGGAGGTTATGGAGGACATCACGGCGGCGGGCACCATGGCGGGCACCACGGCGGGCACCACGGCGGGCATCACGGAGGACATCATTACGGCAGATAATCGGCACTGATATTATTGACATACTATTGAACGTTGTTATGTTAAGTAGTACCATATAACATTGAAACTAAATACAGTATAACCATTGGAATAAATGTATATAAGACTTATTAGTTGTATTAATTTTTCATACCAACCATCATTTCTTTGTTGGAGGATGTGTGCACCGAACAAATGGGAAATCTCGTTTAATGTTCAGTGAAATTTGAAAACTTGAGCGCATAAATACTAAGAATACCCAACAATAAATTAATAGAAATTAATATACGAATATCTATCAGTTCACAACTTTGACGAGAGAAAAGCTTTGACTGTACACATTTTAATTGGCATATTGAATTTTCATTACTTACATTTTACACACAGAAAAAAATCTGTAAATATACAGTTCATGTGATAACTACAGCAACTATGCACTAAAACTAAAGACAATGTGGTTAAATTTATATCAATTAATTATATATCCAAAAGGTATTCAAACGCAGTTCTTCCTTGTAAAATATATTTCTTTTGCAAAAGAAATATATTTTACAAGGAAGAGCTGCGTTTGAATACCTTTTTGAATACCTTTTCGATTTTGTCGTAACTTGTAACCAACGGATTTATCTTTATTAATTAATTATATGTGCAGCAATAATGCAGTCAGACCGCGACAGATATTATATTTACAATGCAGATGCCAAAAAAATTACAATGCAAAAATATTGTTTTGGTATGGAAAATAACTGTGATAATATTTACATCAAAGAAACTGCAATTTTAGAAAAATGTCATAGACATAAATTACCCAAAATTTCCTCTACTTTAATTTATTATTTAACTATTTTGACGAAACTACACAAATGGCAGCTCATTTGCACAATCTTTGAAAAATGCTTAGAGGAAACATCCAGTTCGTTTGGACCATTTTGAACCAAAAGCTTTTCAGCTCGAAGCTTGGTCATAAAACTTCTAAATATGAACTTTCGTCCCGATACCTTTAGTAGTTTCTCCGGAATCATCGCCATAAAAAATCTGGTACACACATACACACAGACATACACAAACACACAAACATACACACACATACACACAGACATGTTTTTGTACCGTGGTAAAGATGATCAGGGAACACAAAAAGATTTATTTCCGCTAAAATCTCATAATTTTTTTCGGCACGGTTACAATACTTTATCATACGCAGTATGATAAAGAAAGAAAGCCCCTGAGAATTGAATTGAGAATTGGGAATATGATTGTTCTTTGTAAGCCGCAACAATTTACGTACAGAACAGCACCATATCTCAGACATTTGCAGACCAATAATTGATTTAGGAGAATGTCACTATTAGCTTAAGGTAATGCAATCCAGGAAAAATGATCCTGTCAATCCAGTCAATCCCATCAAAAGTGGCTAACCATACGAAATATAATATAAATATAATTCTGCGGTTGTATATGGCTTCTCATTAACCTTCAAATCTCGTAACTTTAACTAAAAGTCTATGAGCCGATGTGGTTTTATATAAAAACAACACCCTCATATGTCTGTGGATCGAAACATTTCGATAATTTTATAGCTCAATCTCGATATTTATCGGAAGAGTTAAAACATAATCAATCAAGTGATTCAGCGGAATGAATTCTTTTGCATTCCAAAAATGTTTTGAAAAAGAAAAATATTGATACGAGAAAATATGCTTTATTGCAACAGGTTTTCTATGCTAACTCAGCACAGGTATCACAGAAATATCTGTAGCTGTATGTGGTTCATCTACCTAATACAGCCGGTTTACGAATACGAATATAAGGTCAATAATTAATCACCTGTATTATAGTTCATACAATTAATTTTAGTTTGCTTGACTGTTTTTATCAAAAAATAATATAAAATCAAACAATTGTTTTGGAAATTTTTTTCACTGTTGTAATTTTACCCCCGTGGGGGCAAGTACAAAACATTAAGATAAAAATCAGATTTTTTTCTTTCTAGTAATGACCATATCATAGGGCAGGGCATCAATTCCCCACCAAGGACTTCCCAAGTTTTATTTTCGATCCAGCTTAGGATATTCCGGAAATAAATAATGCTTGATTCCGGTTACTACCACTGGTTGTCAATGATACACCCCCCAAAACACTGCGAATGTTGACAAAAAATACCCTCAGTCTTTTACCCTATATACAGGATCTCTCACGACGAGCTGCCATTAGAAGTATATGGAGAACCAAATTAAATGAGAGATTGAAAATTTGTGGTCGTATATTGTTGGACACGATCGTCTAACCTAAAATATTTTGAGTAATCGGTTACTTCCGGTTACACCGGAAATGATGTCAACTTTTATATTTCAAATGGAACATCCTATTACTCCACAAATTTTCAATGTCTTATGTCATTTGGTTCTCCATATACTTCTAATGGCAGCTCGTCGTGGGAGACCCTGTATATCTGCTCAAAATTGGAACTTGAATCATAATATTTTGTACAATATCATTTCTAATAAATCAAGCTATCACTGAATAAAAATTAACTATGAAATTGTGTAAACGCATTATTGATTTTAATTTCTTTCGTGAATATCGAATCATGTTGTATATGTGAATATACAGAAAAAACAAGTGTATATGTACTTTAATTCCTTAACTCCATTAATGAACGTACATCTACCTTGAATAAATGGAAACCTACCGTAAAAAAGCGGACGACCGGATGATCTGTCTAATTGATTCAGCGACTGCATACCTATGCAAAAAGTACGATAAAACGTCCAAAAAGGAGCGAACTTGTATTGGTGATCTGCGTAAAGTGGCCGTGTCCACTCTGGTGGAAGTGAAGAACGTAAAATAAAAAAGCTTTAAGCACGTTGGTAACGCAGGTAATCTTGTGGTAAAACCAGCCCGTTCTGAGACAAATATACATAAACAACACGCATACGTATAAATAGGGCTGGTTGCTGCCAATGTTCATCTAGTATCCTCTGAAATATAGTGCAGAAACGGTGAAAGAAAATAAACATGAAGGTACGTCAATGCTTTTTACAATATTCTATAATAGGAACTTAGTAACTTAGAACATAGGGGATAAATAGTGGGACCTGTTGAGGACACAGGACAAACCAAAGTATGTTAATTCCAAGAGAAATTAGGACGGAGGGTGGTGTTCCTAAGAAAACCGTTGACGCTATTGGGCCGGCTACGACAGAATAAAATTATACAGTATCAGACATAATTGCAGTGACTGGTGACTGGTTAAGATTTCAAATTCAATCTTTACTAAATTAGCGTTTATTTAAAATAGAATAACATCAGGAATGTTTAAAAAACACCATTCAATTAGACCAGCGTTTCCCAACCGGGGTTCCGCGAGATGTCGTCAGGGCATCCGCGGAAAAATAGTAACAAATAGCGGTGGCGGTTATTTAAAATATTGGATTAATAAACAAGGTCAATCCATGAATAATTTTGATTTGGAGCCCTTCTAACTCCATACACCACTGTTTTTTTCGATATTACATCCAACTACTTATTAACTTCAATTGACAATATTACTTACAATTATCTGTTACATAAAACAAAATAACCTCTAGAAAACAGCAATCTGCAAAGTTATTGGTCAAATTCCACCATTATTTGTATTCAATATTGTTGCCTTTCCAAATGTGTGACAAAATACACCTATTCGAATCTGCTGCTCATAATGGTACTTTAGGAGAAGAACAGAGTTGTAGGTGGTGGATTTCAATACGATCTTACATTCTAGATAAGATAACTAACCTATCACCAGACAAGATCTGAGCTTCTATGACGAAAATTGTGTCGGTCCCATTCATAGAAAATCAATAAATATACAAAGTTATTTGCAATTACAGACAAAAATGCATCTGGAGAGGAAACTAAAGTGTAATTTAAAATTTTGTGGCTGCATTTAGTTAAACAAAAATAATTAGATTAAATTGAACTACTACTTTGAAAATGAATCAAATTAAAGTGTTCTTCACATATTTTTATTTATAATTTGGTATGTTTTTGCTACTAATTTTTACCTCGGGTTATAAATTACATTGTATCGGCTCAGTTTTCAACGTTGTGTATGTACGAGCAAGGTTTTTCTTGTTGAACAAACTTTAAGAGAAAATATAGAGATCATCCGTTTTAGATAAAATTAGTGTGTACAAATATCTTCTACTTGGGTGTTTATTCCCACACGCTTTCCTCAGAACGTAATTATTGTTCCGACCGAAATGTTTCATATGGGCTTATTTATTTTTTCAATACCTTAAAAAATAACAAAATATTAATAAAACAGTATTTTGAATGGCTCTAACTTCTTAAGAATTAATAACTTGTTATCAATAGGTCCATATGAAACTCAGAATAAATGTTTCTTAATTTTTTTATTTTGATGAATTTATTTATGAATTTTATTTTTTAATGAATTTATTTATTTAATTATTTGTAGAAGGTACTTTTTTGTATTTTTCGTTTTCGCATTGTTTGATTTGTATTTTCTTCTTCGTTACTTTGGTAATACTTGAAGGAATTAAAAAGAACAAATAAGTTTATACCTCAAGAGAAATATCTGCAATGTTACAGAAAATGAATGTAATAAACTACTAAAAAGCTCTAAAAGAAGAATTAACTGTAAAATCGCTGGTTATTGGATACCAGTTAAATTTCTGTATTGTTTTTACAGCATTCACATATTCCACAAAAATATTCATGTAAAATTAGAACAATTTTACAAGGCGTTTTTTAAATTTTACAGGATAAATACTTTAATTTGACAATAGTAAGTAATATTCAATCATTGAACTGCGTTTCTTTCCAGGCTTGTTATCTGGTTACTAGAAATACGTTACACGTTTTTCTGTACGCAAAAAATCTCGAAATGCCTTGGAAAGAACATTGTATTTTTCTTGTTGGGGTTCTGCTAGGTTCCAACCCTTTTTAAAGGGTTCCGCAAGAGAAAAAACTTTGGGAAACGCTGAATTAGACAAAGAATATTCACTTCTATTATATAGTCAAGTAGAATTAGAAGTTTTATTATGGTAGTGCTGTTCACTACTCGAATTCAAGCTTTGGTTCATCTGAAAAAAGGACTAGGCCACACTTCAATTGTCCATTAGATACAACATGATTTTCAAATCTCAAATGGTGTAAATGGTTGGAAAGGAATAGTTTTTACAGTATTTCTACTAAAATCAAACCAAACATGGGTGGGTTCATTTTATTCTTTTCAAATCGTTACCTATTACTTAGTACCCAATGTCTAATATTTTGTACCGGCATGTTCAAAATTTTTATCTCTGAGATCAATGAATACATATGAACATGTGTCCCAAGGGGCTCAAAATTGAGATTAAGTGTATTTTAGTAAAATATAAAAAATGATAACAATTTTTTATTTTTTTATTTTTTATTTGGGTTAACTACAATATATTTATATACCACAGTTACTAACTTAATAGGAACAAATAATCAATTAACTTTTTTAATTTAAGCTACGTGACTATCCTGACCAACAATGAACAGAATATAATACGTGATATCCGTCTCTCTATGTTTCTTTTCCGTAAAATCAGACCCTGAACGCAGAAATTTTGACTTGAGACTAGTTGTTGAAAGAAAGCTTTGCTAAAAAAGTGCTAAAAATCAAAAAATCCATTTTTATTCTTAAAAATCAGACATAGTTTGGAATTTTTGTTTTTATATTCAGATTATACGGAAAAAAGCATAGAACAAAACAGTTTTCACCTGTCCGATTTTGTTCTTTATTGGACAGACTACACAGTTTAGATTATTGTTTTTCTTGTTTTTGCTGTAATAAACTCGAAAGTTAGAGTATTATTTTTTTCACCTTAAATAGTTACAGTTGAAATTTAAACAAACCCATAAATTAAACGTCTCTGATTAAACGACTCTTTGTCCCAAGGAACAAAAAAAAAATAAACCAAATGTTCTCTTTGTTTGGATTTATTAGTTTATTATTTTTTACTTCATTTGTTTGTTTTTCTTTGTTTAATGGTAATGATTTGTGTAACCTCTTCGTTCTCGCATTGTTTGATATATGTTTTCATTTCTTGTTTTTCTTTGTTTCTTAATACTTGAAACTGCTGTAACTTAATAAGGAATTGAAAACATACGTTAGTCCATATGATAGTTTCTACTCAGAATGACGTTTACTTACTAAATATAAAAGATAAGTAAATACTTTCATACGGATTTATTTGTTTCTAAGGGTGGACGCACATATATCACTCATGTTGGAATAAAACACGTTTTGACGACTTCCGGCTACATTTTGACAGTAGTGAGAAGTCTAAACATCTAGGAATGTGATAGCGATATACTGAACTAGTGAGTGGGAGAGAGAACCAATATCTTTTGATTTGTCTAAACGTGTTTTGTTCCAACATGACTGATATGTGTGCTTCCACACTTAACATGTTTATACAATTTATTTTTGTTATTTTTAATTTGTTTTTATTAATTTATTGACTTTCTATCATTTTAGTTGATAAAGCTTTTGTTCTTTGTTGGTTTTCGTAACATTTTAAGGAATTAATAAATAAACAAATAAGTTTATTTAAAACTTTTTATTCATGTATGTTTGTGAATAATTCAGTAACGCGTGGATCGGTTTAGAGATTCTCTTCTTGTTGAAATGTTGCAGTTCACCGCCACCTTGTGATACAAAATCGATATGGTTTATTTCGTAACCATATGACAACAAACGTTCCCAGATAACAATCGTGCGACGCATAATGATGCAACCGAAACCGCACGTGCGTTCATAGGATCACGCAGATGCGTCATCAATGGAGGTTCATATCGCACGCATTGTCACTCCAATAGCGATATCTGGCGCATATCGCTCGCACTCGTGCGTTTTATTCGTCACGGACGACGCACCGTGCCGAATGTATGACGAAAATCAGCATTGTGACTCGCATATCACTCGCACCCGTGCGATTTATTAGTCACGGACGACGCACCGTGACGAATGTATGACGAAAATCAGCATATGGACACGCATATCGCTCGCACCCGTGAGTTTTATTCGTCACGGACGACGCACCGTGCCTGCCGTTTGGCGAAAACTAAAATAGATATATGATTGAAGAGTAAAATAAGAAGCAATAGACATTTTTTAAGCATTTTTTATTACAAAAATATAATATTTATGAAATAATATAAAAATCAAATATAATAAAAACCTATAATAATATATATGAGCCGCATTACAAACATGCATTTACAGTATGTTACATGATGCAATTGAAACAGTAATGTAGCAGTAGCGTGACGGGCAACAACAGATTGTCAAACAGGCCGACACTTCAATTGCCTTTTCAACGGTGTTCTCATCGCTCAGCTGTTGTCCCATTCCCATAGCACATCACCCATGTATCCTATTAATCCAACATTTTGTAATATACAACACTGCACAACTCGTTCTCGCACGTAATAAAAGTCAATTGTTTATATAATACTAAACTAGAACAATACTAACACTAGAAATAAAATAATACGAACATAGACTAACAAACACACGCACTAAAAACAACTAAAGGACTCTTACTATAAACTTGCTATAAACACAACGGAACTTGGCAATATGTCGAAGCAAAATGGCGTACCCAAGCCAAGCCTTCTCGTCCTTCTTCCGTTCGGCGTCCCCACCTATCCGCATGCGCGAAGATGCAGAGTGGTAACAGTCATTTTTAAGAACAAAAAATTACCAAGCGTTGGTTATGTTATAAATCTTTAAATTGTTGCGAATTGACTATTTTTATTGGGAAATATACTGTGAATAAGGTATTATTCACTAATAATTAGTACGCTTCCCTTTGCTTGTTACGTTTACATATGTTAATTGATAAGCTATACTAGTCCAGTCGAGTTGAAATTTTGCATGTGAACATTTCTGGTGACATGAATAAATTTATAAAAAAAATGGAAAATTTTGCATGTGGACAGATTTCCGATGGCAATGCATGAACCAATCATAAGACACGGAAATCTTTCAAAAATTTATAAAATATTTCAAAAATTTGTAAAATTTTTAAATTTTAGAAAATGGTCCAATTGAGTATATTTTGCATGTGGACAGATTTCCTGTGACAACGAAAGAACCAGTAAAAAAATTTTTAAAATTCTCCACAAATAAAAAAATTTCCAGGCGATTTGAAGTATTGCATGTGGTCAGATTTCCGGTGACAATGCAATTAATAAAAACGAAATTTGAAAAATTTCCAAAATATTTAAAAGTTCGAAAAATTTCCAAAATTTGTAAAAATTTTTAAAATTTTGAAAATTTTTGCCATTCAGTTGATATTTTACATCTGAACAGATTTCTTTCTTCAGATTTCGAATGTATAAATTAATAACAAAAATTGGAAAATGTGGCATGTAGAGATATTTGCGATCGCAATGCATGATATATAAAAAGAATTGGTTTTTTATTATAAATCGTATCTTATAAAAATATATTTTTACCTAAATTTATTTTTCGTCATTCACTTCCTATAATATTATAATAAAACAATAGTACGCTAGCATTGTAGCATGATGCCATCATCGCGTCGTCACCGTAGCTTCTTCGCGGCCCTGTTTACCGGGGTTCTGTGCGACGCATGGTGTATTGTTTTGATCGGGACTCATGCGTGTGGATACATAAACGCACGCGTGCGAGCGATATTGCATTAATCGCACCGAAAAATTACGCGTGATGATTTGGTGCGTCGCCCGATTGTTATCTGGGTTGTTACGTTTTAAAATAACTAACCAATTAAACCACACACGACCTATGTTTTAGTTTCTAATTCTGAAGCTGTGCATTTATGATATTATACCTTGTCCCATTTTTGTATACAGCTTATATCAAATATAACAATATGCAAAACAAAGTACTTAATAAATTTTTTTGCAGGTTGTAATTCTATTTTGCATGGTCTTGGTTGCCGTATGGGCAATCCCAACGGAAGAAGACCCAAAAATCCCAAATCCAGCTCCAAAGCCGGTCGAAGCCATTGCTGAAGAGGAGCCATTAGAAACAGCTGAGGCAGGTCAATGGGGTCGCAGTGCTGGTCATGGCAGGGGCGGTGGACACGGTGGACATGGTGGACATGGTGGACATGGGGGACATCATGGACATGGACATTATGGCCGTTAATCGTCACCGGTATTGTTGATATTATTGACAAAGCTTGTAACGTAAAACAGTAATGCCATCGAAACTGAAAATTGGAATAAACGTCTATAATAAATATTAAATTGTATTATTTGTTTGGTTTGTAGCAGAGCTGGCCTATGATTGAGCAGAGTTAATAAATTTGAGTATTGAGTACGTGAGTAAAATATTACTTTCGAATTTAGCAAACACTGTGCAGTCTGCGCAAGACGTGCACTTGCATTCCTCTGACTTTTGAGGAGGGGGTGAATGGTCCACAAGAAAAAGGTATCAAATTTGCAAGCTGTACCCTTAATCCTAAGGTTTTTCCAAAAATACTAGCTGTCTGATTTTTTGGTGAGAATACAATGTATTATTTATTTATTAACCTAGAAAAAGAATGGGTAAAATTGGGTTCAAGTTGCTATTCTTTTGGCTGGTTGTTACGATTTTCTAAACTAAAACTAAACCTAATTAACATCAAAATCCAATATTTATATGGCTCCAATAATAAAAACAAAAGATAAATTTGTATAACGGCCTTGCGAGCTGGTTTGCAATAAAATTCCTGTTTTACTTTGTTGCTGACGGTACGGTTGTATTTTTCACCTATATCATAGCTAAAACACAATAGGTTAATAAAAAAAAGTCAAAATAATTTAAAAAGTACCTTAAATTAACATAAAATTACATCATAAACACTCACACACATTTGTCGACCGACAGACATCAACAATGAATAATTTTAGAACAACACTGCTTGACAGGCACATATTGCATTCTTTTTTGGAAATAAGGATTGTTGGTTGTATAACTACACGGATCATGTCAGTAAAATAGAAAATATATTAGAATAAATAGTGCTTAAATATCCGTATCAGACCGCAAGTTGACAGTGTTTTGGGTAATTTTTATAAAAATCATTACCATGATGCACCGCTTTCTATAGTTAGACTCCATTTTGAGAATCCTTGGTGCATCCTTGACTGCGTGGCCACTCGACTGAGCGTGCAATGCAAGAGCTGTTTTTCCCTTTTATTATTGTTATGATTTTCGCAATCATATTTGTGTTGTTTGATTCTGCTCTTGAAATATTGGTCTGTCTGACCCACATACGACAAGGCAACCGCCACAATCAATCTGATACACCAACGCTCATATCCATGTTGTCCACCTTGGATTTTACTTTAGAATAAACATTCCCTAGATTCTTCTTATTGTATCTAACAATCATCAACTTATCTGTTTTTAATGCTGAGACAAGCCTAGCAGTTAAACCAGGCACACTTGAAAAAGGCTGTGCACCCTTTAATTAAAGTTACCGCAGAAATTGAGATTGATGGGACCCTACCCTTTCTTGATGTATCAATTTTAATCTCTAATAACAAGATTATAAAAACAAACTGGTACCAAAAACAAATAAACTCTAACAGTTTTTAAATTTCAATTCAGACCACATCATGACACAACAATGCAATTATAAAAAATTTAAAACATCGAGCGGTAAGTTTGTCAGAAAGGGTCGATCAAACTAATTTCAAAGTCATAACCTCAATGTTGCTGAAGTGTAATTACCCTAAAACTTTGATTAACAGAGTACTTTTTAATGAGGCGAGAGGTGATACCATAATTTTCATGGTTAGTGGTGGGGAGAATCTAGAATTGAAATATCACAGACTTCCAAGTGTGCCGGGTTTAACTGCTAGGCTTGTCTCAGCATTCAAAACAGATAAGTTGCAGATTGTTACATACAGTAAGAAGAATCTTGGGAATGTTTATTCTAAAGTAAAAGACAAGGTGGACAACATGGATATGTGCGGGTTGGTGTATCAGCTTGATTGTGGCGGTTGTGAGATGTCGTATGTGGGTCAGACCGGCCAATATTTCAAGAGCAGAATCAAACAACACAAATATGATTGCGAAAATCAAAACAATAATAAAAGGGAAAAAACCGCTATTGCATTACACGCTCAGTCGAGCGGCCACGCAGTCAACTTTGATGCACCAAGGATTCTCAAAATGGAGTCAAACTATAGAAAGCGGTGCATCATGGTAATGATTTTTATACAAAACACTGGCAATTTGCGGTCTGATACGGATAATTTAAGCACTATTTATTCTAATATATTTTCTATATTTTCTATTTTACTGACATGATCCGTGTAGTTATACAACCAACAATCCCTATTTCCAAAAAGTAATGCAATATGTGCCTGTCAAGCAGTGTTGTTCTAAAATTGTTGATTGTTGCATATCTGTTGGTCGACACATCTGTGTGAGTGTTTATTATGTAATTTTATGTTAATTTAAGGTACTTTTTAAATTATTATGACTATTAACCTATTGTGTTTTAGCTATGATAAAACAGGAAATTTATTGCAAACCAGCTCCCAAAACCGTTTGTTACAAATTTATCTTGAATTTAACTTGGAGCGAAAACAAAGATTTAATTAATAGAAACAAAGTTGATTATGATTTCTCCACTTTCTTTAAATCTATTTTACTCAAATTCATATTTCAGTTAAAATGCATACTTCACATGATGGTACAAATTCATGCACTTTACCAACGTGTTCTATAATAATCTAAAGGATAATAATAAAAAAAAACACTAAGCTACTACTAATTTCTACATAATATTTAGAGGTTTCCTTTACTAGTCAAACTTAATTAAAATTAATTAAATATATATATATATATAGATTTGATTTCTAACTGTCGTAGTTAATTATTTGTTTATATATATATATATATATAAAATACACAAAAAATATTTGTATGAATTATTCACTAATAGTGACTGTAGATGTGTAGATGTAGATGTGATTTCACATTTTGCTCTGTTCTCCAAATTTTGCTTTGCATAGGTATAATTTGAACCTTCAATTTTAAAGCCAATTTTCAAGAAGAAAGAAGCATTGCGTTAAGACATGTGTGGCTGGCTGGTCGCCGTCTTTAAATAACTATAAATATCACGCAAAGTTCAAAGACTTCAAAGATAACGTAAACAAATTTTTTAATACTCAATGTTACAGCGTTACAGGTCGTAAAAATTAAAGTAAGTTTTTTTTTTGTAACAAAATTTGCAGCTTTCTATGGATTGTACCTGATACAATCATATGTATAACTGGAATCACACATCAATTTTTTCGTTTAATAAAGAAGCTACAATAAGAACAGCAATGACATGACGCAAACGGGATAAAAACGTACCGAGAAGTAGTAAGTGGGCTGTGGGAAATTAAAACGCATGATGAGGTAGAAGTTGGTATCCTCATTATAAATTGCCCAGCGTACAGCACCTACTAGGATCCCAAGAGCTCGAACCAGATGTCTGCTGCTAGGACCATTCCAGAGCAAAAATGGCGATAACAGAAGGATTGGACAACATTATTGGACAACTTAATTAATTTAATGAATAACCTCATGGTAGGTGTTGTTAGAGCACGAGAAGGTCGCACATGAGCCGTGTGAAACTAGCCCCCCCATGGCCGCCAAAAATTTTGAAAAAAAATACCATCGTTTGCCCCTCGTTTGCCCTCTATTGCCATTTAATAGTTTCGTTTGCCTCCTCATAGTTTCCAAGAAAATTCAATTTTTCTTCTGGGGGGGCTAACTTCACACGGAGCCAGCCCCCCCAACTATCAATTTTTATTTTCAGAAATTCAAATACGTGAAATTAATAGCATTTCGTTTGCCCTTTTTTGCCTCACAAACAGATTTTTCCTATTTCCTATTATAAATAAATTATGATTATTTTCCAAAATCTGGTGTGAAGTTAGCCCCCCCATATTGTCAATTCGGTCGAAATGGAAATTAAAAACGTTGAACCGATTTCACATCGTTTGCCCACGATTGCCATTTCATATTTTCGCATTTCTCTTAATAGTTTTCCCGTAAATTGACTTTTCCTCCCAGCAGTAAAATTCTGATACGCTAACAAATTTATATTTCTATATACTAATTTATAGGCAACATAAAACGTCAAAACTCTCCTAGCATTGCTACTATTATTTGTTTAACCATCCTGAGCAATTTTGGCGTTTGCCTCCCTCTGAGACAAAAGTTATAAACAAATGAACTTATGAAACACGGCAAAATCCAAATATTTTCAGATGTTTTATTTCTTATTTCGGTTTCTAGTGGGTCCCAAACAAGAAAACGCTACAAATATATCTGCTACTATTTGTTTAACAATCCCGAGCAATTTTGGCGTTTGCCTCCCTCTCAGACAAAAGTTATAAACAAATGAACTTATGAAACACGGCAAAATCCAAATATTTTCAGATGTTTTATTTTTTATCGAAGTTTCTAGTGTGTCCCAAACAACAAAATTCTACAAATATATTTGCGGCTATTTGATTAACCATCCTGAGCAATTTCGGCGTTTGCCTCCCTCTGAGACAAAAGTTATAAACAATTGAACTTATGAAACACGGCAAAATCCAAATATTTTCAGATGTTTTATTTTTTATCGAAGTTTCTAGTGTGTCCCAACCAACAAAACTCTACAAATATATTTGCGGCTATTTGTTTAACCATCCTGAGCAATTTTGGCGTTTGCCTCCCTCTGAGACAAAAGTTATAAACAATTGAACTTATGAAATACAGCAAAATCTAAATATTTTCAGATGTTTTATTTTTTATTTCGGTTTCTAGTGGGTCCCAAACAACAAAACTCTGCAAATATATCTGCTACTATTTGTTTAACAATCCTGAGCAATTTTGGCGTTTGCCTCCGTCTGAGACAAAAGTTATAAACAATTGAACTTATGTAATGCAGCAAAATGTCAATATTTTCAGATGTTTTATTTTATATCTCAATTTCTAGAGGGGCCCAAACAACAAAACTCTACAAACATATCTTCCACCATTTGTTTAAACATCCTGTGCAATTTTGGTGTTTGCCTCCCTCTGAGACAAAAGTTATAAACAATTGAACTTATGAAATGCTGCAAAAATTTAAATATTCACAGATGTTTTATTTTTTTTTTCTCAGCTTCTAGAGGGACCCATATAACAAAACTCTACAAATATATCTTCCACAATCTGTTTAAACATCCTGAGAAATTGTGGCGTTTGCCTCCCTCTGAGAGAAAAGTTATAGACACTTGACAATAGATTTTTGCATATTTTATATGTTCAATTGTTTATAACTTTTGTCTCAGAGGGAGGCAAACGCCAAAATTTCTCAGGGTGGTTAAACTAATGATCGAAGATATGTTTCTAGAGTTTTGTTGATTGGGCTCCTCTAGAAATTGAGATAAAAAATAAAACACTGAAATACTTAGATTTTGCCGTATTTCATAAGTTCAATTGTCTATAACTTTTGTCGCAGATGGAGGCAAACGCCAAAATTGCTCAAAATTGTTAAACAAATAGTGGCAGATATATTTGTAGAGTTTTGTTGTTCGGGACCCACTAGAAACTGAGATCAAAAATAAAACACTGAAAATAATGTAGATTTTGCCGTATTTCATAAGTTCAATTGTTTATAACTTTTGGCTCAGAGGGAGGCAAACGCCAAAATTGCTCAGAATGGTAAGTCAAATAGTGGAAGATAAATTTGTAAAGTTTTGTTATTTGGGCTCCTCTAGAAATTGAGATAAGAAATAAAACATCTGAAAATATTTAGATTTTGCCGTATTTCATAAGTTCAATTGTTTATAACTTTTGTCTCAGAGGGAGGCAAACACCAAAATTGCTCAGGATGGTTAAACAAATAGCGGCAGATATATTTGTAGAGTTTTGTTGTTTGGGACCCACTAGAAACCGAAATAAAAAATAAAACATCTGAAAATATTTAGATTTTGCCGTATTTCATAAGTTCAATTGTTTATAACTTTTGTCTCAGAGGGAGGCAAACGCCAAAATTGCTCAGGATGGTTAAACAAATAGCCGCAAATATATTTGTAGAGTTTTGTTGTTTGGGACACACTAGAAACTTCGATAAAAAATAAAACATCTGAAAATATTTGGATTTTGCCGTGTTTCATAAGTTCAATTGTTTATAACTTTTGTCTCAGAGGGAGGCAAACGCCGAAATTGCTCAGGATGGTTAGTCAAATGGTGGAAGATAAATTTGTAAAGTTTTGTTAGTTGGGCTCCTCTAGAAATTGAGATAAGAAATAAAACATCTGCAAAAATTGAGATTTTGCCGTATTTCATAAGTTCAATTGTTTATAACTTTTGTCGCAGAGGGAGGCAAACGCCAAAATTGCTCAGGATTGTTTAACAAATAGTAGCAGATATATTTGCAGAGTTTTGTTGTTTGGGACCCACTAGAAACCAAAATAAAAAATAAAACATCTGAAAATATTTAGATTTTGCCGTATTTCATAAGTTCAATTGTTTATAGAATTTTGTCTCAGAGGGAGGCAAACGCCAAAATTGCTCAGGATGGTTAAACAAATAGCGGCAAATATATTTGTAGAGTTTTGTTGTTTGGGACACACTAGAAACTTCGATAAAAAATAAAACATCTGAAAATATTTGGATTTTGCCGTGTTTCATAAGTTCATTTGTTTATAACTTTTGTCTCAGAGGGAGGCAAACGCCAAAATTGCTCAGAATGGTTAAACAAATAATAGTAGCAATGCTAGGAGAGTTTTGACGTTTTATGTTGCCTATAAATTAGTATATAGAAATATAAATTTGTTAGCGTATCAGAATTTTACTGCTGGGAGGAAAAGTCAATTTGCGGGAAAACTATTAAGAGAAATGCGAAAATATGAAATGGCAATCGTGGGCAAACGATGTGAAATCGGTTCCACGTTTTTAATTTCCATTTCGACCGAATTGACAATATGGGGGGGCTAACTTCACACCAGATTTTGGAAAATAATCATAATTTATTTATAATAGGAAATAGGAAAAATCTGTTTGTGAAGCAAAAAAGGGCAAACGAAATGCTATTAATTTAACGTATTTGAATTTCTGAAAATTAAAAATTGATAGTTGGGGGGGCTGGCTCAGTGTGAAGTTAGCCCCCCCAGAAGAAAAATTTAATTTTCTCGGAAACTATGAGGAGGCAAACGAAACTATTAAATGGCAATAGAGGGCAAACGAGGGGCAAACGATGGTATTTTTTTTCAAAATTTTTGGCGGCCATGGGGGGGCTAACTTCACACGGCTTCGCACATGGTAATAAAAAGATTTTGCAAACTTCATTGATTAAAATGTATCGCTAAGATCCCCACTGGTTTTTACTTTATAGGTCTTTATGGGTCCCCTGAACATTTTTGACCAAGGTACAAAAAAATGTCTGTGTGTGTGTGTGTGTCTGTGTGTATGTACGTCTGTGTGTGTGTAAACGATTTTTGTGGCGACGATTCCGGAGAAACTACTAAACGTATTGGGACGAAAGTTCTAATTTAGAAGTTTTGTGACCAAACTTAGAGCTGAAAAGCTTTTGGTTCAAAAGCGTCCAAAGGAACTGGTACTTCATTCTAAGCCTTTTTCAAGGATTTTGCAAATGAGCGGCCATTTCTGTAATTTCGACAAAATAGTTAAATAATAAATTAAAGTATAGGAAATTTTGAATAATTTATGCCTATGATATTTTTTGGTATAATTAACAGTTTAGCTTCAAGAGCAAATTCTATTTGATCGAGATCGATCGCATCTGCATTGATATGAAATTAAATAGTTGCCAAGATTTTTCAAATTTTCGGTCAAATGACAGAACCGGTAGTGTCAAATGCTGATGTTTTCACAATATCTCACTATATCTTCTGTCAATAGTAAAAAGATTTCATATTGTGATACCGTGTACGGTCCTTGCCTGACGGCGTCGGATAGGCAGCGTGTTCAGGGTGTCCAAACTGAATGTGTTCTGTTTGTTTTTGGTCTGAGGAAGTATGATGATGCATCGAATGGGCTGGGCGACTTGGGGTGGTTAAACATGGATAACACTAGGGTGTTTCATGTAGCAATGTTATATCATAAGTTGCTATCCAAGAGGATCCCACAATACCTCATGCGGAAGATACCCTGTAGAACGGATGTCCATAACCTTAATTTAAGATTCAGGGGGTTGTTTGCTCCACCTGCCCATCGCGCTGAGATGTATAAACGGCCATTCTCTTACCAGGTCAGTCACATACACACTGGGTCTCAGGGAAGATATGAAAAAATTATCGTTAACCAGTTTTGGGGGAAAGGTGAAGTGTTATCTGTTTGCTCAACAGGGGGGATTTTAGGAATTGAGCGCACATCGGAGGCTGTTTTAATTTTTACTTTATCATACGCAGTATGATGAAGTATTGTAATCGTGCCGAAAAAAAAAATTGAGATTTTAGCGGAAATAGGTCTTTATGGGTCCCCTGAACATTCTTGACCAAGGTACAAAAAAATTTCTGTGTGTGTGTGTGTGTGTATGTATGTCTGTGTGTGTGTAAACGATTTTTGTGGCGACGATTCCGGAGAAACTACTAAAGGTATCGGGACGAAAGTTCATATTTAGAAGTTTTGTGACCAAACTTAGAGCTGAAAAGCTTTTGGTTCAAAGGGGTCCAAAGGAACTGGTCGTTTATTCCAAGCATTTTTGAAGGATTTTGCAAATGAGCCGCCATTTCTGTAATTTCGACAAAATAGTTAAATAATAAATTAAAGTAGAGGATTTTCTGAATAATTTATGCCTATGACATTTTTTGCTAAAATTAATAGTTTAGCTTCAAGAGCAAATTCTATTTGATCGAGATCGGTCGCATCTGCATTGATATGAAATTGTATAGTAGCCAGGATTTTGCAAATTTTCGGTCTAATGACAGTACCGGTAGTGTCAAATGCTGATGTTTTGACAAAAATTACTGTCAATCTACTGTCAATAGTAAAAAGATTTCATATTGTGATACCGTGTACGGTCCTTGCCTGACGGCGTCGGATAGGCAGCGTGTTCAGCGTGTCCAAACTGCATGTGTTCTGTTTGTTTTTGGTTTGAGGAAGTATGATCATGTATCGAATGGGCTGGGCAACTTGGGATGGTTAAACATGGATAACACTAGGGTGTTTCATGCAGCAATATTATATCATAAGTTGCTATCCAAGAGGATCCCACAATACCTCATGCGGAAGATACGGAAGATATCCATAACCATAATTTAAGATTCAGGAGTATGTTTGCTCCACCTGCCCATCGCGCTGGGCTGTATAAACGATCATTCTCTTACCAGGTCAGTCACTGGGTCTCAGGGAAGATATGAAAAAATTATCGTTAAATTATCGTGTTATCTGTTTGCTCAACAGGGGGGACTTTAGGCATTGAGCGCACATCGGAGGCTGCTTTAGTTTTTATTTTTTATGGGCATGTGCGATGTTCTGTTGCTGCAATTACGTGTAATTAGACTCTAGAGTAATTTTTTTGTTTGTTTTTGTTTTGATAAGTTCTCGGAATTATTGTTATATTATTGATACAACTATGTCTTAGTTCTAGTTTGCGTAAGGGGTTGAGTGGAAGAGCAAGGCAATTTGGAAACAAATGTGCTGATCTCCGCCCTAAAATAAATATTATTTTGTTGCGTTTAATATTGTTTTGTTAATAAAGGAATTATTTATTTAATTATTTATCTGTCAAATCCTGGCTAACTAGTTTCATTTTAATGCAGACACGACTGATATCAATCAAATAGATTTTCATGCAGCTAAACTGTTGATTTTATATATTGTATGATAAAGTTATGTGCCTGGCCACATCAGATTTTTATATTTTATGGGCATGTGCGATGTTTTGTTGAGTTGGATTTGCTGCAATTACGTGTAATTAGACTCTAGAGTATTTTTTTGTTTGTTTCTGTTTTGATAAGTTCTCGGAATTATTGTTATATTATTGATACAACTATGTCTTAGTTCTAGTTTGCGTAAGGGGTTGAGTGGAAGAGCAAGGCTATTTGGAAACAAGTGTGCTGTTCTCCGCCCTAAATATAAATATTATTTTGTTGCATTTAATATTGTTTTGTTAATAAAGGAATTATTTATTTAATCAATTATTTATCTGTCAAATCTGATATCAATCAAATATATTATCATGCAGGTAAACTATATTTTATATAATGTATGATAAAGTCATGTGCCTGGCCACATCAGATTTTTTTAGAATAAAATTAAGTTTTTTTATTGTATTTCTTTCCCCATTAGTTGAGTATTGCAAAAAAATATAAATAATGAACACATTTCAGTTCCTACGCTTTTTAGCCTGTTCGCGATGCTGTTTTTGAGGAAATAGCATTCATTCAAACTTTAAACGAAATAATCATCAAAATTGAACAACTATTTCAAAAGATATTTAATTTTAAAGTTGACATACATTTTAGGTGGGCCTATAGTTTTTGTAGTTTATTGAACTATAGGACTTCAAATGGATTCTAAAGATGTGTGGGAAATGCATTATGTGCATGCATTGTTTTTACTTCTAATAGTTCTACAACCATATCACGTGAAAAGTATATGTTTAAAATAGTAATGCAAAAGTTTCTGATTATTTTTTATTTATTATTTATTTTAGTTTTATTTAATTGACTGATAATAACAATAATTAATTCTATTAAAACCATGTTATAACAGTATATGAATAAAAAATACTTCGGTAATGTTTAAAAATAGTTGTTGATAAATTTGATGTTGAAATATTATAACACCTACTAGTTAAAAGATGCATGTTGTCTTACCTATGTACTTTACTAGGTTTACCTACGTAAGTAATTTTCACTTGATGAACAAATACTTCTACGAATCACCATTTCCTTCTTTTTCATAATTAACGGACAGTTACTTTGCACAATAAGATTGAAAACCTAATTTATAAACTCATCTTCTGACAAAACAAAATTCCCAGCGTTAAAAGAATGTAAACAACACGCCGGAATTTTATAATTCATATTTGCATATCCTCATTATGTGCTAAATTTGGCGTACGCTAAACGTTGATTCACTTTTTATTAATTTGCTTATTGACACACTTTCACACTTTACAAATATTATAGTAAAAGTTAACCTAAAATTGATTGTACGTGGCGGTACAAAATAACGATACAAAATATTGAGATGAATACAAGGTGTATAGTAACTGAGTAAAATAATTTGGACGGGTAAAGTAACTGAATATGGGAAACAAAAAATCCTATAAAAATTTTGCAATTTAAAATTCTATTGTCACTACCCAGATGGTTTGGGTAGTGATCTCGCAAGTGGATTTTACCAAATACATATACATCACGAATAACGACATGTACAAGGATTTAACAGTCAATCAAAAATTTGAAAGAAGTTACTCAAAGTGAGCATGGGTTGCTTTTAAACAAACATTGTTTGACACTAACCACGAAAGCACTCACAAACGTTGACCTTGTGTCCCGATATACCCGAAGTAAGTTTTCACAGCTGATCTCGCGGAGTAAGTCAAGATACTACTAGTCTTCCTAAAAACGTACAGTGTCAAGTTCTGACTTTTAAATAATTTTTTCGTATTTATTACTGTTGACGTTTGGTATAACCTAAAGAAATAAATGTTTTGTACAAATATTCAAACTGGACTGTGTTTGAGTTTTCTAGTCGATGAGATAGTATTTTCATAGTCATTGCTATTGTAAACATGTTTGCCAACTCACTACAACCAAGAACTACTATACTCCAGAGTGCAAGTCTAGAGAAGTTCAGAAGAAAATAACTTGTGGTCTTATAGTTAACATTTAATTATATTTAATAATGTATTACAGCAGACAGCAATCAGACGCAAGTGCCATCGGAAACGATTTATCTATTTGTAATTCACACCAAAATTTGCATAAATAATTTTCATAAATATTGAAATGCCTTTCCGATGGCAGTTGCATAAGGACCTTCAGAATCAAATGATAGCGAGCATTTCACGATTGGATCAATAATTATGACGTGGTTTATTTTCGCATTTTGTGGGTCGGAGACGGGAGCCATATGCATAAAAATATAGACATTATACTTTAACATCACAATTCAACGTATTCCAATTAGTAGTTATATAAAGATTGCCAGTATGTTCGAATAGTCAAAACTTTATTTACATTTTGAGGGGTTACAGTTTTTATGTTTAATGTTGCTAATTTGCCCGGCGTTGGAAATATTTATAGTTTTAATTGTTTAACAGTGCATATAAAGCATTCAAAAGGAGGGCAAGGAGGACGTATTGCAAGAAAGAAGAAACATAAAAAATCCTCACACCTTGTCATTTTTAATTCATCATACGCAGAATGATAAAGTATTGTAATCGTACCGACAAAAAATGAGATTTTATCGCAAATAGGTCTTTTTGGGTCCTCTGAAAATTTTTGACCAAGGTCTAAAAAATCTGATGTGGCCAGGCACATGACTCCTACAATATATAAAATTAATAGTTTAGCTGGATGAGATTCTATTTGATCGAGATCGATCGTGTCTGCATTAAAATAAAACGAGTTAGCCATGATTTGACAGATATTTTGACAGTCGGTAATATTGACAGTAGGTATTGTCAAAAGATCAGCGTTTGACACTACCTACTGTCATTAGAATGCAAAATAATTGTCAAATCCTGGCTAACTAGTTTTAATTCAGACACGATCTCGATCAAATAGAATTTAGTCATACAGCTAAATTATTAATTTTACCAAAAATGTCATTTCTGAAGATGCAAAAATTTACTGGTGAAATACTGGAATAAATAGAAAGGTTAGCACTTGTATTTGGAGCCGTAGCAACCCACTCAAGCACTATAGAAAGAGGATCCATTAAGGAAACTACAGATATAGATATTAGTATAGACTGTATAGAGATAATGAGATAATTATTAAGAAGAATAAATATCGTTATATCAACTATAAAGGGCAAAAAAGTTTCCTACACAAAATGTTATAACCTCTACATTGCGTGTGCGCTGTGCGTCATTTATGGGATAATATTATATACAACAATCTCGGATAGTACCCACGACTACTCTAACGAAAACGTATTTCCCCAAATTACAATAGCACGAGATCTAGCAAAAAAATAGCTTTGGTGTTTTCGTCGTGCTGATGATACTTTAATAACCTGGTTGAGTGAACAAATCACGTACCGTATGTGTTACATACGTCGCAAATTATAAAATGGCATGATGGCGATAAAATTATTATTGACAAAACTGTTTGTTAATTCATTTTTTATTATTTTAAATTATCATGTCTCAGCAACGTCATAGTTTGATACGAAAAATTCAAGCGGGTTAACAACTCATTCTTATTAAATGATTTGAAGCTTCAAGGTGCACTGCTGTGATCTCACAGTCTGAATCTTTGGATGAAACATGACAATGACGTTTGATGGCAAACTGGAGAAACTCATTATTTGCAAGATTTATACGTCAAGCATTAACCAATCATTTTTTCATAGATTTTAATTTATAAAGTAATAAAGTATTGTTATATCGATATATTGCAAAATCATTTCCAGTCAATAGGTACTTTCAGATTTGAGAAGGTCGGACAGAACTAATAGTTACTTGGTTAATATGTTCATGGGACCCTAATAAAAGCAATATTTTTTCTTTCATTTTGATCGGATTTTCAGCCAGAAATTCTTTGTATTTTGGGGAATATTCAAGAAATAGGAAATCAAAATTTATTTTATTGTTTTTGACGTATAGCGTCGCATAAAAATTGATTGGTTTGGTACCGAATTCAAACTATTGATGTTTGACATTGATGCCTCAAAACATGGATGGCTCAAAAACATCGATGATTTTTAACACCAATTTTTGCCATTGATCATTTTAATCCATGAGTCCTGATGTCAGAGTTCGGAAAATTTTATAATTTGCTACATTTATAGGGTTCCCATCCATCTCGATACATTGAGACTTTGACCGATATTGGTCTACTTGTCCCGACATCCCGCCCACTTTTACCATTTTTTACATTTTTACCACCTTTTACATTTTTACTTGATTTTTTATTTGAACAGGATTTGCGTTTGAGGGCGTGTGTATGGGTTTTTGGCAATAAGTGTTCTATTAAAAATAATCTGATGTGGCCAGGCACATGACTTTATCATACAATATATAAAATTAATAGTTTAGCTGCATGGGATTCTATTTGATCGAGATCGATCGTGTCTGCATTAAAATAAAACAAATTAGCCAGAATTTGACAAGTATTTTGATAATATTGACAGTAGGTATTGTGAAAAAAGCAGCGTTTGACACTACCTACTGTCAGAATGAAAATAATTGTCAAATCCTGGCTAACTAAGTTTTAATGCAGACACGATCTCGATCAAAAAGAATTTGCTCATACAGCTAAACTATTAATTTTACCAAAAAATGTCATAGACATAAATTATACAAAATTTCCTCTACTTTAATTTATTGTTTAACTATTTTGACGAAATTACAGAAATGGCAGCTCATTTGCAAAATCTTTGAATAATGCTTAGAGGATACATCCAGTTCCTTTGGACCCTTTTGAACCAAAAGCTTTTCAGCTCTAAGTTTGGTCATAAAAGTTTGGTCATAAATATGAACTTTCGTCCCGATACCTTCAGTAGTTTCTCCGGAATCGTCGCCACAAAAATCGGGTACACACATACACACCGACATACACAAACAGAATTTTTTTGTACCTTGGTAAAAAAATGAGCAGGAGACCCAAAAACGTTAAAAAACGTTAAATTTCAATTTTTTTTTCGGGAAATTCAAATTCAAATAATACTTACGATACACGTATTTTACCATATATTAAATGGAATGTGTTTCTAACATATACTTTTATAGATATTAAAATACTTTTGGCGACAATACATTGTCTATAATACAGTTCTCTCAGTGTACGCAGACACTCATCTTGTATTATTTATTCTTGTTAGCTCTTTATTTATTCCTATAACTTCACTAAAAAAAAATATTTTTCTAAGAATATTCCAAAATAAACGTATAATAATGATTATTTTTTGACGTTTCTTAAAACCAATGAAATGCTTCTTTATTTGTCACAAGGGTAAGTTTCAACCAATTATGTCATTATTATAGTGGGAATAAATCTCTTGTGATTATTCTCGGGAATAATCACTGTAGCTTTTATTTGCCTAGCAACTGTCAGATAATATATTCACAATGTGTCAACGATATTTTCATATATTGTAAGTAATATTAATTAAATAAAATTTTTCAATAATTTTATGATAGTTTTATTGATCTCTTTTATTGTAAAAATTTGTTTGTCACAAACGTATAAACCTCGGAAGCGGAGGGTTCTATATGAAAATTTCGGAAACGAGATTCTCGTGAAAACCCTGCTTTGGAAGACATTTTGCCGAGAATAAAGATGTTTCCGGAAGTTATCTTAGCTTTTTCATTAAGGTGCCAAAGTTTAAATTCTGTCCGATCTCTGTCAACCTTCATTGTTTGTCCCTTATGACTGTTCTTTCTTAATCTGACGAGAAATTGACAAATGACATAATAGGTTATTTTTTGTGCACCCCGTTTTTTGGTTTGATTTGAAAACATTTGAAAACGTTTGATGAAAAGAAAATATTACTATTTAAAGTAGCTAACGAGAACCCACTCATTAAACATGAGTTGTTTTCTTAATATTTCAGCGTCGTTTACTGATTGCAAATCACTGGCGATTATTTTTTAATAAAAAATTAAACAAATAATACTATAGCTTGAATCCTGCGTGATACAAAAGAAAAGTTCCCCGTGCGTTCACATACTATTAAGTATCCTCCATTAAATCTATTGTATAGAGTACTTCATTTGAATAACTAAGCCTATGGCGGGTAATTTTGATAGTATATTTTTTGTACGTTGGTGCCCATTGATAATCCGAATTACCTCATATTTTTGCTCGGTAATGACCTTCAGGATGCTGCCGCAAATCACTATATAAAAGGTAACATGAAATCTGTTCTTACATTGTGAATTTTGCTTGTGTTACAACATAGTTATAGTGTATCGATTGAATAACACAGTCTCATCATGAATCATTTGTATAAGGTAAGAGAAATAGTAGCAACATCTCAATGTATATGTAGACCTGCAAATATTACCTGCAAATACTACCAGTAGCATTGTATTCAATAATAGTCTATTGTTTAATGATTATGGTGTTGATAGTTTCATTCGCAAATAGATAAATTTCGCCAAATTTTTACGATGAAGACGATAATATTGATCACTTTTCTGCATTTTCTGAAGATCATAAATCTATTATACAAAATATGTGTTCAATATTATGATTAGTAATGTATCAGCCGTGTAAAGTCTTCTGATTTCAGAAAAGATCTCTTCAAACCTAAATTGTTAAAAAAGTTAATAAAATTGCCTAAAAGGTATACCTAAAAGGTGTATGTATAAAGTTTGCAATTCTAAATGTTCAGCCTATACATTCTGTAGTAAATTGTAGCAACATGCAAAAAAGTTGACATACAAGATTAGCTGTTGAAGTAATATGCTCAAATGTATGTAATTGAATTGTATGTAATTTAAATTGTTATTGTAAATGCCCGGAAAAATATTTTAAACAGAAGTCATAATTAACTATGGTATTATTAAATAAGGTTTTAAATCGAAGAGAAATCGATGGCTCTTTTAAAATTTCTATCGAAAGTTCTTTTTTCGATAGTTTAAAAGTTATGTTTTAAAAACATTTAATAGTACTAATCGAACTGAATTAGGATTTTAATGGTACCAGCCTTAACAGCAGGATCGGACAAAATTTGTAAATTTGTTACTTTGTATCTGTCAATTTGTTTATTTGACCATTTTTCAGTTCATTTCTTAGATCGTTAATTTATTCTTTGTTATAATTTAAAATAAATTTCTACGTAAATTTATTTCCAGCGAATTCATTTATCAACAGAAGTTGTTAGAGAATTTCTTGATAGAACCAGAAATAAAGCAATTGTGGACATTTAAAAAATATTTTTTAAACACTCTAACTATTTGGATATTTTTACATTATTACTAACATTCGTTAGTTATTTACTAAACATCGTATGTCATATTATATTCTATATAAGTTATATTACATAGGTATATCATATAGTGTGACTTCCGGGTTTAACGGAAATGACGTCATCTATGTAAGTTTAAATTATAGCCAATACCACTTTTTATGATATTTTTAATCAGAGTGACACTTCTGAGCACAAAAACTTATCAATCATCATTTTGTATCATCAAGGCAATGAAAAAGTATACTTTTTCAGTTCATTTCTTAGATCGTTAATTTATTCATTGTTATAATTTAAAATAAATTTCTACGTAAATTTATTTCCAGCGAATTCATTTATCAACAGAAGTTGTTAGAGAATTTCTTGATAGAACCAGAAATAAAGCAATTGTGGACATTTAAAAAATATTTTTTAAACACTCTAACTATTTGGATATTTTTACATTATTACTAACATTCGTTAGTTATTTACTAAACATCGTATGTCATATTATATTCTATATAAGTTATATTACATAGGTATATCATATAGTATGACTTCCGGGTTTAACGAAAATGACGTCATCTATGTAAGTTTGAATTATAGCCAATACCACTTTTTATGATATTTTTAATCAGAGTGACACTTCTGAGCACAAAAACTTATCAATCATCATTTTGTATCATCAAGGCAATGAAAAAGTATACTTTTACTTTATCATACGCAGTATGTAAAGTATTGTAATCGTGCCGAAAAAAAAAATTGGGATTTTAGCGGAAATAGGTCTTTATGGGTCCCCTGAACATTTTTGACCAAGGTACAAAAAATGTCTGTGTGTGTGTGTGTATGTGTGTGTGTGTGTGTGTGTGTGTGTGTGTGTGTGTGTGTGTGTGTGTGTGTACCCAATTTTTGTTAATTCATTTCCGGAGAAACTACTAAAGGTAACGGCACGGAACTTCATATTTAGAAGTTTCATGACCAAACTTAGAGTTGAAACGCTTTTGGTTCAAAAGGGTCCAAAGGAACTGGATGTTTACTCTAAGCCTTTTTCAAGGATTTTAGAAATCAGGCGCCATTTCTGTAATTTCGTCAAAATAGTTAAATAATAAATTAAAGCAGAGGAAATTTTGAATAATTTATGCCTATGACATTTTTTGGTAAAATTAATAGTTTAGCTTTTTAGTTTATTCTAAGCCTTTTTCAAGGATTTTGGAAATGAGCCGCCATTTCTGTAATTTCGACAAAATACTTAATTAATAAATTAAAGTAGAGGAAATTTTGAATAATTTATGCCTATAACATTTTTTGGTAAAATTAATAGTTTACCTTCAAGAGCAAATTCTATTTGATCGAGATCGGTCGCATCTGCATTGAAATTACATAGTAGCCAGGATTTTGACAAATACTTTTTTGTGTTGTCACATTCGAAAACAGCTGATCTCATCAGAGGATGATCAGAGGTTGGAGAACCACTATGGAACGTGCCGCTGTAGTGCGCAAAATTATAAAACACAAATTTCAAATAAAATAAGATCACCAATTTGATTGTTTGTTGATAAGAAATATCAACCCGTCTTTATATCTAATTCTAAAAATGATACATTGAGAAAATTATAAATAAAGTATAGCGATGAGTGTAGTTTTATTTTAGTATGTTGGTAGGGATGTGTCATGAACAAATATAAATCTGTCAGAATTTGAATTAACTTTTTAAGGTGCGTTTTCATTAGTGATAATGGCAGTGTAGCAGACGCCGTTATAGTATTTCCAATAGAAAATTGCTAGTGACTCATGTTTATATACATGCAAACTAATATGTGTCATTATCACGATATGTAAGAAATACTATAATTTCGTATTCTACCACCGCCATTAGCTACCATTACCTACCAATCGGAACGCACCTTTCGTCAAAGTGGTACTAACCTAACATTTACTATACAGAAATCATTTATTTTTTTTTAATACGTATTTCTTAAAAAGCAACACAATAAACGTTGATGTCGCTCCTGCCAAAAACTAGATAGCGCGACTCGCTCATATACGACGGCGACACTCCGCCTTAGGTGACGCGCCGTATCACCGCTCGTCGCGCTATTCCGTACTTTCGGCATTTGTGACATAAATAACTATTATTCTAATGACGTAGTGTAGGTAGTGTCAAATGTTGATGCTTTGACAATACCTACGATTTATCTCTATAGAATAGATTGTCATGCAGCTAAACTATTAATTTTGTATTTTGTATGATAAAGTCATGTGCCTGGCCACATCAGATTTTTTACTTTATCATACGCAGTATTATAAAGTATTGTAATCGTGCCGAAAAAAAAAATTGAGATTTTAGCGGAAATAGGTCTTTTTGGGTCCCCTGAACATTTTTGACCAAGGTACAAAAAAATGTCTGTGTGTGTGTGTGTGTGTGTGTGTGCGTATGTATGTCTGTGTGTAAACGATTTTTGTGGCGACGATTCCGGAGAAACTACTAAAGGTATCGGAACGAAAGTTCATATTTAGAAGTTTTGTTACCAAACTTAGAGCTGAAAAGCTTTTGGTTGAAAGGGCTCCAAAGGAACTGGTAGTTTATTCTAAGCCTTTTTGAAAGATTTTGCAAATGAGCCGCCATTTCTGTAATTTCGACAAAATAGTTAAATAATAAATTAAAGTAGAGGAAATTTTGAATAATTTATGCCTATGATATTTTTTGGTAAAATTAATAGTTTAGCTTTAAGAGCAAATTCTATTTGATCGAGATCGGTCGCATCTGCATTGATATGAAACTTCAAAGTAGCCTGGATTTGACAAATATTTTTTGTGCTGTCACCACAGAAATGTCTATGGCTGTCACACTCGAAAACAGCTGATTTCATCAGAGGTTGGAGAACCGCTATGGAACGTTGCCGCTCTACTGCGGCAAAGTAGAAAATACAAAATTCAAATAAAATAAGATCGCCAATTTGATTGTTTGTTGATAAGAAATATCAACCCGTTGTTATCTAATTGTAAAAACGATAATTGAGAAAATTGTAAATAAAGTATAACGATGAGTATAGTTACGTTTCAGTATGTTGGTACGGATGTGACATCTACAGTGTCATGAACGAATATAAATCTGTCAGAATTTGATTTAGCTTTTTAAACTTGACGTTTCGTAGAAGTGGTATCAACCTAACATTTCCTATCCAGAAATATAACCATTTTTAATTTTTTGTAAGTACGTATTTCTCAAAAGGCAACACAAAAAACGTTGATTCTCATGCAGCTAAACTATTAATTTTATATATTGTATGATAAAGTCATGTGCCTGGCCACATCAGATTTTTATATTTTGATGTTAATTTTGGTGAAAATAGTTGTCAAATACTACTAACTAAATGGATTTTGACCGATATTGTATCACTGGCGCCCTCGATTATTCCACAAAAAAACATATTCCCGATTACATTGATACCTGAAAATCGTGAAATTTTACAGTTTTATGTTTTGCCTATACCTTTGATGGTTTCTTATTATTTGAGGTTATTCGTAGGTTACGAATTGTTGTTTCTTATTTAATTGTTGTTTATATCGTGATTATTGGCGTTTGCATTTCAAATTAAAAATGGTAAAATGTTTAAAAGTGTGTGTTTATTTAACAAGTTTCGACAATTTTCACCAATTGATGAAAATTGTTGAAAATTCTCCTAACATTCGTTTAGCGTAATAGATAAAAAGAAAAATAAACAGGTGTTACTGTAGATTGGGTCACCCGGTATACTTAATTCCATTTTGTTTATGTTATTTTTATGGGATTATAATGTTATAAATATGTTAATTTTATAGATATACAAAATCTGATAGATTAGGTTATTCATAAATGCACCTAGGCAAGCAAGCGGATAATTACATACATAATTTACCCATTCGTCGCAAAACAGTTGCGAATTAGCATTCTGGGGATTACCGGCACCAGCACATTCACACTGATGATTACACATACAACTATGTGTGTATGTGCGATGAAGATCCGGTTTCGGAACTGGGTAAATGAGCTTACTGAGAACAACTCACTGATTAAAATTTTATGATATACTTCTTTTTCATTCCCACCAAGTTAATTGCACACCTGCAACCGGATTTTTTGTATTGTTTTTGTTTGTTTATTCACAAATCATAACATAAATAAAATATAATGTTTACCTGTATTAACAGCTGTTTTGCATGTGGGTAAAACTTAGTAAAAAGGCAACTAATATCGCTAATTTAAATTTTTTAATATTGTAGAATTTCCCTTTCGCTTTTTATTGGTAAAGCTTATTTAGAAAGGGTTAATTGTATAAAAATCAAAAGACAAATTACTATACTGAAATCTATGAAACAAATACTTTTTTTGTATAAATGGCGTATGCTAAGGTACAGTCTAGCGATACTCATGAAACATAGCAATCATAATAATAATACAAACCTTTGCGAACATCCTGGCACTTAGCCTCTTAGGTTTTGAGAAAAAACGCAGAACAATTTTGAAAAGTTGGCCAGGTAGAAAAATAGTATATTACTCTATGAGTAATGCAAACAAATACTCACGGGAACGAACAAAAACGTTCGAGCGAGTAACTAGTTGGGAATGGAATACTATACTTTTTCTACGATCATGCAATGATTTTTTACGTATGTCACTATGACGGTATTACATGATTTAGATAAATTAACATTGTTGCTGAGTAGAGTCTTAAAAAACAAGGGAAATGAACATCCAGACCTGTGATTAGTTCTACAGTTGTGGGAAATGAAATATCTCTCGTGATTTGCGAGGCATGAGGAGCAAGGAATGAAATATATATTTTGTGTGAGGGGAATGGTTTACTTATCCTAAATTGCTATGATAATGAATGCATTCATCCACAGAAATAGAGAAAATAGTATATTATTCTATGAGCAAGTAATGTCAGCAATTTCTCACGAGAACGAAGTTTGCAGCACGAGCCGTAGGCGAGTGCTGCAAAGCGTTCGAGTGAGAAATTGCCATTACTTGCGAATGGAATACTATACTTTTTCTACGACCATGCAACGAAATTTTATAAATTAATTTTTGTGCATATAGGGACAGCTGTATGTCACTATGACGGTTTACAGGATTTTGACAGATTAAAATTGTTTGGTGCGCCTTGTCACTTAGCGACGTTGTCAATGCCTTGACAATGTCGCTAAGCAGTGTATCAACAATTTGGAAATAAAAAATCCAGAGCTGTGATTGGTTCTAAAGCCGTGAGGAATGAAATATTTCTCACTACTGGCGGGGTATGAGGAGCCAGGAATGAAATATTTGTCATGTGTGTGGGGAATGGTTAGTATTACTTATCATAAATTGCCATGATAATGAATGCATTCCTCAATAGGAGTAGAAAATAGTATATTATTCTATGAGCAAGTAATGTAAGCAATTTCTCACGAGAACGAAGTTTGCAGCACGAGCCGTAGGCGAGTGCTGCAAAACGTTCGAGTGAGAAATTGCCATTACTTGCGAATGGAATACTATACTTTTTCTACTACCATGCAACGAAATTTTATAAATTAATTTTTGTGCATGTAGGGACAGCTGTATGTCACTATGACGGTTTACAGGATTTTGACAAATTAAAATTGTTTGGTGCGCCTTGTCACTTAGCGACGTTGTCAATGCCTTGACAATGTCGCTAAGCAGTATATCAACAATTTGGAAATGAAAAATCCAGAGCTGTGATTGGTTCTAAAGCCGTGAGGAATGAAATATTTCTCACTACTGGCGGGGTATGAGGAGCCAGGAATGAAATATTTGTCATGTGTGTGGGGAATGGTTAGTATTACTTATTATTATCATAAATTGCCATGATAATGAATGCATTCATCAACAGAAATAGGGAAAAAAGTATTTTTGCGCACCTGTCGTTAATGCCTAATATGCAAAAGTATGGAATAAAATATGGAAGTTTTAAACGCCTGGGGTGTCACAAATTAAATCACTAAAACCCTCTTATTAAAATAATGTCAACCAGAAAAAACAAATTGTAGGATTTAAACTTGTGATATCAAGGTGTTAAAATCAGTGTATTCTAGTCAAAATCTGAATAACTGACTGGAGTAAAAGAATAAACATCTCTCTTCGTGTTCTGTCAAAAGTTACTTAATCACGTCAATTAATAAATAAAGCCTAAAATGTTCACTCGATCGGGAAAAAGGGTCAATTCATCTGAGGCGGTCCAGAGATGGTGGATTAATTTTAGATAAATAAAATTTTTTAATACACAATGACTGTCCTGGTAGTTGCGAAAAAAAAATTGGAAATAGACCGACGTAAAATATGACAGGCTACTTAATTTGTTCGTTTAATAATTTTGTGTTATATCCTTGTATGCAAAGGGCTTGAAATAAAATCATCAGTCCTCTTACTCCTTCCACTTTTTTATGACAAAATATTGTAATTAAAATTTTTGTAATTTCCACGATATTTAAGGGCTAAAATTTCTGGCGGGAAAAGACTTTTGAATCTGAAACTTTCATAACTAATTTATCTTTTTATAAGGTTTAATAATAAAGAAAAACGTTCTGGTGTCTAACATTGTGTTACAGCCCCATAAAATGAACGAATAACATGACGTTAAAATACATTTATTTGAAACTTCTAAGTAAACACAATAAATAATAATAATGATGTTTATTTAGTTAAAAGAAACTAATAATCACAATAAATTTGGTTTCCTTAGTACTAAACTATTACTTAAAATTAGTCAATACATAAATCCGATATGATGTTTTAAAAAGACTTAGCGAATTACTGTTTTTTATATCACTTTTTGTATATTTTGGTAATCTGTAGTGGTCCTTTCGCCGACTATTGTATTCATGCTGCTGACTATTGTATGTTAAATAATTACTCATATAAGTTGGGAGCTTATTATTTATGCATTTATATACCAAGATTTGTGCCTGATATACCGTTCCTTGTTTAACATTCAAGAAATTTAATTTACTCAACATTGACTCGATACTGGTTAACCTGGAGCTATGTAATAAAATTCTGAGTGCCCGATTTTGTTGTACTTGAATTTGTTTAATGTGTTTGGCTGTACACAAACATAGTATACTCCTGCAATACTTAAAGTATGGTTCTATAATCGTATAGTACAAAGATATAGAATATCTTTGTGCTTTTAATGTAAGTTTATTGGATATTTTTCCTAAATAGCTAATCTTTCGGCTCACCTTTTTAACTATATACTCCATATTACACGTAGTATTGTCTAAAATGACACCTAGATCTTTAAATTTGTCCACTATCTCAACAACTGTGTTATCGATAACTATTTCAGGTGTAGGGTTTACCGAAATTCTATATCCCAATATCATAGTTTCGTTTTCAATACATAACTTATTTTTTTATACCAATTTGATATCGAAACCAGTTCAGAGTTCAATGTCGCGATTACATCAGGTAAGTTATCTCCTGCAATTGATATAAAGTATATCGTCTGCAAATAGGTGCATACCACAAGATTTAACTAGTGAAGCAACGTAAATATTTATCAATGTAAACACATACGAGTCATAATACATTACGCGGAGTCGATGTAGGTACAAATTATTAAATATCTACCACATTTTTTTTACATATTTTTAATTAGTTTTATACTGGTCCAACTGTCCTAGGAAGTCCATGTTATATTTGTTGAAGTTCATGTTATTCCGAACACAGAAAATAATGCAACAATGTTATTTAAATAGAAGATATTAAGTTAACATAACATAACATAACATTTAAATAAGAATAAATTTATAATAAAATTGTTTTCGCAGTCTAAGAACATGTTTCGAAAACAGTCAAGCTACCAACATATATTTTTCTAGATCATTTCAGATGGATTTTGGGTCAAATCAACTTGTTTGATTAGTACGTAAGAAGCGTCAAGGATGGACAAAAATTATTACAACTGGTGGGGGTTTTCGACTGTGAAACAACCCTTATTTGGTTTTGAAAGAGATATCTTATGATACCTTGCACTAACGTTGTAATATTACAACAATTAATAACATTTTCATTCCAACTAAAGAAACAAAAAACCCACGATTAATGGACTAAAATCGAAAAAAAGGGAATTTTCTTTTGTTTATCTGTGTTTATCACATATTAGCACGTCTGATCTGTATCTCATATATTTTTGTTTCACTTTAGATCCTCTTCTTTTGTCTTCTTCTGGTGGCCGTTGCCGTCTCAGCTCCAAGTCCAGACCCTCACCACGGAGGTGGCTATGGAAGAAGAGTTTACGTAATCAAATCGTACGGTGGTGGATATGGTGGCCATCACGGTGGCCATAGACATCATTATGGAGGCCATGGAGGTCATGGAGGCGGTTATGGAGGAGGTTATGGTGGAGGTTATGGTGGTGGCGGTGGTTACGGAGGCGGTGGCGGAGGCGGATATGGAGGTGGAGGCGGTTTTGGAGGCGGTTTTGGATTTGGCGGCGGCTATGGAGGCGGTTACGGAAAATGAAAATAACACTACCTACAATACAGTGTCAACAGTAATTCTGTAAATAATTTATTGAATATATTTTTGTATAAAATATTTGTTTTGCTTTTGTAGCTATGAGATTTTTAGTCAATAAAATATAGTGGTATTATGCAAAGAAATTAATATTATTGCTGAAGATGATTCGACGGACAGACAGTTATGATTTTTCAAATGTAGAGAAATATAGAGAGAGACTAACCTGGCGTGATGTGAATTTTATGTAAATTAAACATTACAAAATCAATTTAGAGGAGAAAAGCTACCTAGAAATATTGCCATTTTGATGTTACTGTTCTTGTTGTTCTTTAAATACAGAGGTAATGAAGTGAAACAAAAACAAAATGTTCAGAAAACATGACTTTTTCATTATCCCCATTCTCTTCATTATCATCATTCTGTTTGTAGTTCAGAACTACGCAAAGTCTCTTAATACAAAGTTTCGTGGACATTAAAAACTGGACATTCAAAAATTATTTAAAAAAATTATTTTGTGAATTCTTACAACCGTTCACATTTCACGTTGAACTAAAAAACAATTGCTGCAGTATGTTTTTAATGTCACAATCCAAATCAAATGATGTTTCATATATTTTAAGAAAATTTCGATTGTTTAATATTTTTTTTATTATTTTACAAAATGTCTATTACTAATAACATTTCTGATAAAAAAATATTGAAAATGGTATAATACTCCTCATGGATGCAGTTGCATAACAAGTCGTATGTCTTAATAATTGCGGAAAAATCAGCTACCCAGTAATGGGCAGTGTTTCATAAAAAGCCGTGAGTTTTATCGGTATACTAATAAAATTACGAGGACTAATCGACGTCGCGTCGGGAGTGTTTCGGCCCGATCTTCCAGAGCTAAAGGATATTTTTTGGTTTTTCCCATATCGATATACGACGGCTCGGGTCGTTCGCCCTACCGTCCCCTAACTTAATACGTAAAATTTGCCCAAATCCGCAGTTTTTAAGGCGAGATCGAATTTTTCATCTCCATAAAACTCTATTAATTTTTAATAGTGTACAAACTTTTCGTCCGCGAAAACGTACGTTGCTACGCAACGTAAACAAAGTTCGCTCAAACAGCTGTGCCATGGCTGTGCCGGTTTGATAGTTCTGACAGCGCGCTGCTGCCTGTCCCTATATTTTCGACAAAAACGTATTGAAATGCATAAAAAAGGGTGTCGTATATCGTATATGTATTTGGCAGAAGACGCATTGAAACACGCGCTCTGTTATAATAACCCTTGGCGATAAATTGCAAGCAAGGAATCAAATGAATGCCAATTATCGTAAACCCGCTCGCAAATACGACATTAACTATTTCCGGTATGTTTTAGGCCTTGCAAGTTAAGAATCGAATCTGAAGACATATTTTGGAGCGGTTTGTCTGAGAGCTAACGACAACGAATTTCTGGCGCAAAAATAAGGTTTCCGAGAGCGCATTTTCCGGTTTTATTTTCGATAGTAATTGGAGTCTGGTGTTATTTTGCGTTGAAACCAAGTTGAAATGGCAAGCGTGTCTGTTTGTCTTTTTACCGACCGTTTCTTACACTTTTTTACCGACCACACCAAAACTTCGACTGCACCGAAAGTTAGGTTATGTAGACGTCAACAGTTTGTGTTTTGCAAATACGTGCTGAGTATTGCAGTATTTTATCATCGATTTTGTTATTCTACCATCCGCAAATTTGCATAAGAGCGAAAGGAAGGAAGTACGGACGAAAGACGGCGCCAGAAACACGATTGAACGATACGACCTAACCTTGACAAGGTACACGAAATTGCCCGGTAAAGAGAATTGCAGTAATTAGTAAACATTGGACATTTATTCATTTTCTGTCGTGTTAGTTGCATACACGCACGTTAATTCCAAGAACTGTCAAAGTAAGTACAAATGAACATTATTTTTTTACATATTTGCAACTCGATCATCAAAATATATCTATCTACATCGTACATATGCATTTTGTCGCAATTTTTAGAATTCTCCAGGACATTCCTCTTCTGTTTACACGATCCTGCAAATGTTGGTTGCTAGCTCTGACAAATAAATCTGTGGTAACCTAAATCTACTACGCACAAATTATCTGGGTAATTGATAGGTTTGCAAAATATTTGGGCCACTAAGGCGGAGAGAACGCAATGACAATCGCTGAAAGACGGTGAAGTTACCAAACTGCAATACCATTATGCCTTTAGCAGAGCTACCCCAGTAGTAATTTTCTTGAGAAAGGTTGTACATGGTATAATTTCAAATGTAATTATTTAACGTAATTTTAATGTCTCTGTCTTTTAGAATGAATAATTCAAAACAGAACCTCCAACTGCATGTGCCGAATTTTTTCATGCTATTACTTCAAGGAAAGAGGGCGAAGGTCACAACAAGCCTATTGACTGCGTAACCTCTTCCGACAAAGCCGACAGTATCTTTCACAAGTTTATTGTGAGTAAATTCAAAATATTTTTAACATCATGATATATGATATATTTAGTAACTTTTAGATATTAATATTGTAAAGTAGTTGTCGTATAGTTTTACTTTTAAAGTTTCAAGAATTAAACAATTTATTAATTTATTCAGTGTGTATTTTTATGTTTCTGTTTCTCTCTGTGCTTAATTATCTTTTTCATAATCTCAAATATTTTAGTGCTATAATTCATGTAATCTCAAAACTAAATCTTATTTAATAATTAAGTTTTGTTTTATATAGTATTATTTAGGACTATTAGATATATAACGGTTAATGCATTTTATCAGACAATAAAAGTAAATTAATCGAATGTTTTATGTGTTATTTGTTTGCATATTCTTTTAATGTCGTAACAATACATAATACAGGATCATTATACAATATTGTAGTCGATGTAGGCCACGTTCATGTTAGAAACTTTTTTGCCGCTGTACACAAACAGCTGTTAGTCAAACTTGAAATAGATTATGCAACCAATTTAACATTTGCATGTAGAAAAATGATATTCCATTAAAATAGGGCGGCAACCAGAAATCTTTACATTTGATATCATGGCCTTTTTGACTACAATCATTTATAATTACCCTTTATTTACACACCAAAATAATAATAATAATGACAAACTAATAAAAAAATAAAAATTGTTATCTAACAAAATCACTTTACCCCTTATTGCAAGAAAATGAATATTATTTTTAGAATATTATATACTTTAGGCCTTTTATGCAACCTAACATTTTAACTATTGGGCAATAGGCGGGTTTATGGAGGCAACGATTAAGTCGAATCAAATTGAAATTTTGATTTTCAAAAAACTACTCTTTTTAGAAAATATATTAGATATATTATTATATTAGAAACCATATTTCCCAACATTCAATCATAAAATTGCATACTATAATATCATATTACTATATGGTAACAGGAAGATAATAATATAATTAAATCGCTTATTATTAAATGGGACTAACTCATACTATTTTTCTATGTAGTTAGTCCCTTTTAAATCGTGTATTAACACGATTCAATTATATTTTATAAAAAACGCTTATTTTCTATCGAAGAAGACTGACTGCAGTCCCGAGATCCATATATCATATGATTCCCCATTAATTATATTCATACATTTGCGTGGATGACAGTCCAGTGTTTCATTTATTTAATAATTTCAACAGTATTACTGGCGATATGTGAGGTCCATCCACTTCGGCGAACTACCGACTTCGGCGATCTACCGACTTCGGCGATCTACCTTTCTCGGCGGTCTACACACCTCAGCGATCTACATATCCCAGCGATCTATTGATCACTAGTCGGTATACTAATAAAATTACGAGGACTAATCGACGTCGCGTCGGGAGTGTTTCGGCCCGATCTTCCAGAGCTAAAGGATATTTTTTGGTTTTTCCCATATCGATATACGACGGCTCGGGTCGTTCGCCCTACCGTCCCCTAACTTAATACGTAAAATTTGCCCAAATCCGCAGTTTTTAAGGCGAGATCGAATTTTTCATCTCCATAAAACTCTATTAATTTTTAATAGTGTACAAACTTTTCGTCCGCGAAAACGTACGTTGCTACGCAACGTCAACAAGGTTTGCTCGAACAGCTGTGCCATGGCTGTGCCGGTTTGACATTTCTGGCAGCGCGCCGCTGCCTTTCTCTATACTTTCGGCAAAAACGTGTTAAAATGCATAAAAAAGTGTGTCGTATAATCGTATATTTGGCAGAAGACGCATTGAAACACGCGCGCTGGAATCTGTTATATGATCCCTTGGCGATAAATTGCAAACATGGAATCAAATGAATGCCAATTTATTATTGTAAGCCCGATCGCAAATATGATATTGATTATTTCCGGTACGTTTTAGGCCTTGCAAGTTAGTAATCAGATGACATTCCAAGATCCTTATTCCAGGGCCTTTTGTCACCGCAACACATATTTTGGAGCACTTTATCTGAGAGCTAACGACAACGAATTTCTGGCGCAAAAATAAGGTTTCCGAGAGCGCATTTTCCGGTTTTATTTTCGATAGTAATTGGAGTCTGGTGTTATTTTGCGTTGAAACCAAGTTGAAATGGCAAGCGTGTCTGTTTGTCGTTTTACCGACCGTTTCTTACACTTTTTTACCGACCACACCAAAACTTCGACTGCACCGAAAGTTAGGTTATGTAAACGTCAACAGTTTGTGTTTTGCAAATACGTGCTGAGTATTGCAGTATTTTATCATCGATTTTGTTATTCTACCATCCGCAAATTTGCATAAGAGCGAAAGGAAGGAAGTACGGACGAAAGACGGCGCCAGAAACACGATTGAACGATACGACCTAACCTTGACAAGGTACACGAAATTGCCCGGTAAAGAGAATTGCAGTATTTAGTAAACATTGGACATTTATTCATTTTCTGTCGTGTTAGTTGCATACACGCACGTTAATTCCTAGAACTGTCAAAGTAAGTACAAATGAACATTATTTTTTTACATATTTGCAACTCATTCATCAAAATATATCTATCTACATCGTACATATGCATTTTGTCGCAATTTTTAGAATTCTCCAGGACATTCCTCTTCTGTTTACACGATCCTGCAAATGTTGGTTGCTAGCTCTGACAAATAAATCTGTGGTAACCTAAATCTACTACGCACAAATTATCTGGGTAATTGATAGGTTTGCAAAATATTTGGGCCACTAAGGCGGAGAGAACGCAATGACAATCGCTGAAAGACGCTGAAGTTACCAAACTGCAATACCATTATGCCTTTAGCAGAGCTACCCCAGTAGTAATTTTCTTGAGAAAGGTTGTACATGGTATAATTTCAAATGTAATTATTTAACGTAATTTTAATGTCTCTGTCTTTTAGAATGAATAATTCAAAACAGAACCTCCAACTGCATGTGCCGAATTTTTTCATGCTATTACTTCAAGGAAAGAGGGCGAAGGTCACAACAAGCCTATTGACTGCGTAACCTCTTCCGACAAAGCCGACAGTATCTTTCACAAGTTTATTGTGAGTAAATTCAAAATATTTTTAACATCATGATATATGATATATTTAGTAACTTTTAGATATTAATATTGTAAAGTAGTTGTCGTATAGTTTTACTTTTAAAGTTTCAAGAATTAAACAATTTATTAATTTATTCAGTGTGTATTTTTATGTTTCTGTTTCTCTCTGTGCTTAATTATCTTTTTCATAATCTCAAATATTTTAGTGCTATAATTCATGTAATCTCAAAACTAAATCTTATTTAATAATTAAGTTTTGTTTTATATAGTATTATTTAGGACTATTAGATATATAACGGTTAATGCATTTTATCAGACAATAAAAGTAAATTAATCGAATGTTTTATGTGTTATTTGTTTGCATATTCTTTTAATGTCGTAACAATACATAATACAGGATCATTATACAATATTGTAGTCGATGTAGGCCACGTTCATGTTAGAAACTTTTTTGCCGCTGTACACAAACAGCTGTTAGTCAAACTTGAAATAGATTATGCAACCAATTTAACGTTTGCATGTAGAAAAATGATATTCCATTAAAATAGGGCGGCAACCAGAAATCTTTACATTTGATATCATGGCCTTTTTGACTACAATCATTTATAATTACCCTTTATTTACACACCAAAATAATAATAATAATGACAAACTAATAAAAATATAAAAATTGTTATCTAACAAAATCACTTTACCCCTTATTGCAAGAAAATGAATATTATTTTTAGAATATTATATACTTTAGGCCTTTTATGCAACCTAACATTTTAACTATTGGGCAATAGGCGGGTTTATAGAGGCAACGATTAAGTCGAATCAAATTGAAATTTTGATTTTCAAAAAACTACTCTTTTTAGAAAATATATTAGATATATTATTATATTAGAAACCATATTTCCCAACATTCAATCATAAAATTGCATACTATAATATCATATTACTATATGGTAACAGGAAGATAATAATATAATTAAATCGCTTATTATTAAATGGGACTAACTCATACTATTTTTCTATGTAGTTAGTCCCTTTTAAATCGTGTATTAACACGATTCAATTATATTTTATAAAAAACGCTTATTTTCTATCGAAGAAGACTGACTGCAGTCCCGAGATCCATATATCATATGATTCCCCATTAATTATATTCATACATTTGCGTGGATGACAGTCCAGTGTTTCATTTATTTAATAATTTCAACAGTATTACTGGCGATATGTGAGGTCCATCCACTTCGGCGAACTACCGACTTCGGCGATCTACCTTTCTCGGCGGTCTACACACCTCAGCGATCTACATATCCCAGCGATCTATTGATCACTAGTTTTTCTCAATAAAATGCCGCTACGTTGAAAAACGCAAGTGGGCGCCTGGGCTTCACGTTTTCGTAGATGACATGATAGGGGAATTTAGATACAGATTAATAGTAAGATGAAAAAAAAGTTAAACATTCATGAAACAGACAAATTAAAACAACATTCATGAAATACATGTTCGATACATTAATTTACGAAAATTCCACCTTAAATTATTGACTTTCCCACGATGTAATGTAGGAATATCCAAATCAAAACGATTACTGTTCTGCTGCCTAATAAGATAAGTAATAACTAGTGTTTATACACCGAAGCTCGTTGGAAACGCAATGATTAAACAATGTATAAGAAAGGAAAAAATTAAGTAAAGAATGTAAAGAATATTTCATATATTTTAAATTTAATATATGTATATGTAATAAAATCTTTAACGATAGCTTGCGTGCCGCACCGTAGGCTGTTCGGCTTGCTCTTGTGTATAAATAGTTATTTTTAAAAAATTATACGTTTCTTGACAGTTATGGAAAAAATGCAATTTTTTTAACCAAGTTGTTGAGTTACTCCTCAAGGTGTCTAAACTTAAACTACAAAACATCACATTAAATCTGCCGGTATAATAAGTTTTACAAATTGCTTTTTCTAAATTACAAACGCTAGTGACAATCTTCAAAACATCGTTTTGGTTATCGCGGTATATCAGGTGTCACATTTGATTTAAAATTACTTACTATGGTATCTGATAATCTTAATGATCTTGTTACGCAGTTCCGAAAAAAATAGTGAAACTTAGTCGTAGATTAGAAGTTAATAAAGTCATCATAATTTAGCTAAACAGTTATTAGGTTCCTTTAATTGTGCAGTCAGTAAAAAAATGAGTTTAATTTTTATGTTTTTAAATTTTTGTCTTGATTTTCCATTAGTAAATCCAATGTTCGTACCTACAGCACGGCATTTGAGATTTTGTAACATGAGCACATTTTTTAACTTGCTCTGACTGGTGCTTAATGCTTATAGGCCGGTATTTTGTTTTGAAGAGTTCGCACCCTAATAATGGGATTTATAACGGATTTAGATCCAAGACATTCCTTTCCCATTCCGACGTTCCGCAGGGTTCGAACGTAGGTCCATTGTTGTTTGTGTTGTTTCTGAAACATTTGCTCGGACATCGGTAACATTTTTTCTTACGTTTCGATTTTTGATTTTTGTCATAGTTATTGATAGGTACTCTTTAAATGCTATACATTGAGCAGATGCTCATAATATACGTCACAAGTTTTCGGACAAGATTTTAAAACTACTATCTTTTGAGAATGTTTGAAACTTATAAGGGGTGAAAAATTATTGAAAAGTCTCACAGAAAAGCTTTAATTGAAACACGGTTACTTGGTACTAGTTACTCGCTTTCAGAAACACAATAAACAAAAACTCACCTTGTTTAGACCAGATTCGTCTTCGGTATAGAAAATCAATCAAAAACCCCTAGTAATTTTCAATTCCAATAATATCACAATAGTCAAGTTTCTAAGCTTAATGTATGTTCACGTGTCATAAACAATAATATACTTTATTAAAAACATAAAACATTTTATTAATTTGATAACGCACCAGATCTTCTTTACCAAAACTCTTTTTGCAAGGCACTCTACATTCTCCGTAGAAATGCATGTCAATAAATCTTTATAGTCTCGAGCACATGTGGTCGTTCTTTGTTTATAATATACGGAACACAAATTAACCAAAAACTCTGTCATGACAGCTACGTCAGAGTTCTGCGCCTGATTTTGAATTCTTAAGACTTGGCGTATTTACTTCAATACATTGAGCAGATGGGCGCCCGCAGAGAGGGGCAAGGGGTGCAGTTGCACCCCGTGGCTTTTGATTATAAGTGGGAAAAGTTCAACAAGAACATGTTATGAAATATTGCTTATTTACAACTAGTGTTAAAAATGAAAACCTCACCTGCCACATAAAGACTATAATTATAAATCAGTTAAAGATTAATTTTTGATCCAAATTTTTCTCGTTTTTGAGTTATCTGATCTAAATATGTACTAAAAAACCAGAAAACTATTTAATAACAAAATAGGTTGAAATGAACGCAGAAAAAATACTAATATAAGTAGTTGCTGACATGTTCGCCATCAGGGATGCAAGAGGGTGCTCCCATCACTTTTGTAATAATAAGTGCAGACAAATTAACGATAAAAAATATGAAATAATTCAAATTTTTAACTTGTGTTACAAACTAATACTTGAATACGTGTAACAATCTGACAATCTGGACGCTTCATAAGTCATTAATTAACCGTTTAAAAATATTGGTTGTAAAAAGTAATGTTTTTAAGTAAAATAAATTTTGCAACAATTATTAACTTAAATAATAAAATAAAGTTGTGACTTTATACATAAAAAAGATCTCAGATTTCCTGAGATTTTTTAATTAGGTACTTCATTCATCAAAAATAAATTAATCGACAATAAATTAACACTGGCCAACAAAAAGAAAAGAAAACTATCAAGTGACAACTGATAATGGTATCTTTTCTTTTGTAGAATCGTAAACAATTTTCACAGTTTTTGACGCAGAAATTGTAAATTGAATAGGATCTTGCGACAGCAAATACGTATTCTTTTTTGTGCTGTCACGTTTTTTACACTGTTTTTCTCAAAACAATTTACAATTTTTGCTGTCAGATTTAGACATGGTTTTATCTATTTTGACCAATTAAGTAACTGGAAGTATGTGAAAATAGATCGTGTGGTATCTACATCGAAAAGCTTTGAACATAAAAATGTTTTTTTTTAATATCAAATTACTATTTTCAAAAGGAGACGCTACAAAACAAGACATTGAAAACTAAAAATTTTCTCCTGTTTGTCCTCCGCGATTTTTCTTTTGTCCGGTTGTTTTTTTCTAAAAAGCAAAACGGTTACTCTACTTTTTGGTGTTGGTAACTCTAAACCCAACCCAATGGTTGGTTTAGTTTTGCACCCCCCTGAAAATATTCTTGCGGGCGCCCATGATTTAGCATAAAGTATGAACACGATTTTATTCATACCATGCCACCTACAGTCTGGCAGCTGCAACATGCTTTGCTGGTTGCTCCAGAGCGCTACTGAGGACATGGATCGTCTCCTGCTGGCGGCCATTTTCTGAACTAGTGTTTGAATGTGAACCGTTAAAAATGTCTTGAATTTCAAATAAATTTTTTATCTTAAATAGTTATGCAAATTGACATCTAGAATCAGTGAGTGGATGCATTGACAAGAGTTCCGCTATTTTCAAGTAGTGTACGATATATACAGTGTGCCCGACTTACGACTGTAACTTTTACCACTCATATCTTTTTCATTTTTAGCTTTTGTCCGATTTCAATTATTATTGGTTTAAAATATGTGTACAACCTCTACATCCTCTTCGACTACAAAGTTTCCAGCGATATCAAAAAACATGGAGAAATCTACTATTACTTGTTAGGAAACTACTAGTAATAATTGTCAAGGTATAAAAAGCTTAGCTTATTTTTATCGAACAGTTATTGTTTATAATTATCCATTTCCCAAAAACTAAAAAAGAATCAGTTGATCGGATTTTTAAGTTTAGAAAATTATCCTGTGGCAATTGTTGGAAATAAAATGTGAACTGGTTAAATGCTGTCATGTTTGTAAGATCTTTTAGTGTATTTGTGTATTGTAAAAATTCTAAAAGGACCAACTTACTTATTTAAATATTCAAATGTTGAAATGTAGTAATTTTGTTGATAGAATTATTTATTTATTTATCCTTTGATATCTCAAAGTGAAACGACAACGTTAAAAAACTGTAATTTCTTATACAATCGTATCAATATTATTTAGTAAAGAAATAAACACATTTTAAAATTAATACATTTATTATTATGATACCACTATAATTTCAAAAACAAACTTACTACCTACGTTAAATACATATATAGGTACCGAATAATTAATATTTTTGAATTAGCATTATGCTGTTTACCAGTTTCTATTCAACCATGTACACCAAAAAAATAATTATTGCTATTCACCACATTTATTAGTAACTTTTTGAGCAATTTGTTTAGAAAGGATGACGGAAAAACTATCCTCATCCCCTTCTAAATCAACCATGACACATGGCCAACTGAAATGCGGGTATTGGTTTATCTCTATAACTGTCAATCCCATCCCAGTCGCAATCCTGTTCTTCGAGATAAGCCCCTTTATGCGTTTTTCGCTTTTGATTTAAATCTTCCCTTTTCATTTTGCTTGAAATTTTGGCTGTCGATGTGATGAAAGTAACTTTTTCTGGACCTGGACTTGAAAATCTTTGGATTTCTGGTTGGATTTGACTGTTTCTTGACATAGGTTGACATAGGCTGTTGAGACGGTAAATTGAGTTCTCCAGTAGGTTCAACTCGACTCGAATTGTTCTATTTTTCTCTCTAAACTGTCTGGTTAACAGTCCTGTCTTTTATATGATCTAAGGAATTTACGCAATACAATTATTGCAATACGATCCCGGAGAAACTACTAAAGGTATCGGAACGAAACTTCATATTTAGAAGTTTCATGACTAAACGTAGAGCTGAAAGAAGTTTTGTTCAAAAGGACCCAAAAGAACTGGAGGTTTACTCTTAGCATTTTTCAAATATTTTGCAAATGGGCCGCCATTTCTGTCATTTCGACAAAACAGTGAGATAATAAATTAAAATAAATTAAAAAATAAATTTTGTATAATTTATGTCTGCTCAGCACTCTGTTAGTTTAGTCAAGCGTTAGCAGTTTTAATTCGAATCAACGCTAATCCGTGTACACATTAAACATTCTATTTGATCGAGATCGATCGTATCCGCATTACAACTAGTTTGCCAGAATTTGACAGATACTTTGATTATACTGACAGTATTGTCAGTATTGACAATGCTGTATAGTATGAGAAAGTCATCATACTAAATAAAACCACATCAGATTTTACTAAAATAAATAATAACTATATAATAATAACTATAATAACGAATTTTGTCCATTTATTTTGAATTGGCTACTACATAATATGATAGCTTTTGTCTTAATAATTATTTAAGTTTTAGCAATTTGTAATATAGTATTGTATTCATTGTTATAATTTTCTTTTGAAAATGGTAAGAAAATAAGTAAAAAAATCTGATGTGGCCAGACACATAACTTTATCATACAAAATATAAAATTAATAGTTTAGCTGCATGAGAATCTATTTGCTTGAGATAAATAGTGTCTGCATTAAAATAAACTAGTTAGCCTGGATTTGACAGACATTTTGATAGTCAATAGTATCAATAGTAGGTATTGTCAAAGCATCAGCATTTGACACTACCTACTGTCATCAGAATAATAGTTATTTATCTCACAAGTGCCGAAAGTTCGGAATAGCGCGACGAGCGGTGATGCGGCGGGTCACCGATGGCGGAGCGTCGCCGTCACATGTGAGCGAGTCGCGCTATGTAGTGTCCGGCAGGAGTAACATCAACGTTTTTTGTGATGCTTTTTGAGAAATACGTATTTAAAAAAATTCAAAAATTGTTATATTTCTGTATATATTTCAAATTCTGACAGATTTATGTTCGTGCATGACACTAGATGTCACATCCGTACCAACATACTAAAATATAACTACACTCATCGGTATACTTTATTTACAATTTTCTCAATTTAACGTTTTTACAATTAGATATAACAACGGGTTGATATTTCGTATCAACAAACGATCAAATTGGTGATCTTATTTTATTTGAATTTTGTATTTTGTACTTCGCCGCACTAGAACGGCAACGTTCCATAGCGGTTCTCCAAACTCTGATGAAATCAGCTGTTTTCGAGTGTGACAGCCATAGACATCTGTGGTGACAGCTCAAAAAAATTATTGTCAAATGCAGGCTACTATGTAGTTTCATATCAATGCAGATGCGGGCGATCTCGATCAAATAGAATTTGCTCTTGAAGCTAAACTATTATCTTTACCAAAAAATATCATAGGCATAAATTATTCAAAATTTCCTCTACTTTAATTTATTATTTAACTATTTTGACGAAATTACCGAAATGACGGCTCATTTGCAAAATCGTTGAAAAATGGTAAGAGAAAATAGCCAGTTCCTTTGGACCCTATTGAACCAAAAGCTTTTCAGCTCTAAGTTTGGTCATGAAACTTCTAAATATGAACTTTCGTTCCGATACCTTTAGTAGTTTCTCCGGAATCGTCGTCACAAAAATCGGGTACACACACACATACACACACACACACACACACACAGACATTTTTTTGTACCTTGGTTAAAAATGTTCAGGGGACCCAAAAAGACCTATTTCCGCTAAAATCCCAATTTTTTTTTTCGGCACGATTACAGTACTTTACGTACTGCGTATGATAAAGTAAAAAGGTGGAATATCTAATATTGCCTAAGTGTTGCGAGGAACTTAAAATTAATGTATCTGTACTTGGGGGTTTCCATAAATATTGTATTGAAAGTGATCTGAATTTCTCTTAAATACTAAGTCTAAAAAATGTATTCGATTATTAAATTCTTTTTCACATGTAAATTTTAATTTAGAGATATTATTAATTTGTCCATGAAAAAGGTCATTTAATTTAGGATCTGTATTCCAAAACACAGAAAATATCATTGACACACCGACACGAAAATGTGATTGTTTTTGCATTTCAGAAAGCAGGCTTCATTGATCATTGTGTATACTTTTTGGAATAACGGCCCCACTTTTTGTGGGGCCCGGATCATAGACTTGGCATGGGCCCTGACGCTGTATCACATTTGGTATGACACATATAAAGTAACGAATTACCTTAACATTCCGCCAGCAGTCCTATGAAGGGTTCGTTCTTCCAACATATCCACAGCACATATCAAGACGTTTCATCACATAGTTGTTCAAACACGTCGCGAAACCAACGGTTATTACACCGTACGCAAACAATAGATACACACCACTAAATTATAACCGAAAACTGAATCACGCCGTCAAAAATCTACTCGCGTGAAGTTAGGCGCGTATAATATATATTATACGTCTGAGTATGGAATGTCGCAAAAAACCGCGGGCAGGCCGGCCAGCATTTTTTTTGTGCGGTTCACGGGTATAATTGAGATAAAACGGTATTAGACGTTCAGAAAATTTTTAAAACGTGCGATATATGTATGCACTACATACGAAATATTATTTCATTTTAAAATATCACATATTACTAAAGTTTGTGGCTGCTTTACTATTACATAATCCTTGATATTGACAATTCAAATACTGGTTGTTGTTGTTATTGTTGTTATGTTATTTGCTACGAAAACAAGGGAAAATAAAGGGACGCTTTACTAATCCTTTTGGATAATAAATATTTTTGTAACCATTTAACTCCAAACGAATCATCACAAACACGGAAAAGAGAAGTCAAAATAACGATAATCAATTTTTATTACAATTTTCTCCTTTGAACCCAATACAATTGTTAACGATTATTAGACAACTTAAGCAACAGTATTTATGATGGCAACTGTCTATATGTGAAATATCTTATCCTTATTTTGGGTGGGCACAAGTATAACACGAAAATGCAAGTAAATAAGTAGTTTGTTTTACCCAAGTGGATATTAACTCAAGTTGAGAATAAAGGGATGTTATTAAATTATAAGAATCCTTAAATGAAGAAAATGTTTCGGAACAAGTAAATATTAACTTTCATTTAAAGCAATAGCCACAAGTACACAAGGTGTCTGAACAGTGCGATCTCGGAAGGTTTTTCCTCTGTTAATGAAAATATTTTAAAACTGATTTGACTCATATATACAGAAAGCCGAGGCACACATTCTAAAATTATTAGCGTGTGTACAGGCTGTTCCATAAGGTAGTACCGACAAAACTTCTGTTTTTTCTTTAATGGAACAACCTATATTTCGGCATGATTTTGAATTCCTCGCTAAATTTTAGGCCAATGAAACATAACATTACGTACACTAAACTTTAAACTTTTTGATTTATTGGCATTTTTATGGAAAAACGGTAGTCTAAGAAAAACTGTATATGAGGAGGTTTCTTTCAAAACGTAGTATTTGGTGACACGTAGCCATTACAGAAACTACCTTTTGAAAGAAACATCCTCATATCTCAATAACTGTTTTTAATTTTATTTTGCATTATGCAAGAACACAGTACTTGAGGTAAATACCTTAACTGATAGAAAAATCGATTTTTAGAAGACTAGTGTTCACAGCAATGGTTTATTTACTTTCCTAGCAAAAACTGCTTGCTTTATTTTGCTGCAGATTATGACCATCCTGTACACAATTTGGATATGGTAGGTAATCACGCTAATAGAACGCTTCTTACTTAATCATAATCAAAGCGTGAGCAATAAAATTAAAAACAGGTATGGAGATATACTGCTTTTCTTAGACTGCTGTTTTTCCATAAAAGCGTCAATAAATCAAAAAGTATAAAGTTTAGTGTAGGTAATGTTATGTTTCACCGGCGTAAAATTTAGCGAGGAATTCAAATGTGCCGAAATATAGGTTGTTGCATTTAAAAATCAGTTTTAAAATATCTTCATTAACAGAGGTACAATCTTCCGAGATCGCACTGTTGAGACACCCTGTATAATTTTTTCATGTTTTGAGAATATACTTCGCTGTGTGTGTATACAAAAATCGCGTGAAAACTTAATTCGACGGGGTGTTGCTGAAAATACAATCAATAACAAACAAATTAATATTTGAAAGTGTTTATGACTACGGAAATTTTCTAAATAGACCAAACCGTCACAATAGAGAACAAACTGAATGGCTGGATCCAGGGAAGCACACACATAATATAATTAACACAAGCGAAAGCAAATTACATGTGCAAACTTTAACCACAGATATCTAAAAGTAAAGATCGCCGCGTGCAAAACATTCTCACTTTATTGTGGCAATCAAAAGTATATAATAAGTTAAAATATTTTATTAATATTTAAGCAAAACACTGAAATACGATTATCATAATAATATAAATAAGATTTATGAGTTGTTAGAGGAAATTTATCTTCAATACATGGATATATGTGAAAAGAAATGTGGATAGATTCGTTTGATGTTACGGATGATTCCATAGGTACTAATTAAATATCAAAGATGTTTTGCAAATTAGAACTTCTAATACATGTCGATGAAAGTGTCGACACGGATTTCGCAAGGTTGGGCACTAGTATTTGATAGTCAGTTTCCGATCAGAGGTGCTCAGTGCTGTTCGAGAAAAATGGCCATAAGTACAAAGGTAAGCAATTGGTCGTTTAAGTTATAAAGCGTTTGAGTGAGTTATCATAGGTTTGGTGTATACCAGAAGCATCAACATATAACACGGAGGAACAAAAAACTTTTTTTTCTGTGGTGAAAGATTAGCTTATATCGTAAATAGCAATTAGAATCAAAATACTACAGAACTGAGTAGTACTTATTTAAATCACATGTAACATTTTGTGGTATGAAAAATACAACGATGTTTCTTGTGTTTTCTTTCTAATGGCAATATGTATATTTGTTCTTTTAGGTTATAATCGGTGTCTTGATATTGGTATCAATATCAACGGTTTTGGCAGCGCCAGGATACGGAGGATATGGTCATGGTCCACCAAGGCCTTTCTATCCACCGCCACCGCCAAGGCCCATTGCGATCGTTGCTGTTCCAGTAGCTGTCGGATACGGTGGTCATCATCATGGATATGGTGGAGGATATGGTGGAGGATATGGTGGAGGACATGGTGGATACGGACGCTGATGTTATATTAAAAACTACATGTATATGTAATATCAAATAGATATAATTGTAAAGACATAAATAATTATGTAAGGTGGCTGAAAAACAGACATTGTTAAATGTGGAATTGTTTACCTCAATTTTTACCACAGGTAATGAAATATCATTGAGATTAGAAATTTTGGAATCAGAAATTAAAATCAGAATAGAATAAAACTAAAAAGTATAGAACATAAATCCAAATCATTAAGCTTTATCACCAAAACGTAATGGTCGATCTTGCCAAACGCCATCTGGTTACAGAAAGGCTCATCAACTCTTAATCACTGATTATCTCGTTAGAGACTGCTTAAACAAGTTGGTTCTGCATTCTGATTGGTTAATAATGACCCGCTGAGAGCTAAGCAGCCATTAAGACTTGATGAGCCTTTCTGCAACTAGCCATGAGTATTGTTTTTTGTCAACTATCTTAATTTTTTTTAAATTATTAGCAATTTTTAAATCGCTTCACCTATTTATTAAAACTTCCCCCTCCTTGACTTCATATTAGGAGAAAAAGGACCACACGACAAATTAAATAAAATGTGTAAATGGCAAGCCAGTTGCCCTAAAAGCATAAATATCTCGCTCAGCAGTATATTATACAATTTATGACAAATGTCATAAATCTATTACCAAAGAAAGCCGTTAAATGCATGGGAATGAACACCATTAAAAAGTTTTACAGGGACCTTGTGTAGAATTATTTATGTTATAAAAAAATATAGATTGAAGAGAATAATGTCTCTCGCAGATCAACGCGCGATAACGTTAATCCCATAAACAGAGTCATAGCAATCATCACATTCCTCCCCGTTAAATAAAATAATTATTACAAAAATAATGCTAATTATTACACCTATACTCCATAAGAACTCGAATATAAATTAAGAATGCTGGACAACAATATTATGTTTTGTTTCTCGATCATGAATATTTTGTTTGTAAAATATTATTTTAGGTTATGTTAAGCACAGCGGGAGCGAATAGAATTCCAGATGATTTCGTTGTGCTACTTCACCAAAATTGGTTAGCAAATTTACGCATCTCTTAGTAAAAGACTACATGTTATTGACTGTAAACACTTCCACTATAGAAATCAACATTTCTGCCCATCGGCTGAGGCACAAGCACGAGAGATGTAAAAGAAGGTATGCGATTTTAGCGGTTTTAAAATAATTCTCGACTAATTCCGATTTTTTTCTCCTAAACCACTTACTAAACAAATTTAAATTTTTGTTCAGCTTACAGTTAGAATCTCTTCTATAGATTGGTGTTTTTATTTTCTTGATTTCTTCGCGACGATTTCAAACCATCAACTCTCAGGTCCGTATTCAATATTTTTGTGATTTTCTCGTTCGGTTGTTTTTGAAAATAGTAAGAGTGATTTTTTTTTTCATTTCTTGAATTGTATACATATTCTGTTTTGTGATTTATTAGTATTTCACTACATCAGTTCTACCTAGTGATGTAAAACGGTAATATTGCCGCGGTAATATTACCCGTAATTTTGGTAATATTACGTAAAATTACTGAAGACAGATTTTTGTGTTGGTATTATTACCGCGGTAATATAACCGATAATTTAAGTAATATTACCGATATTTTAATTTATTGCCGGCAACCATACAAAAATGTATTTTTAAAATAAAATTTTATTTTTCTGACTTTCATAGTAATAAAATAGTTACAAGATTTTATATTATTATCTATCTATTATCTATCACACGCCACGTCTTGTATGGATATGACCAGTGGCGCGTTTTCCCATGGGCAAAATGGGCATTTGCCCAATATTAGGGGGCCCCAAAGCAGTATTTTAGAAACGCATTTCTGTAATAGACTACCACACCATGCCAGTCCCCATTAACGTTGCAAGCAGTTTCAGGCTCCTCTCAGCGAAGCACCAACTAATCTTTAACTAATTTATTACAGTCTCAAGAATAGTAAATTTTATATTTGCGCTTCTGCCGGTTGGGAACCAAAATCAATCTTTGATAAACTATAAATCAATTAGGTAACTAATAAATTACCATAGTAAGACTAACTACCAATTAAGCTTTAGAGTAGTCTTGCCTCCTGGGCTTGAAAGGAAGTGGACGCAGTTTTAGAAGTTAAACTCATGTTTTTTGCAATAAAAGAAACTATATCTAATACTTTACGAGACTAATGAGAAACCCTTGGCTAAGTTAGAAGAGAAAAACTGTATGAATTCTTCGAATATTTCTTGCCTATGAGGATTCAAAGGGAGTGGACGCAGTTTTAGCAGTTAAACTCATGTTTTTTTGCAATAAAAGATACTATATCTAGTACTGTACGAGACTAATGAGAAACCCTTGGCTAAGTTAGAAGAGAAAAACTCTATGAATTCTTGGAAGATTTTCAGTCGACACTTTTCCTTTTGTCTGGAATTCTAGTCTGTAAAGATGAACGCTCCAAAAGAGTCTGTAAAATAAAAATTCCGATCTGCAAAATGTAGTAAATCTTTCAAAGTCCTTATTATTACACAGTGTGTATAAATAGAAACGTACCCACTCGATACTTTTCTTTCTAAAAAGTTGACAAGAAATAGATTCCAATAAAACTTTTAGGAAGTTGCTTAAGCTACAAATTTGAAATGCTTAGAAATGAAACACACTTTATATTAAAAAGTATTTCGTGTTTATAACTTGTCATTTTCGAAAACGACGAGCTATTAACACGGTAGAAATTATTTTAAATTCGTTTAATTGCTTCGTTTTGACATTTTATCGTCTTATTACATTTACACCATTGACTTTAGGGACACAGTTCAATTTGTAATTCAAAAGACAGGAAAAATATACAGGACGCTATATTTAAAAAAATGGAATTTCGTCTGCTTCATACAAATATATAACTCCGTATATTCAAAAGTCATTCAAGTTTCTAGCTTAAGTCATTTCCTAATCCTTTTATTTGGTTGCTTTCTTCTAAACGTTGAGGACCAGATATTGACACGTTACAATGCATCTTAAGTAATTTTTGAAAAAGAAGTAGGAGTTACATTTTATTAAAAGTAACGTCTCAAAAAGCTATGAAAACTGCACCACAAATTTAATAAGTACATATTCAGAGGACATATGTATATATTGATGACGGCGTATTTAAGAATGAACTATCGCAGTTTTTGAAATATTTAAAATACTAAAAACATTTATTTATTAAGAATAGCCTTTATTTATTAAGGTAATATGGTTTACTTGCTACGAATTTTGATTTTTAAGTTGTTAAGCTATTTATTTCTTATTTTGTAATTCTTAAGAATAATTATGTATTATTTATGATTTTTGTTAATTGTTCCAAATATCAGTATTATTAGTATTTATTATTTTTGTATAAAAAGTAATTCTTCTCAATTCAACATTGTTTATTGGAGCCCCCAAAATCTAAATTTCCCAGAGCTCCATGATGGCATAACGCGCCGCTGGAAATGACCTGTGGATAATATTACCGGTAACATTACGGTAGTATTGCACGCTATTAAATTACAGCTATCGTCACGGCAATATTACCGATAATATGTATTACGGTAATATTACCGGTAATATTACCATTTTTTTTAACTACTGGTAATTTTACATCACTAGTTCTGCCCACAATCAGTAGTTGATGATGATGACTTAGTTTTTCTGTAGGTTCTGGGGCCAAAACAAACAGTTCGGAATTGTATTTTTAACATGGGTATATAACAACACCTAGGTCTCCATTTTCCATAGCACTTGTAATATAATGGCTGAAATCCATGCAATTTGTAACTGTGGATCGACCTCTCACAATTTACTAATCGATGCTGCCAATCAGACAGCCCACTGACATACTTAATATTGAGGAGTAAATCACCATCTTAAAATATATTAAACGTTTAACTTAAACTGCCTAACAAATAGTTTTTTCTTATAGCGCATTTCTTGGTTTCATATTTACACTATCTAAATGCATGCATTCCTATCGGTTGTTACATAACGGTAGTACGGTACCCATACATAACATTTACATAACTCTGCTTTACATATTGCACTTCGCGACATTAGTGACCATGGTCCAACAACCTTTGCAAATTGGAATACACATACCTACCACACTTGCCTATGATCATTGCTACCTCATTCTCATCCACAACTTCTTCATTGTCAGTACATATCAAACGAAATACAACAAGTAACATACGTCTACAACATTCTATTTGAATAATCAGAGTTAGTAAAAGTTTTTATGTTAATTTTAAATTATCAACAAAATCATTTTAGCTTTTCTTGAAGATGTTGATACTATATTTAATATTGGCGTTTACATCACAAACGCAATGCCAATACGAGACGTTGCGTCATGGGCACCACCATCAGCGACCAATGGGATTTTGGCCAGGAATATTCTTAGAAAGGCCTATTGCGCCCTTGCCATGGCAAGGAATACCACCACAAAATATGCCGGGACCGCAACCACCACCTATAAGGCCACCAATTTTCGGTTTTGGTTATGGTGTTACTTTTCCATTCGGTTACAATTCTGGAGGATTTGGAATTCAAGGATAATCGATATAAAAATATTTGTAGAGGCAATTTTTAATTTTTGTTTTTGTATTTAGCAATATTTGTAGTGTAAACGAGTACAATTTCAACAGTTAAGGTACGTACATCATGTTCACGTGTTTATTTGGTTGCAGAGATTTATTAGTTTACAAGAAATAAATGTTACATTTTGAAATTGTCATTTATTATACAACTTTATTATTATTAATTTATACCATAATAAAAATTGATCCATCTTGCTCTTAGGTGTAAATATTTCTGTAACCATGCCTTATTCTGCTTCCCTGATGAAATCCTGCATCACCCCCGAAACTTTGCTGTCCAAACCCACCTCTGTAATCACCACGGTGTCCATAAGAACCCGAAACTGCATGATCTTGAGCTGGGATACTAGGAGCGCATAGCACGCCCATTGAGACGCACAAAACCGTAAAGAATGATATAATCTATAAGCATAGAAAGAAATAAGTTTTATTAAGATTGCAAATTACAAATAAACGCGTGAGTATGTAGAAAAGTTTGGCTCACCAGAATTAGTTTCATTATGGCTGTAATATTCTTACTGCAATTTCGCGAACATGTCATGATCGTTTATATGTTTTTGGTGTTATCGATAATTCAGAGTTTATCGTTAAAGTCATCTTCCTGCATGCAGTTGATTTCCGTGGAAAACAAAACTATTTTTGGCTGCAATCTTAATTGACAGCATGTTCAACTTCTGCATGATAAGAAACTAATAACTTTAATATTGTACCAGGAATTTCAATCATATTTATATTCACTGGCCATTCTTCGTCCACTGTAGGTATATGCCAAATATTGCCAAAATTACGTTTCTGGAATATAAAAGTAGTGCAAATACTATCTTGTACGATAGAATATTTTGTTATATTACATTATGATTATGCTATATTAGTGGCAGACAGCACTTTCTGCCCCTAAACTTGCCCTGTCTATACAGTGCTGTACACGTAAACGGTGTTATTTAGATTCTTCTTTTAAAATAAAGAAACACATGTTTATCATTTTTATGGACTTACTTATATTAAAAATTATGACCTGACTGAGAGAATGACTGTTTATACAGCTCAGTGCGATGGGCAGGTGGAGCAAGCAAACCCCTGAATCTTAAATTAAGGTTATGGACATCCGTTCTACAGCGTATTTTCCGCATGAGGTATTGTGGGATCCTCTTGGATAGCAACTTATGATATAATATTGCTGCATGCAACACCCTAGTGTTATCCATGTTCAACCACCCCAAGTCGCCCAGCCCATTCGATACATGATCATACTTCCTCAACCCAAAAACACGCTGAACACGCTGCCTATCCGACGCCGTCAAGAAACGACCGTACACGGTATCACAGTATGAGATCTTGTTACTATTGACAGTAGAAATAGTGACATATTGTCAAAACATCAACATTTGACTCTACCGGTACTGTCATTAGGCTGAAAATATTTGGAAAATCCTGGCTCACTATATAGTATTATATCAATGCAGATGCAACCGATCTCGATCAAATAGACTTTGCTCTTGCAGCTAAACTATTAGTTTTACCAAAAAATGTCGCAGAATTTCCTCTACTTTAATATATCATTTTACTATTTTGAGGAAATTTCAGAAATGGGGGCTCATTTGCAAAATCCTTGAAAATGCGCAGAAGAAACGTCCAGTTCCTTTGGACCCTTTTGAACCAAAGGCTTTGCAGCTCTAAGTTTAGTCATGAAACTTTTAAATATGAAGTTTTGTCCCGATACCTTTAGTAGTATCTCCGGAATCGTCTCCACAAAAACCGAGTACACACATACACACACAGACAGACATTTTTACTTTATCATACGCAGTATGTAAAGTATTGTAATCGTGCCAAACAAATTTTTTGAGATTTTAGCGGAAATAGGTCTTTATGGGTCCCCTGAACATTTTTGACCAAGGTACAAAAAAATGTCTGTGTGTGTGTGTGTATGTGTGTGTGTGTGTGTGTGTGTGTGTGTGTGTGTGTACCCAATTTTTGTTAATTCATTTCCGGAGAAACTACTAAAGGTATCGGCACGGAACTTCATATTTAGAAGTTTCATGACCAAACTTAGAGTTGAAAAGCTTTTGGTTCAAAAGGGTCCAAAGGAACTGGGTGTTTACTCCAAGCCTTTTTCAAGGATTTTAGAAATCAGCCGCCATTTCTGTAATTTCGTCAAAATAGTTAAATAATAAGTTAAAGCAGAGGAAATTTTGAATAATTTATGCCTATGATATTTTTTGGTAAAATTAATAGTTTAGCTTTTTAGTTTATTCCAAGCCTTTTTCAAGGATGTTGGAAATGAGCCGCCATTTCTGTAATTTCGACAAAATAGTTAATTAATAAATTAAATTAATTAATTAAATTAAATTTAATAACCGGTTGAAACTGAGTCTTGATGGGTCTATGATTGATCGTTGTCATCGAGTGGGGGTGATATCGAGGAGTCCGAGTCAGGATGAAGGAAAATATCGACCTATTATAGTCAAGTTTGTAAGTTACGCCCACCGCAACGCTGTGTTCTTTGCTAAGAAGAGGTTGAAGGGATCCAGTATAAGCATCAGGGAGGATCTTACCAAGGAAAGGCTCAACGTATATCGGAGTGCAGTGAAAAGGTTCGGTAGGGGAAAAGTATGGTCCTTGGATGGTGTGATTAGCATTAGTGTTGCGAAGGATCTGGTGAAGAAGGTTACCTGCGCTAAAGAGCTAAGTGATTTACTTTAAGCACCACTTTTTGATTTTGTCTATGCTTTTTCGACGTGAGGGGGACCATTCTGATGTCTCTTTTACAGTTTTTTCCCTCTTCGCGTCTGTTTTCTCGCACTGTTTGCGTTGTTTAATTATTTGTTGTTTGAGTGCAACACATGGTAATTCTTACAATACTGTTTATTTTTTTATTCTTCCCCATTCACTATTGGGGGGTTGCCGCGCGGCACGATTGTTGAATTGCTATTCTGCGTTTCGTGGTTCTCATTCGTTTAATTTTTTTTTTTTATTTTTAGTTGCGTCTTTGCAATTTGTTAAGCACTATGGTTATGTGTTGTCACTTAAATGTTCGCTCGTTGCTGCCGTCCCTGGACGAACTTGCAGGTTTCCTTGCTACTAATAATTATGATATAGTGTCACTGTCGGAGACTTGGTTAGGGCCACATGTAGACTCTGATCGTTTGAAAATTACAAATTACAGCTTGCTGCGAAGGGATAGAGATGGGCGGGGCGGTGGGGTTGCGCTATATGTAAGGGATAATTATCATTGTACTATTATTCAGCAGGATTCTGATATTGAGTGTTTGTGCGTCCGTGTTCGATTCGGAGGAAGGGACTTTCTGGTGGGAGTCACTTACCGACCTCCATCCTTAAGTTACCGCCGTTATATAGATGAGCTTGAGACGTATCTTTCTCATGTAATACCGACTGTGGATGAGACTATTTTAATGGGCGACTTAAATATCGATATGACGGATACGGATGCATTTAAATCGGTTGCGTTGCTTGATATGATTAATTCCTTTGGTCTAACTCAAATAATTAACGACTCGACAAGAATAACTACAGCAACGGCTAGTATTTTGGATCTGATTATTGTCTCGAACAGAGAACTTATTGAAACAAGCAGTGTCTTCCCGGTGGGGAATATTTCGGATCATTATATGGTGTCTTGTAAGCTGTTTTTTCAGTCTCAGAATAAACCGAAACATAAGTTCTGTAGGTGCTTGAGGGGCTTTTGTAGAGAACTGTTTCTGGAGGATCTGTACAGAGTTCCTTTCTTTACAATATTTGACATGCCAGACGTTCATTCTAAGGCGGAGTTTTTGACCTCGAGCATATGTGCGATTCTGGAATTTCATGCACCCGTTAAAAGAATTAAAATTAATAAGCCCCCCGCTCCGTGGATAACCGATAACATAAGGCTAATGCAGCATCTAAGAGATACTGCCTTTAAAAAATTTCAGCAAACCAAATCTTTGGAAAAATATAATTACTATAAAAATCTTAGAAATTTGGTTACTGCCGCTTTGATTCGCGAACGAAAGGCATACTTTCAAGATCAGCTTGGACAAACCGATAACTGCTGGCAGGCTCTGAGAAGGTCTGGCTTGTACTGCAGGCCGTGTCCGGTGCTGCCTGGTCATCTTCATGATCTGGACGGCATTAATAATTTTTTTGTAGGTATGGCCCCGGCGGGTGCGACTGACAATGATCTAATAAAATTCTATAAAAATAATAGGGCACGGGGTAGCACATTTAGTTTTCAGCATGTTGATGACGTGCAGGTTGAGCATGTAATTGATTCAATCAAAAGTATGGCAACGGATATTGATGACTTGAATATAGGTTTTGTAAAAATGTGTTGCCCACACATTATACCCTATATCAGAGAGATTGTGAACTGCAGTATGGATGCCGGAGAGTTTCCCACTGTATGGAAGAGGTCTTTGATAAGGCCGCTTCCAAAAATCAGCAATCCTCTGTCCTTCGGTGATTTGAGACCAATAAGTATTCAGCCAGTATTGTCTAAAGTCGCAGAAAAAATTCTTTGGCGGCAAGTAAATGAGTATACCGAGAGGTGCAACCTTTTGCCGGAGATGCAGTCGGGGTTCAGGGCGGGATTCGGTTGTGGTACAGCTTTAACTCATATAGTTGATGATATTGTGCGTGAGACTGATAGGGGCAATCTTACGGTCCTCTGCTTGCTAGACTACTCAAAAGCGTTCGATACACTCAACCATGAGCTGTTTTCGGCTATCCTGGGCTATCTGGGTTTTGATGTGGGAGCTTCGGGCCTGTTGATGAGCTATGTTTCCGGTAGGGTGCAAACGGTTGTCTCGGGCGGTAGTCGTTCCGGGGAACTTAAAATTAAATCCGGGGTTCCGCAGGGATCAGTGCTTTCGCCTTTGTTGTTTACGCTTTACACATCGACTTTGTTGAGTTGTATAACTCATTGCAGAGCTCACTACTACGCGGACGATACCCAATTGTACTGCTCTTTTCCATCGGCTGATGTGGAGATCGCTTGTCAAAGGATAAACGATGATCTCTCCTCGCTTGTGGATGCTTCCAATAGACACTCTCTCCAACTTAATCCCAAAAAATCGGAGGTTATTCTTTTTGGACCGAAGAAACTTCGGCAACAAATTTCAAATAAAATAAAGATTTACATTAATGGACAACCGATAGAACTGAAAACGTGTGTGCGTAACCTTGGTGTAATGCTGGATAGTGATCTCTCCTTCAAGACACACATAAATAAATGCATTCAAAAATCATATTGTAATCTCAAGGTTATTTATAGTAATAGGCAATACCTAGACAAGAACACCAAACGGATCTTGTGTGACTCACTGGTCTTATCGAACTTCAACTATTGTGATATTGTTTTCCCCATTTCTAACGGCCGTCTTGAGAAATAAAATACAAAAAGTTCAAAATTCTTGTATTAGATTAATATTTGGCATTAGGAGAAGAGACCATGTGAGTCACAAATTACCTGAACTGAACTGGTTAAACATGCAGGGTAGGAGAATATTGCATTCGGTCTGTTTGTTTCACAAGATTGTTGTGACAGCTAAACCACCCTATCTGTTTCGAAAACTACAGTTTAGGGGCGACGTGCACACACTCAATATTAGATTCAGGGGCAGGTTAACGCCACCAGTGCACAAAACTTCATTTTTTAAGAACTGTTTCACATACCAAATCTCAAAATTGTATAATGATGTTTGTGTCACTGTTGGTGTGGGTACGTCGCAGGGTCTATTTAGGCGGAGGGCAAGGGAATTTGTTGTGAGTCGTTACTAGAGGGTCGGCAGTGTGGTGGCATGGTGGCATCGGCGTTGCTGTTTGACGTTGCTTGATTGTAATTGGAAACTGGAATGTTCTTTTTAGTTTTAAATATTGTCGTTTTTTGTTTGGATGTGTGATAGGACGCAGACTGAGAAATGATTGTTGTGTTTATTTTTTCTTATATTACATCTGGTTTGTTTTGTTAGGTAAACATGGTGCGGTGGAAGAACAGCTCTAAGCTGAACCGCGTCATGAGATTGTTTCAGAAATATATTTATATTTGTAATTATTTTATGTATACTGTACTCAGGGAAACAATAAATGATTATTATTATTATTATTATTATTAAAGTAGAGGAAATTTTGAATAATTTATGCCTATAACATTTTTTGGTAAAATTAATATTTTACCTTCAAGAGCAAATTCTATTTGATCGAGATCGGTCGCATCTGCATTGATATGAAATTACCTAGTAGCCAGGATTTTGACAAATATTTTTTTGTGTTGTCACATTCGAAAACAGCTGATCTCATCAGAGGTTGGAGAACCACTATGGAACGTGCCGCTGTAGTGCGCAAAATTATAAAATACAAATTTCAAATAAAATAAGATCACCAATTTGATTGTTTGTTGATAAGAAATATCAACCCGTCTTTATATCTAACGCTAAAAATGATACATTGAGAAAATTATAAATAAAGTATAGCGATGAGTGTAGTTTTATTTTAGTATGTTGGTAGGGATGTGTCATGAACAAATATAAATCTGTCAGAATTTGAATTACCTTTTTAAGGTGCGTTTTCATTAGTGATAATGGCAGTGGTAGCAGACGCCGTTAAAGTATTTCCAATAGAAAATTGCTAGTGACTCATGTTTATGTACATGCAAACTAATATGTGTCATTATCACGATATGTAAGAAATACTATAATTTCGTATTCTACCACCGCATTAGCTACCATTACCTACCAATCAGAACGCACCTTTCGTCAAAGTGGTACCAACCTAGCATTTACTATACAGAAATCATTTATTTTTTTTTAAATACGTATTTCTTAAAAAGCAACACAATAAACGTTGATGTCGCTCCTGCCAAAAACTAGATAGCGCGACTCGCTCATATGCGACGGCTACACTCCGCCTTCGGTGACGCGCCGTATCACCGCTCGTCGCGCTATTCCGTACTTTCGGCATTTGTGACATAAATAACTATTATTCTAATGACGTAGTGTAGGTAGTGTCAAATGCTGATGCTTTAACAATACCTACGATTTATCTCTATAGAATAGATTCTCATGCAGCTAAACTATTAATTTTATGTATTGTATGATAAAGTCATGTGCCTGGCCACATCAGATTTTTTACTTTATCATACGCAGTATAATAAAGTATTGTAATTATGCAAAAAAAAATGAGTTTTTAGCGGAAATAGGTCTTTTTGGGTCCCCTGAACATTTTTGACCAAGGTACAAAAAAATGTCTGTGTGTGTGTGTGTGTGTGTGTGTGTGTGCATGTGTGTGTGTGTAAACGATTTTTGTGGCGACGATTCCGGAGAAACTACTAAAGGTATCGGGACGAAAGTTCATAGTTAGAAGTTTCATGACCTAACTTAGAGCTGAAAAGCTTTTGGTTCAAAAGGGTCAAAATGAACTGGTAGCTTATTCTAAGCCTTTTTCAAGGATTTTGCAAATGAGCCGCCATTTCTGTAATTTCGGCAAAATAGTTAAATAATAAATTAAAGTAGAGGAAATTTTGAATAATTAATGCCTATGACATTTATTGGTAAAATTAATAGTTTAGCTGCAAGAGCAAATTCTATTCGATCGAGATCGGTCGCATCTGCACTGATATGAAAATACATAGTAGCCAGAATTTTGCCAAATATTTTTTTTGCTATCACTACAGAAATGTCTATGGCTGTCACACTCGAAAACAGCTGATTTCATCAGAGGTTGGAGAACCGCTATGGAACGTTGCCGCTCTAGTGCGGCAAAGCACAAAATACAAAATTCAAATAAAATAAGATCACCAATTTGATTGTTTGTTGATAAGATATATCAACCCGTTGTTATATCTAATTGTAAAAACGATAAATTGAGAAAGTAAATAATGTTCTACAGTGTCATGAACGAATAATGTGTCAGAATTTGAATTAACTTTTTAAACTTGACGTTTTTTAGAAATGGTATAAATCTAACATTTCCTATTCAGAAAAATAACCAGTTTTGATTTTTTTAATACGTATTTCTCAAAAAGCAATACAAAAAACGTTGATGTCACTCCTGCCGAAAGCTACATAGCTTGACCCGCTCACATGCGACGGCGACGCTTCGCCATCGGTGACGCGCCGCATCACCGCTCGTCGCGCTATTCCGTACTTTCGGCACTTGTGAGATAAGCAACTATTATTCTGATGACAGTAGGTAGTGTCAAATGCTGATGCTTTGACAATACCTTCTATTGATACTATTGACAATCAAAATATCTGTCAAATCCTGGCTAACTAGTTTAATTTTAATGCAGACACGATTTATCTCAGTAGATTCTCAAATAGATTCTCGTGCAGCTAAACTATTACTTTTATATTTTGTATGATAAAGTCATGTGCCTGGCCACATCAGATTTTTTGTACCTTACTGCGTATGATAAAGTAAAAATGAACAGGCTCTTAACTGTCTTGATGGTAGCATACAAATTTTATGCTCTTACATAGGGACATTTTTGAGAAAAAAACAGTTGAAAATTTGCATTGTCGATAGTTTTCAACGCGTTTAATATGATACCGGGCGCGTAAATTTTAACAAGGTTTTTGGGTAGAAAATTAGATAATAGGCACTATCTCTATCTCGCTGTTCTGTCAAGGTTACCCAGCTTGCCCATTATTTAGTTACCGCCAAGTGAAATATTAACAAAAGAAAGGAAAATGAAAAGTAAAATACATGTTACACACGAAAGAAGCAAAAACGAAAGCGAAAACAAGCAACGCCCATTACAATAATAAATAATGACAAAAACAAATTAAATAAACAATGAACAAACAAATAACAGCTCATAAAACTTTTTCTGGTTTTCGTTTAGGAAGGAAATGTTATTCTGTGTACGAAGTTTTATGTGGTCTTATTGTACTTTCAATTCTTTAAGAAGTAGAGCCGTCACTATAGCGACTAACAGCAACTAGTATATATACTTGAAAAAGTTATATGTTCTGAACCAAAATTCAAACTAAAAGAAATATTGGTGGTTATAGTAATAATAATAGATTCCTATTTTACAAGCATATACTCAACCTGTGGTGACCTATGGTAGCCAATATCCAACTGTGGGGCTGCACTAAGCCAACCAATTCAGCATCATTCAACCCTTCCAAAATAAAATGGTAAGAGGTATTGGGATGCATCTTGCTATATTAGAAACAGGCTATCTCAACAGAGATTAATTAGATGCAGAGATGCAATTAATAACCAACGAAATTGGAAAACATCAGAACAGACATAGTGTGAAGTCGAATAATTACACCTTTTGATTAGGTGTGGGTATGTGAAATACGCTGAGCAACGTGTGATGTGTTGAAAATATTACCTTCGCATCTATTTGGTCAGATATTCCTAGAAGTGGAGAAACAAAAATTTGAATGAAATATTACAGTTTTCCTCTTCTCTGTCAGACATTTCAAACAACAGTAACATTTTAAATAATTGCAAAAATCAAGTAGATCAGTAAACTTTACTACTAGCGACTAACAGCAACCAGCCATTATTAGAAACACTAATTATTTGTTCTGCAGCAGAATTCAGACTAAAACAAATATTGGATGATTGGGTAAGTGTTTATTCATTTGCGGTGAAAACGAATTTGGTGTCGAAAATTGCTTACTACGTCAGGTTTTTGGGATTTTGTTTCTTTATTTGGGAGCGTGCGCAGCAGTGCTGTAAAATTTTTGGCAGTGTTTTAAAAACAATTTACCTAAAAATACACAGTTTAGGACATCGGTTCAGATGCTATAAATTCTCAAAATTGCCTAAATTAGATTATCTTTTACTTTTTTCAATATATTTTTTCAATATCTTAAAGGCGTGTCATAACTCATAATTTTGATGAATTTGTTTACAGTTTCGTGAAAAAACATTAAATTCTGTAAAATATTAGTTATTGTACACCAAAGCTAAGGTTTTATTCGTAACTGTTTATAAAACATTCATAAGGTGTCATGATCAATTCACACCATGGTGTCGGGGCGATACCAAGTTGGGAATTGATATGACCAGACTGTCCTGCTTTGGAAGGACAAGCCCTTTTCACCTCCTATATAAGACACGGACCGTGGCATCTGACATCACGTGCTTGTCTTATAGCACATGGTGTCTGAAACCTTGACTACCAAAAACGCATGTAACAATTATGATGTATCTCTCTACAATATGCTGTAATATTCATCAATATCATTAAACTATTACAAAACGTATGGAATATCAAAGATGAGCAAATTATAGATATCTTGGTTTTCTTAGTCTGTGAGTGTAGTTTATAACTATGTTTTGAGGAAGTAAAATAAGCAAATGCGTGTCTTGTTTACGAAATATTTATTTTAACTTAACTAGCTTACAGTGTTAACGAATAGTACATTTTCTACTTCTTAATGTCCGTGGGTTTTATAACCACCGCCACCATGACTGCCACCATGACCGCCTCCTTGCCCACCTCCATGACCGCCTCCTTGTCCGCCACCAAATCCACCGCCTCCATGGCCACCTCCTTGTCCGCCACCTAAACCGCCGCCTCCATGGCCACCTCCTTGTCCGCCACCGAAACCACCGCCTCCATGACCACCTCCCTGTCCGCCACCTAACCCGCCACTACTTCCATGACCACCCCCTTGTCCAAAACTACCACCTCCATGGCCACCTCCATGTCCTCCTTGACTGCCTCCACCGTAGGAAGCTGAAGCGGTGCTAAGAGCAACGCAAAGCGTCACTAACAAAGTTGCGATCTAAAAAAAATCATTGATATAATTACTGCATGTTAAAGATATTATTTCTATACTTTTTTACTAACTTATGTAACTTAATTTGCCAAAAATTAAAAGTTTAGGTATTAAGTGTAAATTTACTTAAATTTAGTTGTGCTGACGATTTTAACTTTAGCTTGGGAAGCCACATTTCCAAGACAGTAAATAAACAAATACCTAGAAGAAATGACAAATGCCGTGAGCACAGATTTTTCTCAATGGAAGGCAAAGAAAGGACTTAAGAAAGAAATCACATAAATTCAGCCAATAAAAGGTCCTAATGGAACCTAGGCTAAAAAGGGCAACAATCCTTTACAAGCGAAGACAAATCTTTGGAAGAAATGATTAATTCAACAATCGTAAGTGAAACAAAAAAATGATAAACAAAAATCGCCTGGTTTTGATTTAAAAGCAGCTATAAGAAAAGAAGATATAATAATACTAAAAACCTAAAAAAAAGCTAGTTAAAATAACTAATCAATGTAATGAAAGATTAAATATGTGCCAACCGTTCGGAAAATTATAGAGATAGTAATGATTCCCAATCCAGTGAAACCATTAAATGAAGCATCCACCTAGGCCAACATCACTATTGCCCAATTTATCAAAGGTCTATGAAAATCTGCTAGTAAAAAGACGGAAACCAATACTAGAACAAAAAAAAAATGCACCAACTCATCAGTTTGTATTCAGAAACAAATATTTGACAATCGTTAAGGTCACAGAAAAACTCCGATAATAGAAAGAACACAAACGAAAGAAAGGTGTGGTCTTATACTATGTTCCTGGTTGAGGCATAAGTCTTCGACAAGATTTGACACGAGGACCTTCTATAACCAGGAGCAGTTAACACTATTAAACTCTATTAAAATCAAATTTTTCTGAGAGATACGTCCAGAAGGAGCAACACTAAAACTACAGAATTCTTTCAGCGGTATTAGTGATTTGATTTAACGATGGCTAGATGCATTGAACAGAAAGCACACAATCAGAGACGAGAAGAATAATAAAAAATACAATAAAATACAAAAGAAATCTACTGGCTTATTGCTAGGTAGTCATATTTATCGACTTATAATAGGCTCCTATTTTACAAGCAGATACTCAAATGTGTGTGGATAAGCATAAATCTCTGTGACATAATTCAACACTTCCAAAATAAAATGGTAAGAAATATTGTTACTGTAGCTTAGTATGTTGGAAGTAGCCATCTCAACAGAGATTTTGTGATGGAATTAGTAACCAATGAAACTGGAAAACATAAATATACACATAGTACGAAGACTTCGAAGAATTAAATCTTTTGAGTTGGTGAAGCACTGTGATAAAAGCAGAGCAACGTGTAGAGTGTTGAAAATATTACATTTGGTAGTTTCATTTTGGTTAAATTTTACTAAAAGGTGAAAATAAGTACTTGAATAAAATATTACAGTTACACAAAAGGAGAAAATTGAAAGAAAAAAACAAAACAGAATAAAGAAATCGAGAAACCCGTTCGCATTAGTTTGTTATTATAGTTCTTTATAAAAGTGCATTGAAGATTAAGGGAATGAAGCTAAGACAATACAATACGATACGTTACCATCAACCTGAAAATATACATTTCAAACATTTTTGAACATTAACAATGGCGATTCCAAAACAAATAGAGGTTGAGTATATGTAATGCTAGTACAGCTATAATCTAAAAGATTCAGGAGATTGAGGATGTTTCCGACAATTAAAGAATAAGAATAATATTTCAAAATCGTTAGATTTTCCAGTTCTGGTGCAAACATCACTCACAAATATTAAAATGTACTTACCAATAACTTATTCATTCTGTACTTCTGACTTGTGCCTAAGAATAATTCTCTCGTCTTATATACCCGTTATTTTATGGCATTTCTAAGAGTTTATCAACAAATTAAGATTGCAAGTTACGCAACGAAAAAACAACAAAATCATGCAATCAGTCGCTCGTTGCAGGGATTCCATGTTATCACACATTATCGTATGTTTCTTCGAAACTTTGCTTTATATTATCATAACATAATATTCCACACATATCGATGTTTACTAACAAACCGATGTCTATTTGACGTTAATATCAAAATCCACACATCTTCCTAATGCTCTCTTTATATTATAAAAAAAAATCCCCGTCAGATATGCAGTTATGCAGCTTCAAGATTAATTTCGCTGTGCAACAAATTTCAAACATTTGTTTAATTTCTTACTTATGATTTTATCTTTATATTGTTCTATTGCAAGTGTTAACCCCAAGACAAACCGTTTATTTTTATCACGTCTGGCATTAACATTGAAACTCTTTATTGTTTCAAAACATCATCATCTAAAACATTTTTTTAATAGAATTAAAATCAAATTGAATTTCTAACCTTCAATTTTGCTCGACGTATGACGTCGTCAACATCTTTATTTTATGGTAATCTCCTTTTTTTTATTGATTTAGATTAGCATATTTTTTCAAGGCAATTGAAACTGAGAAATAACTCTGGGACACCGATTTTATAAACCAAAAGATGATACATTATATTGCGCTGCTTACGAATTAAAACTCAGAAATGAAAATGTTTAACGACATATTTTGTCAATTTAAACATTCATTTGTATATCACCATATTATTAACCTATAAAACTCAGAGGTTCTCAATACATGGTATCAAGAAGTTGAGGTCAAAATTTAAAAAGGAGCACCTAATTGGTACCTAGAGGATACTGGGCTGTCATGGTAAATTTTAATGAACGATTTTTTTGAAGTGGATAATATTTTTTCTAAAAATTAAAACGTAATAACTTAGATATTTTTATATGTGAATAAAAACCGTACTTCTAAATATTTATTTTTGAAAGAAATATGAACTGCATTCTTCGTAATAATTGGCGCTATTACTTATTTGGTAGTTTCTAATAGTTTCATTTAAGCAGTTTCATTTCATTACACGATCAGATGTCATGATCAATCAATCTTAGTTTATTTTTTTCCTCCTAAACAGCACCAAATATATAAATTTTGGTTAAAAAATATCCCGTATGAATCTATCCTTTAGAAAAAAATCATAATTTGCGCACTAATGATACAATGACAAGATTAATTTATTGTCCTAACTTATTTTACCAAATATAAACAAAATCGGGTCTGAAGCGCCTTCATTATTACAAAGAATCGCTTTTGAAAACTAAATTTAGCAGCAGTATAACGAAGAAATGGAAAGATATTGCATATTTCTTGCATATAATATTTTTTTATTTATTTTCAAGCTCAATTATATCACTAGATAATTTATTGTTACCCGATTCGTCGATTTCTTAAATGGAATTTGAATATTCCAAATAACATCTACAATCTGGTACAGTACTTATTATGACAAACTTTTGACTCAAAATTTAAAATTGCAGATTTTGCTGATTCCATTGCATGTTTTGGGGGAAATGAACATAACGCACCAAATACATTTCATTTTATTTTTTACTTATAATGGGAACAGATGATACAATTCGGTTTGAGAATCACCCACACTACGATAGTTAGTTATTGGAACAAATAACGTCCATGACTATCTACACCAGCAGATAGTCCGCCCACTAGTCCCAAATCAATATCACTGCCACCAATTTGTTGAAAAATGTCTCCATGACGTTGATTACCACCTAGTCCAACATTCAAATCAAGGTTACTGCCATGGCTGCTTCCAACGACTCTATGCACGCTTCCATGACTGCCAGCTCCTATGGTTCCAACTAAGCCGGCTAGACCGCCTATGCCACCAATTTGGTGAAAACTGGCTTCATCACGTTTACTGCCAGATAGTCCAACATTATGGATACTGGCATGACTGCTTTCAATGACACTATGTATGCTTCCTTGACTTCCACCTTCTCCGGCTGCAAATAAGCTGGCTGTGCCGCCTATGCCACCAATCTGGTGAAAACTGGCTTCATCATGCTTATTACCTAGTCCAACATTATGGCTACTGGCGTGGCTGCTTTCAAAGACTCTCTGTATGCTTCCTTGACTTCCACCTCCAACGGCTCCAAATAAGTTGGCTGTACCGCCTATGCCACCAATCTGGTGAAAACCGGCTTCATCACGTTTATTACCAACTAGTCCAACATTATGGCTACTGCCATGACTGCTTTCAATGACACTATGTATGCTTCCTTGACTTCCACCTTCTCCGGCTCCAAATAAGCTGGCTGTGCCGCCTATACCACCAATCTGGTGAAAACTTGCTTCATCATGTGTGTTACCTAGTCCAACATTATGGCTACTGCCGTGGCTGCTTTCAAAGACTCTCTGTATGCTTCCTTGACTTCCACCTCCTACGGCTCCAAATAAGTTGGCTGTACCGCCTATGCCACCAATCTGGTGAAAACTGGCTTCATCACGTTTATTACCAACTAGTCCAACATTATGGCTACTGCCATGACTGCTTCCAATGACTTTTTGTACGCTGCCTTGACTTCCACCTTCTACGACTCCATCAAAGCTGGCTGTACCGCCTATGCCCCCAATTTGGTGAAAACTGGCTTCATCACGTTTATTACCAACTAGTCCAACATTATGGCTACTTCCATGACTGCTTCTAATGAGTCCATGTTCGCTTCCTTTACTTACACCTTCTACGGCTCCATTAAAGCTGGCTGTACCGCTTATGCCACCAATTTGGTGAAAACTGGCTTCATCACGTTTATTACCAACTTGTCCAACATTATGGCTACTGCCATGACTGCTTCCAATGACTCCATGTACGCTTCCTTGACTTCCACCTTCTACGGCTCCATCAAAGTTGGCTGTACCGCTTATGCCACCAATTTGGTGAAAGCTGGCTCCATCATGTTGATTACCAACTAGCCCAACATTATGGCTACTGCCATGACTGCTTCCAGTTACCTTATGTACTGTTCCTTGATGACCAGCTTCTATGCTACCAACTAAACTGGCTGTACCGCCTATGCCACCAATTTGTTGAAAAGCGGATCCACCATGTTGATTGCCAACTAGTCCAACGTTCTTATCAAGGCCACTACTATGGCTACTGCTATGACTACTGCTGTGACTACTGCTATGACTACTGCTGTGACTACTGCTACTGGTGCTGCTACTGCTACTGCTACTGCTTCCAACGACTCTGTGTACTCCCTCATGTGCGGCACCATGTACTGCTCCTTGGCCGCCTATACCAGCAGAAATATCAAACTTATCTTCATTACCATATCCGCCATCTGATCCAAAACTAAAACTATGGCTGCCACCATGACTGCCTCCATGTACGGCCCCATAACTGCTTACACCAGATGATATTTCAAAGTCGTCTCCATGACTGCCTCCTGCTCCATAACTAAAATCGTGGCTCACAGCATGACTGCCTCCATGTACGCCTCCATGGCTGCTTATACCAGACGATATTTCAAAATCGTCCGAATGACCGCCTCCTCCTCCTCCAAAAGCAAAATCATGGCTGCCAACATGAACGCCGCCGTGTGAGCCTCCATGACTGCTTACGCCAGAAAATAGTGCAAAACCGTCTCCATCATCATGACCACCTCCTCCAAAATGATCATCATGATCGTCTTCTTCTGAAGAATCGCCTTCATGGTAGTAACCTGTAGGTGAGGCGGCGCTAAGAGCAACGCAAAGCGTCACTAGCAACGTTGCAACCTAAAAAAAGACGATCATTAATATATTATATACTTTAAAAATGTATGTGGTTTTAACAAAATACATGGACAAAGGAACACAGATGACCACAATTCCTCTGTGAACTCTGAATTAATTTCGAAAATGCACCGAAACTAGTGCAGAAACAAGACAGCTACTTACATAAAGCACTATATTGGTAAAAAAGAACATAATATATTGCAAACAGCAAACTTTCGACAACGTGTTTAATGATTTTTCTTACCATAAAATATGATGATGCTTCTTCTGTAAATTTTTAGGACTCGGAGGGTGACACCCTGTTAATAATGTGTACCGTGTAACCCCTACGTCTGAGTGATTCTCATTAGCCGTATTAGGTAAAAAGTTTGTACGAAAAAAAGATGATTTCTTAGTTCAAAATTAATTATTTATTTAATTCAAAAGTTTTGCTGTTTTCAATATACCGTGTCCGACAGAAAGTTGTACACTAATGGTAACCAAATTTATTGACAACGTTTCAGAAAATTATAGTCTTCATAAACCTACTAAATATTAGAATATAATTATCTGCGGGTGTTACCAAACTATGAAAAACTCTTAAGGTAACGTAGCTTTATGTTCCAAGCTATGCAAAAATTTTATGTGAAAGAAGTATTTGGAAATGTTAGGTGCATAGGAGTAAAGTAAGTACCTTTATTTTAAAAGCTACACAAAATTATTATTTAAATATTAGCATTAAATATGAAATTACATTCATCTTCGACGTTCCATATACCGCGTGATAAAAAGGCGCCTAATGCTGGATTTTTCAATGCCAGTTTCAATCGTGAACTGAGTTCAATTATACAAATTCCTGGGAAACTGGGATTAAAACACCCACCCTAAAAGATCTTAAAAATAACCGTGAGATATGTGTTTATATTAAAATTAATAATGATGATTAAACAGTGATGATTTTCCCAAATGCAGACTTGCATTAACTTTACCTATTTTAACTTCTAGATTTACAGTACCTAGTAAAAAATACGTGCTAAATTAAACAGACTTAATAATACCTACATTACCAGGAAAATGGAATAGTTTCGCCATTATTTCCGTTTAAAGGCGAAATCGCCGTCAGTGAATAACCTCTACTAGAGGAATTTTCAAAAAATAAAACTGGGAGTGTTCCTTTCAAATAAATATACAGTATGTCTCCTCGGATTGAGGTACAAAGAGGGAACACATCCTTATTGTGATGTTTTAAAATGTCAAACCCACAGCCGTATAAAGTTTCCAATTAAAAAGTTAAAAAATAATTCCAGTTGTTATGCAAATTTTTAGCTGTCTGCATTATATTTCATATGTAATAGCTAGAGTAACCATAGAACCCACCACGTGTGTTATTAATAACAATAATCAAAATTAGATTCAAAGTACTTGAAGAAAACTGTCATAAATAATTTTTCTTAGTCACATCGCAAGCTGTTAACTTGAAATTATTAATTTAAATATAAATATGAATATTAATGATAATTAATAAATATATAATCAATAATTTTGTTGTTGTTTTTCTTGCACAGCCTTGTTTTTTTAAACAGCAATACTCCGAAGTACAAATAATGCCATGAAATAAAAGCTCATCTAATTGTACTAAAGATTTTAAGGGATTCTTAAGTTATTTTGATTTCTTAGCCGGCTTTTATTTCTTTGGTACTTTTAATATTAATTCTTTTAAAAAAGGAGACGTTTTGTTATGTCACATGAATTAAAAAATGACGAAATTTTTTATGACATTCCTTAGTACTGTTCGATTCTAATTGCCAATTATAAAATTTCAGATCTCTATTATTTTTTATTTCAGTGATAACACTCCTTCTTCTGTCGCGCTACAGGCACTTCACAAGTTCTTACGGAATTGACCTCATATGAAACTTCTTAAAAGAATAACATTTATTTTATAAAAAAATGTTTATTTTTATGTTTATTCAATATAATTTTTATTGTTTTTATTTATAAATGTATTTAGTTTTTATTGTTGTAATGGGTACTAGTGATAGTGTTATTTTTCGGATACGCGTTGTTTCATATGTATTTCATTTTTAGTTCTTTTGTGAATATTGCAAACGACTGTAACTTCTGATGGAACTGGAAAATACAAATATGTGTCTAGAAAATAATTTTGCGGGAAAAAGTGGGACACCTTGTAAAAGGAAAGTATTGTTATCGTGCCATATAAGCGATGGAACGATAACTGAACTTTTTCCGAAGGACGCCAAAAATTTTTTTGCACACACTAGAAAAATATCACGCGCCGGCCCTGCATGCAACGATATAATGAAGGAGATCTTTATTTCATATTTAATATGTCTAATATTTCTAAATACTGCTTAAACAAAATTTTAGCATAGCTTTTAAAAAATAGGTACTTTACACAAGAGTTTGTGATAGTTTTAGTAACACCCGGTACATGCAAGCAGATAATTACATTCTAATATTTGCGTTTTAGTTTTAAGACAGCCTTTTATGAAGAATACAATTTTCTGAATAGCTATGTGACAGATCTGTCATATTTGTTGCCCTTTTATACGCCGTTAAATGAGAAGATGTGGCGGCATCGGAGAGCTTAACGTGAACATAGAGGTACGAGACTCCTATGCTACACCTATAAAATAGCACGTCAAATTTGACAGATTTGTCAGATACGTAACTTGAGGATGTTGTAGCTATAAGTAAAGGTACCAACCCTAAATATTTATGATTCGGGTCCATGTTGCAAAGATAATTATATATAGATATATAAAGAAATAGAAACCTCCTAAGCTTTACAAGATATTTATTTGCTCTGGTACCGGTTTCGACTTACGTCATCATCAGCCAGAATAGTCTAAATTAGTCAATAATCAGTGCACATTCCGGTTACGGTTTCTCTGGCACGTGGCTAACGGAAAAGAAGACGTGGAAAAATCAGGAAAAATCATTGAGGGTATATAGTAACTACTGTATACCGTCAATATTACAATAAGGTTTATTGATTTATGATTTCGTTATTATGACATTACCTACATAGGTTAAGTAGGCTTTAATGAAAGCTAATACCATGACCTGCAAGGCTATTAAATAAAAAACTAGTGTAAACCCTGGTATTTAAAAGTGGTATTACATTACTATAACACGTGGAACCAAAATTTCCACATAGCAATCTGTCCTGCAGTACTTGGATTACTTGGAGTACTTGGATACGTGGATTTGCCACATAGTGCTTAATTTTTAGCTTTAATGTGCCAATTTCTAAATTCGTTAAAGAATTCTGTCACGTTGTATTATTTCTGGAAATCATCTAGAGTGCAAAAAGTACAAGGTTTGATGCAATGCATCCGATAGGAACTAGATGCAGCGTCGGTGATTGGCCTAAGTTGCGGAACTAGACCGACGTAAAATAAATAAGTAAAAAAAACTAGATGCAAGTATTATAAAAAAGAATACAGAAGTTTGGTGGTGCCAGATGACTTGAAAGAATAACGATACTAATGAAAAGAATAACAAAATTAATCTCGGGTTTGAGCTACTATAAAATAGCCCAGATCGAAATATCGAAAATATAGAAAGTGTACTCACCAGAAACTTATTCATTCTGTTGCTGTGACTTGTGCCTAAGAAATATTTGCTCATCTTAAATACCCGACATATAATGACGTCACAAAAGACCATTAACAAATTATGATTGCTTGTACCATGTTGCAACAACGCAAACAAGTATTATGACAAATACAGGAAAGTAGGTAATTTAAATGATCGAATCTTATCGAGTATTTCTTGTAATGTGGAATTTCCTGTACCTACTCCGCTAATGAATAGCTGCACAATATTTAAGGAAGCAACAATAACTTAACCGGATCAAAAAAATATATTTTTTTTTGTGGTTGTGGTCCTAAGTCTACAGCATGTCATCGCTTGTATTTTTTTATTATAAGATGAAGATGATTGGCACATTGAAACTAATCTAGGAAATTAACCATAAATTCTTAACCGAATTCCTAAAACTAGTTACTTAATTTCGTAATCAGTTAGCAAGTCTGGATTCCTTGGATATTTCAATTATTAGCACAACACCAGAGTTGAGTGTCGTATACCCATAACGTGTTTAATATTTGATTATAAACGTGTAGTTAGTCTCTACTGACAATTGAGAGCTTCTTCCTAAAAGCCAGTACAGTTCTCTGTATTTGAGACTAAGCACTATAATTTTCCGCTGTACGTGTTCTTTGTAGCTTACGCTTGTATCGAGGGTCATACCCAAATACTTAGCAGTGTTCCTATATGGAACGATGGCGTCGTTTATCTTGACATGAGGTATATCCGCGATTATTTTTTGGTATAGGTAATGGGGACAGATTTCAGTGAGTTGAGCTTAGCCAACTTCAGGATAGCATAAAAATAGCAAAATCGAGAGTGATCAGATACTTGATTAGTTTCTGTGCATATTTGAAGTGTTAATTAATATATTTGTATCTTTGTTTTATGAAGTCCCTGAAGAAGCCACAATTATTGGTGGAATATTGGACGAAATAAAAGTCAAACAAACATCTTTATTGAGCCCTCCAAAGATTAATACAGTAATAAGTCACAAATCAAAGGGCAAAAAGTTCAACACTGCATTGTTTATTACATTATTACATTATGCATACGTGCACATAGTGTACAGCCGAGGAAAATTCAATGGTAACAGGCTTGCCGCTAGTGTACACCAAACGTAGCTCGGAGATTGTCGGTCGTCGGATACCTATACCTGCTAAAGTCATAAAACCAAAGGGTTACTTTTGTTTCGTTTTGTTTTATTTTTCTGTATCTATATGGAATGAAATCGAATTTGGTCTATTTATATGTTTCCGATATCCGAAACTGACAAAAGTGCACTGTAATATTTAATGTATTTTTTGCATGTAGTTGTAAATCGTATTTGCCCCGGTTTCTTCTTTGCTGCAGATATGCCCTTTAGAACTGATACTACAGTGTTGTTCAGCATTTTAGCTTAATTATAAAAATGTTGTTATTTTTATGTTTATTAAAATTATATATGTATTTACGTTCTATAATAACATCCACACACAATTTTCTTTTATGTGTGACATGTAAGGGCAGGATTTACAATTCAATATGAATGATATCACATCAGAACGATATGCAAATAACTTTGAAAAAATTTATAATAAAATTATTGAAATTTCAATCTATATTTATGTTACTCAATCGTTTTCGCCGTATTGCAAAAGTTTCAAGTCCACTAGTTCCTTGTATAATATTTTGTATTGCGGCCGACCTACCGGACGATCAAGCACAAAGGTAGGTATTTTTATTACTCTATGGGTCGCGTTTTGTTCCTTAATTTACTTTTTTGCTGGCCTTTCCGCAAATTAAGCAAATATTGAAAATATGTATCACATAACGTTGTGACTTCGTGCCATCGACACACAATTTCGAAGAGTTACAATGCCCTATCACCTGTCTATTGAAGATCGTGCAAGAATCGTCACCCTTTGGGAACTTGGCAGAAACAAAGGAGAGATCGCTAATGAACTAAATATATCGGTAAGTTTGCTTTTGTATGATTAAAATCATTATTGTAGTGCATTGGGTATAAATACGTGTATTGTAAATATAACAGTGTTTTGTTAAAATGTTTGCGTGATATTGGTTTTGTTGATTATTTTATTATCATTAAATTGTTATTTACCTTAATATTAAATAATCAATTGAATGATATTATTTATTATGTAGGGTATGGATACGACAAAATCTCTGGAATGAATTGCTATTATAAAAATCCTCCAACTTGTCAATTTGAACACCAGAAAATTTGTAAAAGAAACATAAAATGGTTGTATTCGAAGTTATCCGTTGCTGAATAACAATTGGTAATACAAACGGTTAAATTAGAAAATCAGTGGCATTACCCCGGAAATTATATTTTATATAAAAATTTATTTTGCTAATATTTCAAGTGTGCTGTAACTTTTTAAGGATTTGGAATAACAATTAGGTCCATATGAAAAGTTTTACTCTGAATGACATTTAGATTCTAAATAAAAATGCTTTTTGCGGGAAAAAATGTTGGACATATAATAAATATGGATATTCCTTTTATAATATATTTTAAACACTTAAGTAAATAAATGTGCAATACAGTCCAAACCTCTATAAATTATAATGAGTAGCTAAAAGGTCGTTAAATACGTCCATTAGTTTAATTAAATTGCAATTTAAACATTATATGTAATTTAAAATGAAACATGATAAAAATTTAGTGCGACCTAAAACCAATATTTTATGCAATACGTTCGACAACCTGAAACAGTTGTTGTGGGTTGATAGTTGTCTTTGCATAATACATAGGTATATTATACATAATATCGACCCATGCAACTAAGACTATACTAACTACATAGGGATTGCACTTGAGCTACGATAGTCTTCGTTGCACGGGTCGAATTATATTTGATCATAATATTCGGTTTGTAATAGGTTTGTAATCGTAGTAATCGGTTTGCCTTGATGCATACACCGACGTAGCCATGATGATGAAGTATTTCAATATGCGCCTAATTAAAATTTTTACAATTATAACTAACGTTACTATGTATTTTAGTATAAATGAAATAATACTGCAATTGCATATCGAAACAAAAATATTAACGAATAACAATCTTTAGCTACGAGCGGCAGTTTCGCTCAGAATATCGAAAATATATTATATAAATACGAAACTCATATTCATACCATCTATATACAGAAAACTTAAAATGAAATGAAACAGAAGTGACTCTTCGGTTTTATGACTACCAGGTAGGTAGGTATACGACGACCGACATTCTCCGATCTACGTTTGGTGTACACTAGCGGCAAGCCTGTTACCATTGATTTTTCCATGGCTGTACGTGTTAAGTTCATGTTATGTTCTGTTCAAGGTGATCCTTTACATCTCATTTGGTACCCTGGTACTCCTTTGATCAAACTTGTCGCCACTGGAAGTAATGGTGTTTTTTGCACCGAATTTTCATCTCGATGCCACGATATAGTAAACATGTTTGCATCTTCATTGTAATTCGGTCAGCACCCCCAAACAATAAAACAAGCGCAAATAATTGTAAATTCTTCTTTTACACATTTTTTTGCTGTTGATTACATTCATTTTCTGTAACTCGTGTTAACTTCCAAAGTGTGTTTAAATATTTTTTTATTCCTTAAAAAGTCACAGCCGTTTCTAATATGTTATAATGATGAAAACAGAACATAAAGTCAATAATAAATTAAGCAAATATCAATTATAAAAAATGAACACAAAAATTAAGAACCATTCTAGTAAAACTATGTATACCTACATTTGGATCCATATAACAATGAATGGAATAAAAGAGAAAGTAATAATTTGTAATAACAACTCATAATAATAAAAAATAAATACTAACAAGTGCAAAGTCCAGTTTAGAATAACAAATATAAAAACAATTCAAAACAAATAAAATCTACATCGGAAATATACCTATATATACGTTTCCTGCTTTTTGAGCTGAAAAGTGGTCAACTAGTTCATCACTGTCAATGAATTCGCCAATTTTAAATTACACAGTAGTTCAAATTCTCAACTGTAACGTCCAATGATTTATTTGGGGCACCACGGATAGGACCAATCTAAAGTTGAAATTTGATATTCCTACTATAGTAATTTATTAATTATTTCCTAGTTTATAAAATATTTGGTTTGGGGCCCAACCACCACTGGAGCGCTAAATACAAATGTTTGGAAATGATACTATTCGTTATTCTTGATACATATTGAATTTGTTAAAGATCAGTTTGGGGGTTCGCTGAGAGGAATGCTAAATATTCTTGCTACGGTAACGAGTTAACTATTACAGAAGTTAGGCTCAAAAATACTGGATAAAAGATCATTTTGCCCATAATATATATAAAAAACTGATTAATAAGAATCTGTAGAATAAAGGTTGCAATAATAGTTATTATAAGCTCAATTCTTTAATTAATATTTTAGTAACCATGGAGTAGTTGATTTATACACGTGCAGTTTTCGATCCATCATCATCAGTTATAAAACGAACGAAAATTGAAAACGAAATGGAAAAGAAATGATAGTTGTGAAGATTAGATGTCTATTTTATATTTAACCTCACAAACCCATGCGCTGAAGAAGGCGGTCAAATAAATACGCCGGCAGCTTGGCTAATTGATTGAACAGTTGTCGCATTATTATGTCTCCTGTCGAATTACGACTACTAGTGTACCACTCTTAATTATGTGTGCATATGATAAAAAGAGTCGTCATAAAGACTGCCGACAGAAACCTCTACAACGAAAATAAATGCTCTTAATACCCTTATGATGTTTGAACAGATGGAGTTTCAACCTTACCATGGGCATCTTAGTGCCCATGGTAAGAACTTAACTTTTCTTTTTTATTTTCTGAAGTATCTTGGGGAAATAAAGCGTATTATAAGATTACTAATAAATAATAAACAACCAATATTAAACCATAATTTTATTTAATTATGTTCATAATGAGAACATTTGATACATCTCGGCTTAGAAAGCTTCGTAACTACCATGGTTAACACGTGAAATGCTGCGCGAATATATCTCTAAAATATATCTTAAAAAAAGTGTCCATATCCGCCTCCTCCATGTCCGAAACTCAAATGATGGCCACCACCATAGTGTCCAAAATTGTGTCCATATCCATGACCATGTCCTCCAAAATATTCATGAGAATCGTCTTCTTCTGAAGAATCACCTCCGCGGTAGTAACCACCAGGTAAGGCGGTGCAAAGAGCGACGCAAAGCATCACTAATAATGCTACAATCTAAAAAAAGAGAAGCATTAATAATTAAGTTACTTCATGGTGCATGAGTGATTCGGCCAAATTTAAAAGTATTACTAGCTGCACATGATGTGCTTTCATAACCTTCTCTAGTACTATAAGAAGAGCAAAAGTGCAGATAGAGAAAAAAAAATTGTGAAAAATCCTTGTGCTAATGAATTATCTAAAAAGAAGCATAACCTATCATTTTTAGTTTTGAAAATATCAAAGATAAACATTTTGTATTCTAAGTCTAAATTTTATTTTACATCCAATAATTGCACTAACAAATTAATCGTTTTAATATAGAAAATGTAGAACGTGTATCGTATACTCACCATATACTTATTCATTCTGTTGCTGTGACTTGAGCCTACGAAGTAGTCCTTCCTCTTAAATACCCAACATTTTATGGCATTGAAATGAATTATTAAGAAATTCTTACTACCGGTGTCACAATAACAAAAAACCAGTATACTGATTAACATAGGTTAGTAATTAAAGTATTTCCTCAATGTCGGAATTTCAGCACCGACTTTCTCTGACCCCACTGGACGTTATGGGGTGTTTTTCATCGAGTTGAAAATATATAGAACAGTAATAATTATTATTATTACTTTATCATACGCAGTATGTAAAGTATTGTAATCGTGCCGAAAAAAAAATTTCAGATTTTAACGGAAATAGGTCTTTATGGGTCCCCTGACCATTTTTGACCAAGGTCCAAAAAAATGTCTGTGTGTGTGTGTGTGTGTGTGTGTGTGTGTATGTCTGTGTGTGTGTAAACGATTTTTGTGGCGACGATTCCGGAGAAACTACTAAAGGTATCGCGACGAAAGTTCATATTTAGAAGTTTTATGACCAAACTTAGAGCTGAAAAGCTTTTGGTTCAAAAGGGTCCAAAGGAACCGGCTATTTACTCTTAGCATTTTTCAACGATTTTGCAAATGAGCCGTCATTTCTATAATTTCATCAAAATAGATAAATAATAAATTAAAGTAGAGGAAATTTTGTATAATTTATGTCTATAACATTTAATGGTAAAATCAATAGTTTAGCTGCAGGAGCAAATTCTATTTGATCGAAATCGTGTCTACATTAATACTAGGTGCCCAGGATATTTTGAAGTTTTTGACAGTATTTGGAACGTCAGCGTTTGCGAAACGTCAATTCAACACGCAAATGCATGGAGAATTGCCATGAGGAGCTAGGTGAAACAATATTGAAAAACAATATTTCGAGTGCGGATAGCAATGTTATGTTTTCGCGAATAAATATACAAGATAGATTGTAAGACGGTATGTTAACCTTAAAACTTATTTGGAATATTGAGCATAATTCTTTATGAACTTTTGTAGTTAGCACTGAAGACGGCGTAAAACTCGAAAATATAGTATGCTTGAAGTCAATATAATATATTAATCATCAGAACCAGAACCTTTTTACTTTATCATCCGTAGTATGACAACACTCCATATTTAGAAGCTTTCTGTTGAACCAAGGGTCCAAAGGAACTGGCGGTTTAGTCTTAGCATTTTTGAAAGATATTGCAAATAAGCCGCTATATCTGGAATTTCGTCGAAATAGTTAAATAATAAATTAAAGTAGAGGAAATCTGAATAATTTATGACTATGACATTTTTTGGTTAAATTAATAGTTTAGCTACATGAGCAAATTCTATTTCATCGAGATCGCTCGTACTGCATATAAACTAGTTAGCCAGGATTTGTCAGATATTGTGATTCTAATGACAGTAGGTAGTGTCAAATGCTGATGTTTTCACATCACCTACTGTAAATATAATCAAAATGTCTCTAGTCTAGTACTAGTAGTTTTATTTTAATGCAGACATGGCCGATCTCGATCAAATAGAATCTCATGCAGCTACACGATTAATTTTATATATGGTATGATAAAGTCATGTGCCTGGCCACATCAGATTTTTATTTTTAGTATACTTTCAACTAGGTGCGACAAAATAGTAAACATGTTTGTATCTTCATTGTAAAGTGGTCAACACTCTTCAAACAATAAAACAATAACAAATAACTGCAAATTCTTCTTTTACAGTAATTTTGCTGTTGATTTATTACATTCATTTTCTGCAACTTGAGTTAACTTGTGCTAAATTGTTTAAATATATTTGTATTGATTGCTTTAGAAGTTACAGCCGTTTCAAATATGTTGAAAAAAGAGCAGAAAATCATTAATAAATGAAACAAATATCAATAATAAATAACAAATGAACACAAAAAATAAGAACCATTCTAGTAAAAACATTTATTATATGACCCTATTTAAAATCCTTAACAAGTTTGTCGTTTAAAATGCGATTTATTAATATTTCACGTTGACAAAATAAATAAAGGCAACTGAAACATTTTACTGAATATAACATTTACGTTGTGAACAATGTGGGAAAGAACACCCAGAAGCATAAAAGATATAAAACTGTCAATTTATAAGGCAAAAATTATATTGCCTTATGTTATATTTATCGAAGTAAAAAATCGTTAAACCGTTAAAAACCATCTTAAAGTTCACTTCAGTTTCTTGAAACCAAAGATTTTTTAAATTCTAATTAGGAAAAATTATATTATTATTATATATTTTATATTTTTTATATTATATTTTATTATATACTATACTTCACTGGCTATACCAGTGTTTCTATTTATAACAATGAATAAAATAAAAAAAAGGAATTACTTGCAGACATCGACTGCAAACATTTTTCAGTAGCAAGAAGGTATTGGAATGTCAATACTGTTTAATTTTTGTAAGCAACTAGTTGTTGTGACCAATAAGAAAAATTCGTTACAAATAAAATATATTTCCTAATTAAAAAATAAGAAATCAAAATAAATAAAACAAAAGTAATACTATTCTTCGCAAGTAATCAAATGAAATAAATAAAATAAATAAACTAATAAATAACTCAGAAATAAACAATTCATAATACCAAAACAATAAATCTTAACAAGTGCAATGTATATACGTTTCGTGCTTTTTGAGCTAAAAAATTATAACTAAACTAGTTCAACAATCGACACGAGCGCTCATTGCAAATTTTTCTATTTTTGCTATACCATAATGAGTTTGTAAATGATCATTTTGGGTCCCATTGCCAGGTGCGGTAAATATACTATTCCTTATTCTTATTCCTTTGTTTGGGATTCGCCGAGAGGAATGCTAAATATACTTGCTACGCTAACTAGTTAACTATTACCAAGGTTAGGCTCCAAAATACTGGACAGTGATCATTTTGCTCATTTTTAATATCATATAAATATCTACAAAATGATATAAAGAATGTTGGTAAAACCAGGCTGTTCCAACACTAGCGTTGCGACATATACAGTTAGAAATTAACAAATATAGTTAGTCTTCTGTAGAGTATGTGAAAAACACAGCGACAGTTTTTATGACAGCTTTTTAATAATGACAACATAAAACAAGTAATAGTGTGCCATAGACATTAACACACTTGACTATGATGTTTATTTAACATTCATGGAACATATTCTAACACCCGTCCTTAAACTTCATTGTCTGACAATTAGTCCAAGATCTCCACATAATTTTTTGTGTTTAGATCTTCCTAGACTCTTTGTTAAAACATCAGCTATCATCTGGTCGGTCGACAAATATTGAAGCTGTATTTGGCCTGCCTGCACAGCTTCTCTGATGAAATGATGCCGAATGTCAATGTGTTTTGTTCTACTGTGGTATCTTTGGTTTAAAGCCAGTTTCTGGGCTGATTGGCTGTCATTGTACAAAGTAACATACTCGCTTTCATCAACCAGTTTCAGTAGACTTTGTAGAAACAAAGCTTCTTTTGTAGCTTCTGACATACCCATAACCAGTTAGAAATTAACAAATATAGTTAGTCTTCTGTAGAGTATGTGAAAAACACAGCGACAGTTTTTATGACAGCTTTTTAATAATAATAATAATAATGACAACATAAAAGAAGTAATAGTGTGCCATAGACATTAACACACTTGACTATGATGTTTATTTAGCATTCATGGAACATATTCTAACATATACCTCTATATCATCCGATGTAGTATCACTGGACACACTACGCATGCGTGTAGTTCGTGGATTCGATTGGCTGGATTGGATCCGTAAGCTGCCATAGTGCAGCCGCCTGCTGCCACATGAATAAGGCTATCTATGAGCTGTCAGTGGTTTGGCGTTAGTGAGCTGTCACATGTATAAGGTTATCTATGGGCTGCCAGTGGTTTGGCGTTCGTGATGCCGAATATTACCGGCTAACGGCCGCGGTAATACCGACCGCGCACTTTAAGCTACAATAGCGCCATCTGTCGACAGTCGTAATAACTACTGGCCGCGCATGCGGAATTTGATCCCGGGCACCACATCGATAGCCAAAATATATATCTCCGTCTCACATTGGTGGAACCGAGACTGCACATTGGCTCCGTATATCCTTGTTTATTTCGTTTTTGGTATTAACATACCACCAGCTACTGAATAAAATAACGTAAATTTGCAAAATAGAAGTATGCGTTACCGAAATGATTCGTTTTATTATAGAATATTAGGTTTTTCAATTTTGAGCACTGCTTTCTATACAGATGCATACAGTATGTACATATTGTACAATAAGCAACCTCGTATTTTGTTTCCTAAATCTTTTTATTTTCGAAATACATTTCACAAATTATCCCAATACCTGGCACTTACCCTTTAATACCCTGATGATGGTTGAACACATTTCACCACATTTAAAAAAAAAAACAGGCTTCTTATGCCCATGGTAAGAAGTAAACACTTCTTATTTTCTGAAGTTTCTTGCGAAAGATTGAGCATCTTAATTGACTACATGCTAATGAAAATTAAACAAGCAATATTAAAGTAATAATTTTATTTTGGCTCATAATAAGAACAGATGAAACAATTCTGCTTGGAAAGCATGGAAACTACCCTGGACAAACTGAGCGGATATATCAATGGTGGCCTCCATGACCAAAATCGTCTCCATGACCGCCTATATGACCAAAATCGTTATGGTGACCGCCTCCATGACCAAACTCGGTTTCATGACCGCCTCCATGACCAAAATCGATTTCATGACCGCCTTCATGACCGCCTCCATGACCGCTTTCATGACCGCCTCCATGACCGCCTCCATGGCCAAAATCGGTTTCATGACCGCCTCCATGACCGCCTCCATGGCCAAAATCGGTTTCATGACCGCCTCCATGACCAAAGTCGGTTTCATGACCGCCACCAAAATGATGGTCACCACCATGATCGCCGCCATGTTCGCCTCCATGACCGCCTCCATGGCCATGATCGGTTTCATGACCGCCTCCATGGCCAAAATGGGTTTCATGACCGCCTCCATGACCAAAATCGGTTTCATGACCGCCACCAAAATGATGGTCACCACCATGATCGCCGCCATGTTCGCCTCCATGATCGACTACACCACCGTCTCCATGTTCATGACCATGTCCTCCAAAATGATCATCATGATCATCTTCTTCTGAAAAATCACCTCCGTGGTCGTGACCTGTAGGTAAGGCGGTGCCAAGAGCGACGCAAAGCGTTACTAACAAAGCTGAAATCTAAAAAAAATAGAATCATTAATAATTAAGTTCAAGGTGCATGAGTGATTGGGCGAACTTTAAGAGTATTTTAGCAGCACATGATGTGGTTTCATAACCTTCTCAAGTACTAGTAAGAAGAGTAAAAGTGTAGAAACAAAAAGAAAAGTAGTAACAATCTTTATGCTAATTAATTTTCCTACTTTGTATATAACATAACTTTTTTTTGTTTTGAAGATTTCAATAATAACCATGTTGATATTTAAAGCGTCTGCAAGTCTGAATGTTATTATACATCCATTAATTGCACTAACAAATTCCTCGTTATAATGTCGAAAATGTAGAAGGTATACTCACCATAAACTTGTTCATTGTGCTGCTGTGACTTGTGCCTAAGAAGTATTCCTTCCTCTTAAATACCCAACATTTTATGGCATTACAAGGGATTCTTAACAAATTATAATTACCGGGGTCACAATAACAGAAAACCAGTATACTTATTAATACAGGTTAGTAATTAAAATTATCGGATCTTATCGAGTATTTCTTCAATGGGGATTTTTAACACGACTATTCCTGTACATACCTATATATAACTCCAAGATAATGTAATAGCTGCAATGAACTAAAGTACCCGATAATTAATTTACCACGGTGAATCATTAGATTGCTCGATCTTTCCGTTGTCTGAGATAGATAAAAAATATTTTATACAAATCTTTGGCCCATCATTTTCACAATTCTTCAGTATATTACTTGTAAGCTCGAATGACGTTATTCGTATTTGTGATATTCGCAATTTAACGGGGTGTTTGGTAGTTTGATGTAAAAGGTGGAAGGGATAATAGACGATTTGTCATTGTATACGTATATTTTGGGATTTTTTCAAATTTATGTAAAAATAATACCTACCAACCTGAAAATCTCAAATTATTTTCTGTACGTAGCTACAATCAGTACAGTTGGAAAGTAAATTTCACCAAAATTGACAAATGACAAAATATGAATTAGTTATAAAAAATTACACATTCCGCCGTAGAATGGTATGTTACATAAAAATGTTATAATGATTAATATTTTATTCATGGTTTAGTCTTGAAAGATTTTGCAAATAAGCCGCTATTTCTGGAAATTCGTCAAAATTTCTGAATAATTTGTGACAATGACATCTTTTTGGTAAAATTAATAGTTTGGCTGTATGAGCAAATGCTATTTCATCGAGATCGCTCGTACTGCATTAAAACTAGCTAGCCAGGATTTGTCAGATATTGTGATTCTAATAGGTAGTGGCAAATGCTGATGTTTTGACATTACCTACTGTAAATATAACCAAAATATCTGTCTAGTTCTAGTAGTTTTATTTTAATGCAGACATTGCCAATCTCGACCAAATCGAATCTCATCCAGCTAAACTATTATTTTTATATATGGTATGATAAAGTCATGTGCCTGGCCACATCAGATTTTTTAAATGGCAACCCCATATTTCTTTTTGTGGTGATATTAATAAATCTGTCAATCGGTTTAGTAGTTAGCATTAACGGCGGATCGCCACTTTTTGTTTAGTAAGTTCTTGAATTTGTATATCTTTTGACATCAATATCTGGTAATGCTGGATATGATAAGCTTTCGTTGAATGAAGAACACTTAATGTATTGATAAAACATGCAATATAAGCCTGAAAATTATCCTCAAGTATTATCCTATTAGAAGGCAGTGTCGTTCACTATTATATAGGGTTCATTTCGGTGATAGTTCCATATTCGCGCAATGACATATTCACTTTCTCTCGGATGATGGTCCGACTGGACAGTATAGAAATCGCAGCAACATTGACTCCCTTCTTTTAAAAGTGTCCCCTTGTCTTGGAATTATAGCTCAAGTGGGCTAGGTAGAGAGTCAATGGGCGGAATTGGTGGAGCACCAAAGATGAAAGCCAATCGCTGAAAAAACTGTTTTGAATGATGTTTTGTTTATTTCGTTTTTGGTATTAACATACCAACAGCTACTGAATAAAACAACGTACATTTGCGAAATAGAAGTATGCGGTACCGAAATGATTTCTTTAATTATAGAATATTAGAAGGTTTTTCAATGTTGAGCACTGCTTTCTATACAGATGCATACAGTCTGTACATATTGTACATAAGTACAATAAGCAACCTCGTATTTTTACTTTATCATACGCAGTATGTAAAGTATTGTAATCGTGCCGGAAAAAAAATTGGGATTTTAGCGGAAATAGGTCTTTATGGGTCCCCTGAACATTTTTGACCAAGGTACAAAAAAATGTCTGTGTGTGTGTGTGTATGTGTGTGTGTGTGTGTGTGTGTGTGTGTGTGTGTGTGTGTGTGTGTGTGTGTGTGTGTGTGTACCCAATTTTTGTTAATTCATTTCCGGAGAAACTACTAATGGTATCGGCACGGAACTTCATATTTAGAAGTTTCATGACCAAACTTAGAGTTGAAAAGCTTTTGGTTCAAAAGGGTCCAAAGGAACTGGGTGTTTACTCTAAGCCTTTTTCAAGGATTTTAGAAATCAGCCGCCATTTCTGTAATTTCGTCAAAATAGTTAATTAATAAATTAAAGTAGAGGAAATTTTGAATAATTTATGCCTATGACATTTTTTGGTAAAATTAATAGTTTAGCTTTTTAGTTTATTCTAAGCCTTTTTCAAGGATTTTGGAAATGAGCCGCCATTTCTGTAATTTCGACAAAATAGTTAATTAATAAATTAAAGTAGAGGAAATTTTGAATAATTTATGCCTATAACATTTTTTGGTAAAATTAATAGTTTACCTTCAAGAGCAAATTCTATTTGATCGAGATCGGTCGCATCTGCATTGATATGAAATTACATAGTAGCCAGGATTTTGACAAATATTTTTGTGTGTTGTCACATTCGAAAACAGCTGATCTCATCAGAGGTAGAACGCCAACTTACGGGTTAAATGTGTAGCCTGATCAGAGGTTGGAGAGCCACTATATGGAACGTGCCGCTGTAGTGCACAAAATTATAAAATACAAATTTCAAATAAAATAAGATCACCAATTTGATTGTTTGTTGATAAGAAATATCAACCCGTCTTTATATCTAATTCTAAAAATGATACATTTAGAAAATTAGAAATAAAGTATAGCGATGAGTGTAGTTTGATTTTAGTATGTTGGTAGGGATGTGTCATGAACAAATATAAATCTGTCAGAATTTGAATTACCTTTTTAAGGTGCGTTTTCATTAGTGATAATGGCAGTGGTAGCAGACGCCGTTATAGTATTTCCAATAGAAAATTGCTAGTGACTCATGTTTATGTACATGCAAACTAATATGCGTCATTATCACGATATGTAAGAAATACTATAATTTCGTATTCTACCACCGCCATTAGCTACTATTACCTACCAATCGGAACGCACCTTTCGTCAAAGTGGTACTAACCTAGCATTTACTATACAGAAATTATTTATTTTTTTTAAATACGTATTTCTTAAAAAGCAACACAATAAACGTTGATGTCGCTCCTGCCAAAAAAAAGATAGCGCGACTCGCTCATATGCGACGGCGACACTCCGCCTTCGGTGACGCGCCGTATCGCCGTTCGTCGCGCTATTCCGTACTTTCGGCATTTGTGACATAAATAACTATTATTCTAATGACGTAGTGATTGTCATGCAGCTAAACTATTAATTTTATATTTAGTATGATAAAGTCATGTGCCTGGCCACATCAGATTTTTTTATATATTTTTATTTTCGAAATTCTTTTTACCAATTATCACAATACCCTTTAGTACCCTTTAATACCCTCCTGATGTTTAAACACTTGGAGTATCACCACATGTAAAAAAACTGGCGTCTTATGCCTATAGTAAGAAGTAAATTCCCTTCTTATTTTCTGAAGATTATTGCGGAAGAGTACGTATTGAGTTTCTTAATTGACTATATACTAATAAAAATTAAACAAGCAATATTAAAGTAATAATTTTATTTTGACCAACAAGAACAGATGAAACAATTCTACTTAGAAAGCATGGAAACTACCCTGGACGAACTGCGCGGATATATCAATGGTGGCCTCCATGACCAAAATCGTCTCCATGACCGCCTATGTGACCAAAATCGTTATGATGACCGCCGCCATGGCCAAACTCGGTTTCATGACCGCCTCCATGACCAAAAACGATTTCATAACCGCTCTCATGGCCGCCTCCATGACCGCCTTCATGACCACCTTCATGACCACCTCCATGACCAAAATCGATTTCATAACCGCTCTCATGGCCGCCTCCATGACCGCCTTCATGACCACCTTCATGACCGCCTCCATGACCAAAATCGATTTCATAACCGCTCTCATGGCCGCCTCCATGACCGCCTTCATGACCACCTTCATGACCGCCTCCATGACCAAAATCGGTTTCATGACCGCCACTAAAATGGTGGTCACCACCATGATCGCCGCCATGTTCGCCTCCATGACCGCCTCCATGGCCATGATCGGTTTCATGACCGCCTCCATGGCCAAAATGGGTTTCATGACCGCCTCCATGACCAAAATCGGTTTCATGACCGCCACCAAAATGATGGTCACCACCATGATCGCCGCCATGTTCGCCTCCATGATCTACTACAGTATATAGCACACCACCGTCTCCATGTCCATGACCATGTCCTCCAAAATGATCATCATGATCGTCTTCTTCTAAAAAATCACCTCCGTGGTCGTGACCTGTAGGTAAGGCGGTGCCAAGAGCGACGCAAAGCGTCACTAACAAAGCTGCAATCTAAAAAAATAGAATCATTAATAATTAAGTTAAAGGTGCATGAGTGATTGGGCGAACTTTAAAAGTATTTTAGCAGCACATGATGTGCTTTCATAACATTCTCAAGTACTAGTAAGAAGAGTAAAAGAGTAGAAAGAAAACGAAAATTAATTAATTTTCCTATCTTTAGTTTTGAAGATTTCAAAAATAAACATTTTGATTCTTAAAACCTTTGTAAGTCGAAATGTTATTTTATATCCAATAATTTCACTAACAAATCCATCGTTATAATATCGAAAATGTAGAAGGTATACTCACCATAAACTTGTTCATTGTGCTGCTGTGACTTGTGCCTAAGAAGTATTCCTTCCTCTTAAATACCCAACATTTTATGGCATTAAAAGGGATTATTAACAAATTATGATTACCGGGGTCACAATATCAGAAAACCAGTATACTGATTGATACAGGTTAGTAAATAAAATTTTGGGATCTTATCGAGTATTTCTTCAATGGGTATTTTCAACACTCACTGTTTCTGTACGTAGGTACTGCCTATAACTCCAAGATAATGTAATAGCTGCAATGAACTAAAGTACCCGATAATTATGTCACCACGGTGAATCATTAGATTGCTCGATCTTTCCGTTGTCTGAGACAGATAAAACATATTTTATACAAATGTTTGGCCCATCATTTTCACAATTCTTCAGTATACTATTTGTTAGCTCGAATGACGCTTAACTTCTCTTAAATTTATATTAAAGAATAATATGTCATACATCAATTGTTACTCGTATTTGTGATATTCGCAATTTAACGGGGTGTTTGGTAGATTGACGTAAAAGGTGGAAGGGATAATAGAAAATTTGTCATTTGAAATTGTATACGTATATTTTGAGATTTTTGCAATTTTATGAAAAGCAAACACCTACCTATGTACATAGCTACAATCAGTACAGTTTCAAATTAAATTTCACAAAAATTAACAAAAGACAAAATATGAGTTAGTTGCAAAAAGAAATACATATTCGGCCGTAGAATGGTATGTTACATAAAAATGTTATATAGAGTGCCCTAAAATTAATATCATATGCATTAAAATAATAAATATTGATCTGATTTTGACGATTCGTATGTTAATGATAGCGAGTACTAGCAATGATATACAACCTTATTAATTATTAATTCAAACAGCTTAATGTTAAATAACAATTCAATTATTTTCGGCTTATGACGTCATTGGAACTTTTTTAAATGGCAAACCCATATTTATTTTTTACTGATATTAATAAATCTGTTAATCGTTTTAACGGTAATTTACAAGATACTAGGCTTACATAAGAAATTTTTTGAGAAAACGACTGTTGAAAATTAGACACACTACAACTTGTCAAATAGCAGAAAACACAGCAACAAAGTTCGAAAGATGATAATTAAACGTCATCCGCTTCAACGTTGTAATAAACTTCAACCGACATTAGTTTTTTTGCAGGTGTGGACTGTGGATACGTTATCAGGCAGAGGCGACTGTAGTTCTAACTGATTCAAAACTTGTCATATTAGTTCTATTTGAAAATCTGCTGCTTCCTTTCAACTCCTTTCGACCACGATATACTCCGGGAATGTCACTAATTATTTCTGCTATTTTTACCAACTAATCAAGAACAACACGCTTTACATCAGACAGCTATAACATTGTTCGGTTAGCGTCAGTTCAATGAACGAACCAAGGATATTTCCACAAAACCTTTGTGTTTTATATTATTTTATGTTATATTTCACACCTTCGATGTAATTTCTCCAAATAAGATAAGAGCTTATAGGTCTCTAAGCTGTAAACTATCACACTAAACTTTTTGCATAGACGCTCGGCTAGACAGTTGACCGTATGTTCATCAAATAAGCATTTACACATTTTTTTCTAATATGAAACGTATTGTACCTAATTTCTAAGATATCAAGACATCATTTGAGCAACAACAAAAATTTCGGGTTTTCAAAGAATTAAGGGTGGCATTACCCCTTTATGAATTGCAATCCACCATAGATCAAGTCCATATAATAGTTCACTAGAAGTAACTAGTATTCATACATTTCTGCAAAAAAAGCAAGGTTGGTGTTACATAAAACAGTTCATAACGTTCTGAAGTACATCCCTCGAAAATGGTCCAGTTTTAACTGCTTGCTGTTGCTCTTCTTATTGTAATATAGGATGCTTAATTTCGATTTTAATATGTGGTATTGAAACGATATATAACTATTTTTATAGAGAATTAAAACAAAGCAAAACATTCTTAAAAAAATCTGATGTGGCCAGGCACATGACTTTATCATACAATATATAAAATTAATAGTTTAGCTGCATGAGATTCTATTTGATCGAGATCGATCGTGTCGGCATTAAAGTAAAACAAGTTAGCCAGGATTTGAACGATATTTTAATAATAATGACACTACCTACTGTCAAAATGAAAGTAATTGTCGAAATCCTAGCTAAGTTTTAATGCAGACACGATCTCGATCAAAAAGAATTTGCTCATACAGCTAAACTATTAATTTTAGCAAAAAATGTCATACACATAAACTATACAGAATTTCCTCTCCTTTAATTTATTATTTACCTATTTTGTCGAAATTATAGAAATAGCAGCTCATTTGCAAAATCCTTGTAGATGTCACATCGGTACCAACACATCGGTACCAACTAAAATAAAACTACAGTCATTGCTATACTTTATTTACAATTTTCTCAATTTATCGTTTTTAGAAGTAGATATAAAGACGGGTTGATATTTCTTATCAACAAACAATCAAATTGGTGATCTTATTTCATTTGAAATTTGTATTTTGTAATTTGCCGCACTAGAGCGGCAACGTTCCATAGCGGTTCTCCAACCTCTGATGAAATCAGCTGTTTTCGAGTGTGACAGCACAAAAAAATATTTGTCAAAATCCTGGCTACTATGTAGTGTCATATCAATTCAGATGCGACCGATCTCGATCAATTAGAATTAGCTCTTGCAGCTAAACTATTAATTTTACCAAAAAATGTCAAAGGCATAAATTATTCTAAATTTCGTCTACTTTAATTTATTATTTATCTATTTTGACGAAATTACAGAAATGACGGCTAATTTGTAAAATCGTTGAAAAATGCTAAGAGTAAATAGTCAGTTCCTTTGGACCATTTTAAACCAAAAGCTTTTCAGCTCTAAGTTAGGTCATGAAACTTCTAAATCTGAACTTTGATCCCGATACCTTTAGTAGTTTCTCCGGAACCGTCGTCATAAAAATCGGGTACACACATACACACACACACACACACAGAGAAATTTTTTTGTACCTTGGTCAAAAATGTTCAGGAGACCCACAAAGATCTATTTCCGCTAAAATCCCAATTTTTTTTTCGGCACGATTGCAATACTTTACCATACTGCGTATGATAAAGTAAAAAGCATTGTGGCCATCTTTGACCGTGAATAACTCGCGACGCAAGCACGATCTCGATAGGGACTTCTAGCGCGTTATTTATAATATACAACCAAATGAGTATGCGAAAATACCGCTGAAAAACTCAAAAATCTATCAATATAACTAGAAATGTCCCCAAATTTTTTTTCTAAACCAATCAATATTTTTTATTTAGTGTTTTATTTTTTAGTCTTATGATTCCTTTACATTTCTTGTGTATCGTCATCTTCCTGGTCCCAGAATTATTAGGATCTAACTTATCCATAGGGCGTTACTTTGTACCTAAGCTTCCTTGTAGTTCCTTAAAGTTCTTAATTAGCCGCTTTCCGTTTCATATTGGAAATCACAAATGTACTATGTCACTATTACATCCCCGTTGATACATTCCATACCTACCTCTGTTGCATTTTTTACAGGGGGTGAAAGAGTGGGAAATTGTGTGAAACCATCTTTTCCTCGGGAAAAAAATGATATTTCATATCAGAAACAGCCAGGATGCACAAATACAATACAATACAATACAATAATACAATAATCTTTATTTCCCAATACAACTCCACTGGAGGCATTACAGAAAGTCACAACAACAACAAAGCAAGCAACGCAGCAATCCTAACCTAATGCTAGAACACACCATCAACATTTGAATTGACAAATTCATCTACGGTATAAAAAGCACTCTGAGTTAAAGCCTTTTTCAAACGAATTTTAAATTTTTCTGCAGGTAGATGTTTTATCTCATCACTTAACATATTATAAAATTTAATGCCTTGATAAATAGCCGACTGTTTACATATTTGCAAGCGATGCAACGGTATCGATAAATCATCTTTTTTTCTTGTATTGTAATCGTGCTTACTACTTTGGGAATGAAAAAGTTGGAAGTTAGATCTAATATGCACTAAGCAGTTCAAGATGTAAAGTGAAGGCACAGTTAATATTCGTAAATGTCTAAAAAGTTCTCTACAGGGGCTTCTGCAACTGACTCCTGACAAAATCCTCACAACCTTCTTCTGAATTAAAAACACCCTGCATGCATGGCTTGAACTTCCCCACAAAATAGCGCTATAATTAATTATGCTGTGGAAGTTAGCATAGTATAACGTCACTGCAGTTTCAAAGCTAGTTATGTTTGTTAGTTTTCTAAGTTGGTATGTGACAACATTAAGCTTTTTGCACAGAGTATCAACGTGGGGTCCCCAGTTTAAACCGGAATCGAGTTGAACTCCAAGCAGTTTAACGTATTCAAGATTTGTTGCTCTTGTGCTGAATGAAATTTTCTGCGTTTTTGATGTATTTAAGCTTAACTTGTTGGCGCAGAACCACTGCTTAGATTCCGCAAGACTGGTGTCTTCCCTACGAAGTAGTTCATCCACCGTCTCAGCGGTGTTTATTATTGTGGTGTCATCCGCAAAAAGAATTGGTGTACTCGCACTCAGATTGCTACTCAAGTCATTCACATAAACTAAAAACAAAATAGGCCCCAAAATTGAACCTTGCGGAACTCCATGCTTAATGTTCAGTTCAGAAGATCTTCTATTTTCAGTAATGACCACTTGTCTCCTACTACTGAGATAAGACTCAAACATTTTTAAAGCGTGACCCCTTATCCCATAATGTTCCAACTTCTGCAAAAGATTGGCATGACTAACACAATCAAAAGTTTTTGATAAATCCATTAGCAATGCCGACGACTTGTTAGAGTTGTTAAAATTTGTGAGTATCGTTTCAATCAGACTTATTAATGCCTTCATTGTCGAACGGTTCTTCAGATAGCCAAACTGCTCTGAACAAAAATAAGAATGTTTTTCAAAATAAGTTAACAATCTTGCCTTCAGCAGAGATTCAAGTATTTTCGATAGTACTGGTAATATAGATATTGGCCGGTAGTTGTTTATTATCATATTGGAATCCTTCTTGTGTAGCGGGATAACCTTCGCAAATTTCAATGCATCAGGAAAGTAAGCATCCTGAAGACATTTATTTAATACTACAGTTATTGGCTCTATAATACATGGTGAAACATGCTTTATCACTCTTGCTGTGAAACCATAAATATCCTCCGTGGTACTATTATGCATACGAGTAATAATATTAAAAACCTCAACTTCATTGGTTGCCTCTAAGAAAAATGAACCAACATTTCCAACAACTACATTACGCAAGTACTCCTGTGCGCTCACCAATGGTGGAGGTATTAAATCCAAAATATTTTGTGGTGTTTCTATGAAAAAAGTGTTGAATAAATCAGGTGACATATTATGCAAAGATGGCAACTTTGGCCTAAGATTCACATTGGCATTAATTACATTCCACACTGCTTTGTTTTTGTTGTTAGAATTTATTATATAAGAGTTGTTTCTTTCTTGTTTTGCTCGTTTAATTGAAAATTTGTAGTGATACTTATATTTTTTAAACATATATTCTGAATCCCGAGTTTTCAGAGTTTTATTTATAATATCTAATACGTTCATAATATTTTTCATTTCTTTCAACTCGTTGCTATACCATCCCGGTTTAGAATATTGATTTTTCATTTTGAAGTTCTTATGATGACTGTTGTTATCAAAGGCTACACATAGCTCTTGCCAAAAAAACTCAAATGACTCTTGAGCAGAAATTGCCGTTACACAAGATTCCCAATTCACTAAAGATAAATCCCTATAAAAGTTTCTTAACCCATTCTCAGACATGAACCTCTTGGATTTGATGACATTAATTAATGGCACATTTAAACGCGTCGAAATACAAATTGCATGATGATCAGATATCAAAGGATCAAAGACATTCATGTCAAAAGGAGTGTCGTTGATATTTGTAAAAAAGTTGTCAATACAGGTAGCTGACACGTTTGTGATTCTGGTAGCTCTGTGAACTTGCTGCTTGAGATTAAAAGATTCAAACAAATCTATTATGGCCGTGCGATCATTCGATACCGCAAGAAAATTTACATTAAAATCACCCAATAGCAATATATTCAAAAGAAAGGGAAACGATGTCGTCCTGCCTTTTGCTTTAGTACCTTTTCCGCCAAAGAACGTTCATTGTTGATCTTACACCCTGTCTATTAGGGCTGTTAATCCCGGAATCCCGACAAATAATGAGCTTTTTAGCGATCCCGGGATTATAAATCTAAATCCTGGTATCCAGAAAAAGTTAATCTAAACTATTTTCTTATTTTTTTGGTAATTGGTAAAATGTCAAATCAAATCAATTGAGCTGCTATTTTTAAGTATGAACTTCAATCTATAACAGCACCGTTTCTGATTAAATTAAGTATCAAGCATAAAAAGTTCGATTACACCAACATGTTCCTATAATAGCAGGAACAGATTTTGCAAGAAATATTTATAATTCAATATGGAGGCGAACATGAACCCTTTCAGCTTGTTTAAGTCTTATTGGTTACCTTGACAAAAAACCAGTGTTATAGTCCAAGAGCCAGCAACGGATTTCTTTACAGCATAGAGAAGCTAGTGTCAGAATGTGTCCATTGTAGCGTAACGATAACACTGGCAACCTTCCGGGGTTGGCTGTTACGCCCATAGTTTTTTAAAGGGTTTGTTTGCCTGATACATATGAAAAACCCCTTCTCTATGCTTCAATATATGACCGGAATCATTAGCAAAATAAAACCTATTAATATCGGCAATACACATATAAGATAACCAAAGATCAATGCTATAGTGCCACTTACACTCCGTTTGTTGTGATAAACTGCATTAATATTGATTGAAGGGTAAGATATTGAGTTTTTGTAGTTTCTTTTCGATAGCTATTAGTGTTGCAATGAAAATCAATTCTACAACTGCTAAAACAGTAGTTGAATATTAATCATGCAGTAAAAACCAGGTGTGATATATTCCTGTCGTAAAAGTATCGATAGCAAGAAACTGTGGTGTGCCGAAATCCGTAATTACCTCCATTAGTACCAATGTCAACCCAGCTATAATTGATAGACGTATGGAAGGTATGAGGACAGAAAACAGGCTCTGTAATGATAAGCCAAGTATTGACGCAATAGTGACAGAGTCACTAACATTCTTTAGACTTGAGCGGACCAGCATATAAACGTTTGAATATAAACTAAATCCCATTACCAATATTTTACCACCTAGAGATTTTATTTCAAGAAGTTCCACTCTAAAATGTCAGCTAAAGATGAAGTAATAAAAAAATATAAATAAAAATATTAATAGACTTCAATTCTTTATTGAAAAAAACAAATGATTATTTTAATGTCCAAATACCTAATAAGTAAATTTCCTTTCGTCAACTTGTAATTTGATATTGGACCAGATAAGCTACTATTTCAATTCATGAGAATTTTCCAGCGAAAGTTCATTCGCTTATACCAGGAAAACTGTAACTTCTTCAGGCGACTCTGCTTCTAGTATCCAGTCATTCCAGTCTACTGCTACGGGCATCTCTACCATAACCACTATCTCCCAGTTGAAAAACTTATCAATGTCATGATTACCTTCTGGTCCATGATCGTCTCGCTCAACGTAAGTGACAATTCTATCGACTCTGGTAGGCACAGCGGCGCTAAGAGCAACGCAAAGCGTTACAAGCAATGTTAAGACCTACAAGAACAAAACAGTGAGGCAATACTATATAATTTTCAATATCTGAAGATAACACGACCACTACGGTGCTCCAAATTTACACCTTAGATTTTTTTGATTTTGCTGGGGTGCAACGGTCCCCGAAACTGTTCTTTTGCATAAAAAAACACGCACCACCGTATACACAACAAATGTTACTATAGGTACTTTGGAAAATGCACTTTTTTGTCACGTCTCGGATTTAGAAGAAATGTTGCGGGAGATTATCAGAGTTTGTTCGGAATTCCTCAAGGAACAAATCCATAACCACTACTTTTTGTGTCACTCCCTCGCTCCCTTGCAGAAACCTAATTTGAGGCAAATATTTTTACAATGTTACGTATTTTTTATCATTTTGGCTGAAATTGTTTGATTATTGTTTTTGCAATAATTGGCTAATGGCATATTTCTTTGTCATTTATTAACTAATTTGCGATTGTTTAAACAAGTGCTATTTGTGTAAAAATAATACAAAATTATCCAATGGTACTACATACAAATTTTTCAGAACTTATTATTGTTATAATAATAATAATTAGTCTAAAACAGAGTTTTTAAATGTCATAATAATAAATAAAAAACAGGTTTACTCAATTGGTATTTGTATAGCCAATTCCAAATTAGTTAATGACTCACAAAAAATTCAATAGTCTAATAATAATTTCTGCAACAAAATAGAAAAATATGTATAAAATGTATCATTGCATATTTTTATTTAAATATTTTATTAGAATAATAAAGGTGTTTGTTTAAATAACAGCAAATTAGTTAATAAATGACAAAAACAAACCAATAATCAAACGCCAATAATTTCTGAAAAAAAAACTATACCTAGGTGAAATTATATAATATTGTTTAAGCAAATATAAATTGTTTAAACAATTTCAAATTAATTAACAAATTACGATTAACAAATTAATTAACAAATGTCGATTATCTAATAATAATAATTTCTGAAAAAAATAAAGAATTTATACGTGACATTGTAATTTGTTTAAACAAATGGTATTAATACAAATAGCCGGATGGGGGTAGTGAAACAAACAATAGTTATTGTGGTTTATTCTTTGGGGAGTTCTGAACAATTTCTGATAATCTCCAACAACTTTTCATCTAAATTTGAGACGAAACAAAAAAATTAAATTTGACGTGCTCGGTGAAAAAGAAGCAGATTGGGCGAGACCGTTGCTTTCCAGAAAACAAAAACGTTTTTTGAACCACCCTAACGACCACCCTAAGTCATCAAATAAAATGTACTGAACGGTAAACTAAAATACACAGATCGTTTTAAGGAATTTCAAATTAAAGTCGTTAGATGTTTTTGTAAAACAAACCCTCACTGTACTTACCAACAATTTATTGATTGTAACTATTGCTCTAATTTGTGTTCATTGTCTCCTATATATAGACATCAAATTATAAGTCATTTTTAGAGACTATCAACCAATTATGATTACCGGTGACGCGAAACAACAATATCGAACCAGTGCTTAGTATGATTCACAAAATATTCCACCCTTTCCATATTTCAATATGAGATAAATAAAACTACGTTGTATAATATGGAGATGTTTCTTTACTCTGAAACAATTTGCGTGACTATCGATTTCAACAAATTAATTGTCATCATCAGGTCAACACTACGGAAAAAGATATAATTAACAATTAAACCTTAACAGTGCTTAGTAGATGAGTTACCAGCTACAGGTATTACAAATCATCAAAACTTATCGTGCGTTCCTACAAATGTGGTTTTTCGTTCACTGAAGGCTGTTCACAAAGTCGAGGCATTGATAAGTATTAGCCGATAGCCGCTTTCGATCTAAAATTAATGATTTGTTTTCGTGTAATAATTGGCATTATTTTTGTAATAATTATTTTATTTAACGGCGGAGAATGTCATGATTGCTATTACTCTGTTTATGGGGACCAATTATCTCGCGTTGGTCTGCGAGAGACAATCTTATCTCATATACATAATTGGATACCATAGTCTTGACGGACGATTACGCGGCAATGATCTATATTTTTTTTATAACAGATTATTCTACACGAGGTCCTTGTGAAACTTTTTAATGGTGCTTTTGGTTCAAAAGGGTCCAAAGGAACTGGATGTTTCCTCTAAGCACTTTTCAAAGATTTTGCAAATGAGCGGCCATTTCTGTAATTACGTCGAAACGGTTAAAAAAACAAATTAGAGTAGAGGAAATGTTGTTTAATTTATTACTATTTATTACTATTAATTTTATATATTGTATGATAAAGTAATGTGCCTGGCCACATCAGATCTTTTATTTTTTTCACGCAAAAATCTTTCAATTTATTTCTTTATTAGAGATATATCTCTACTTAATTCCTTGAAACTATGCAGAATAGTTGCGTTACAAAACTTATATCCAGTGTCGGTAAATGAATGTTTGACTTACTGTGATGATCAATAATAGTTATGTGGACTATGATTAATGACGATGGTATTTTTAACACATTCAACTCATTGTGCATTTTGAAGATGACTGAAGGTGACTTTATAAATTGGTAATATATTGTTGAGTTCAACATATATGCTAGCATAAATATTACAATTGAGATACAACATTCATATTAAATATCTTACTATTAAATTTAATTTAAAACAATTTTTCCCTATTGCATCTTAATCTAACTGTGAAAATTTTTTTTTTATTGTTGGGCATATTTATTTATTTCTTGTTCTGAAACCAGCCTCTATGCCAAATAAAAATTATAACTACGTCTATGGTATTTTTGGGACGACTTTATAAAAAACTTTTGCTCGAAACTAAACAAACACTACCTTTCGTTTACAAAATGAAATTTAAGAAATCAGGTTTTTGTTAGTATATTAATAATTAAAAAAAGTTAACATATTTGTATATATTTACACACAATTTCCATTCACATTATATCACACTTGTCTTCGTAGTACCTATATTAGAAATATTAATCATTTCTCAATACCCCATGCACTTAAATTACTACTTAAGTATTAGTGCACTATGGTCGCCTTCATAGCCGCCTCCATGGCCACTCCATGGCTGCCTCCATAGCCGCCTCGATGGCCGCCCTCCATAGTCGACTCCATGGCTGTCACCATGGTCGCCCCCATAGCTGCCTCCATGGCCACCTCCATAACCGCCACCATGGCCACCCCCGTAGCCGCCTCCATGGCCGCCTTCATAGCCGCATCCATGGTCGCCTCCATGGCCGCCTCCATGGTCGCCTCCATGGCCGCCTCCATGGCCGCCTTCATAGCCGCCGCCGTAGCCGCCTCCATGATCACCTCCGTAGCCACCTCCATATCCGCTTAGATGACCGCCTTCATAGTCGCCGCCGTAGCCGCCTCCATGGTCACCTCCGTAGCCACCTCCATATCCGCTTAGATGACCGCCTTCATAGTCGCCTCCATGGCCGCGTCCATGGCTGCCTTCATAGCCACCTCCATGGCCGCCTTCATAGCCGCCTCCATGAACGCCTCCATGGCCGCCTCCATGGTGGCCTCCATAGCCGCCTCCATGGCCGCCTACATAGCCGCCTCCATGGTCACCTCCATAGCCACCTCCATGGCCACCTCCATATCCGCCTCCATGGCCGCCTTCATAGTCGCCTCGATGGTCGCCTCCATGGCTACCTTCATAGCCGCATCCATGATTGCCTTCATAGCCTCCTCCATGGCCGCATTCATAGCCGCCTCCGTAGTTGCCTCCATGGTCGCCTCCATAGCCACCTCCATGGCCACCTCCAAATCCGCATCCATGGCCGCCTTCATAGTCGCCTCCATGGCCGCTTCCATGGCTGCCTTCATTGCCGCTTCCATGGCCGCCTTCATAGCCGCCTCCATGGCCGCCTTCATAACCGCATCCATGTCCACCATAACCAGATGATGGGTTAGGTGATGAGTTGCTAACAGCAACGCATAGCGCAACTAATAATCCCGCAATCTAAAAAGAGAAATTAAATAAAAAGTAATCATTAAGAAAATAAATTCCTTCCGGGATTCGTAAATGCTGACGTTTCGCGAACCATGTTGCTCGCGTCTTGAGAGCTAACTGAATACTCTGAATACTACAGTATTCAGTTACCTCTGAAGAAGCGAGAGATATGGTTCGCGGAACGTCAGCATTTACGAATCTACACTCGGCATAACCCGGAAGAAATTTATTTTCTAAATGATTCTAGCCGTGAAAGCCTACGTACTTAAGTAATCATACAATTAATGATATTTCAGTACTAAAATACAGTATGATTTTATTAGAGAAAACCTGTACCAAAAAGAATAGACAAAAATAGTTTGTACTACTACTTAATTTATTTTTTGGTCTAAAATGTGACCAAAGGTTACAAGAAGCAGATTAAGTTGATTATTTTTTGACGTTTCTTAAAACCAATGAAATGCTTCTTTATTTGTCACAAGGGTAAGTTTCAACCAATTATGTCATTATTATAGTGGGAATAAATCTCTTGTGATTATTCTCGGGAATAATCACTGTAGCTTTTATTTGCCTAGCAACTGTCAGATACTTGTCTTAGAGAAAATACGCAGGAGGAAACACTTAATATAACAAGCAATTCCAAATCCTCAATAAATAATGAGTCTCGAAATATTTTTAATAATTGCGTTTTTCATTGTACTAATTTAAATTGTTAATTCTTTTAATATATTCACAATGTGTCAACGATATTTTCATATTTTGTAAGTAATAATTAATTAAATTAAATTTTTCAATAATTTTATGATAGTTTTATTGATCTTTTTTATTGTAAAAATTTGTGAATCAAAAAATAATCTAGTCAAATATAACTCGAGAGTTCCATAAATTAGAAAATAATTTGACAGATTTTGTTCAGCTTGTTGCCATTTGGCAATAGCCACTCGAGCCCTGCGGGCTCTCGTGACTATTGCCTGACAACAAGTTTTCAAACAATCTGTCAAATTATTTTCAATTTATTCTCACTCTCTTGTTATATTATTACTGAAAATTTTGACCTTATTCAATCCGTCTCCTCTCTAAAATTTACCTAAAATTCAAAAAACGTTGTCGAACAATGATTCGGTTACAAAATAAAATTTTTAAAAAAATCATGTTTTCGTTGATGTCTTAAAAATTAAAGTAAGTATGGCAACATTTCTTATATATTTATGTTTTCATAACACAATTTCTTTTTACATTATATCACACTTGTCTTGCTAGTTTATTAGAAATATTAGTCATTTTACAGTACCCCATGCACTTAAATTACTACTTAAATATTAGTACACCGTGGTCGCCTCCATGGCCACCTCCATGGCCGCCTCCATAGCCGCCACCATGGCCGCCTCCATGACCACCTCCATGGCCGCCTCCATAGCCGCCTCCATGGCCACCTCCATGGCCACCTCCATGGCCGCCACCATAGCCGCCTCCATGGCCGCCTTCATAGCCGCCTCCATGGCCGCCTCCATGGCCACCTCCATGGCCGCCTTCATAGCCGCCTCCATGGCCGCCTCCATGGCCACCTCCATAGCCGCCCCCATGGCCGCCTCCATGGCCACCTTCATAGTCACCTCCATAGCCACCTCCATGGCCACCTCCATATCCGCCTCCATGGCCGCCTTCATAGCCGCCTCCATGGCCGCCTCCATAGCCGCCTCCATGTCCATGTGGTGATGCGTTGCTAACAGCAACGCATAGCGCCACTAACAATCCCGCTATCTAAAAAAGTGATTAATATAATTATAACTATACAGGTAGGTATTGTTATGAAATTTAATTTTTTCTATTTATTTTGACCTACAAATATGTTTTTGAAAATTTTTGAAAGAGTACTTACCACTAATTTATTCATTCTGCTGCTTTGACTGAGAAGTTTGAGTATGGAGTGTGCCTCAGCACTTCTTCTCTTGTCTTATATACCCAGAATTTGATGATATTTTAGGTGTTTATTAAGAAATTAAGATTCGATTATCATTGCATACATCAAGACCCAGTTATACCTCTCCTGAAACGCGTTTTTAATGAAATACGTTATTTGTTGTTCAAAGTTGATACAATTGTCAGTGGAACTTCTTAGATGGGAGATGGTGTAGGTAAAAAATATTCTTTTTGTACTAAAAATTAATTTACTTCCACTCTACATCTTTCGTTTTTTTTTTAATTGCTATTCACCTAGCCCAACAAATCTAAGTAAAATTCTGAGTAAAAATAATCTTCTTCGAAGTTGATTTCTTTGGGCTAAGGAAGATGGGAAACCCCGGGCCAATGCCTATAGTACAATGCCAACATAATGCAGGAACTGACGTTCACCCATCCGGAACAAACCATGGTCCCGCAAAATTGCAGACATGCAGCTATATTGGACGCTCTGCACGCACATGTGTCAAGAACCGCCAATAAGCAACATCTGCGTACTTCAAATCGGGTAGCACGATCGAATTTACAAGTCGAAAGTGTTTTTTTTTTATAACATTGTTACGAAGTAATAATACATTAAGGTTATTATTGTGTTCGTCTAAAAATTGCATACTAATATAAAGTTAACAACCCGAATTGCTCAATGATTCTGGTGTCTAGTATAGATACCAAACGCCGAGTTTGCACAAAAGGCAAGTGAACAACCTCGACGTTTGGTAACCTAATTAACGGTAATGACGTATTTGTGCAATTGATATAAATAGTACATACCGGAGTATGAAGGGGATTGTATTTTATACATCCCGTACGAGAAGTCCGTGGCCTCTGTTATCAGCTGTTTTGTTGAACTGTTTTGAGACATATACACGCATGAAAAACCACTGGAACTTCTATTTACATCACACCCTGGCCGGGACCCATCCCATTAAGAGCTACGTAACAATATTATTTCTATGATGCACCGTTTCACATAACTGGACTCAATTTTTCAAATTCTGGGTGTAGGTACCCAAGTTGACTGCGGCCAGCCGACAGAGAGTGTCATACAAGAGCATTTTTTTGCAATCATATAATTCTATTGTTTCATTCTTCTATGCTTTTAGAATGTTGGCCTATTTTTCCCAGTCATTATTAACCAATCAGAATGTAGAACCGACTTGTTTAATTAGTCTCTCAGGAGATAATCAGTGATAATCATTAGCCTGATTATAAATAACGAAACAAAATCGTTGCTAGCTCTTGGACTACTGGCTTAAATATAGGCAACGGATTGCGTACTCTGAATGGAGGTTATTTTTTGACATGTGTCAAAAATAACGTATGGCTGCTGTCATTCAATAAACCTGTTCAAATAATTTTGGTCATTTATTAGCATAATTTACAGGCTTTATAGTTTATTCTTATGAAGGGAATATAAAATGCAATAATTTAACTGTAAAATTTTGTGTATTGCTAATACCTGCACTACTTGTTGAAACTATCAAAGTAATTTAAATTTACCGCCAAATCATTCGAGTGAACAATTATGACTGTAAATTTGACAATTGACAGAATACTACTCAGGTTGGCACCAACATCTCTCAATAATACTAGAGTTTTATCTTGTTGCCTTAAGCTCGACTTAGATTGAATTTATTCTTAAAGTTAAGCCTAGCTTAGCAAAAACAGTGAAAATGGGCATAAGCGACATTTTTGGCAAAGAAATAAAAAAACATTGAGTCATTATATCTTTTTAATTTTATTCTATTTATTATTTAAAGATTTCACAGGTTTCTTTCACTTAATTTTTCTAACCATAATGACCGCCTCTATGGCCGCCTCCATGACTACCTCCATGACCGCCACCATATCCGCCGCCACCATGACCACCGTGACCGCCTCCATGTCCACCGTGGCCGCCTCCATGTCCACTGTGATCGCCTCCATGTCCGCCGTGTCCGCCTCCATGGCCACCACGATCAGGTGATGGGTCAGGTGAAGCAATGCCAAGAGCAACGCAAAGCGTCACTAATAATGCTACGATCTGAAAAATAAGAAATTCATTATGGGTACAGGTAGGTAGGTACATTTATAAAATTAATTTTTTTTAAATGTTTTAACAAATAAAGACTGTTTTCCAAAGTGTACTTACCACTAACTTGTTCATTCTGGTGCTTTGAAAAGGAAGTTTGATTATTGAGTGTGCCTAAGCAGTTATTCTGCTGTCTTATATACCCCAGAACTTAATGACATTTTAGGCGTTTATTAAGAATTAATATTTGATTAGCATTTCGTACATTAAGGTGATTACTAATAATGTACATTTAACCGTGGTAGGTATAGATCCAGAAAGTGTTAGTTAATGAATTATTTGATAGGTATATTCATATGAGTTATCTAAAGTAGAAACTAAAAACGATTAAGTAAAACGTTTTAATGCATGGTTTTGTACAACAAATACGTTGAATTTGTGACCAAGGCATCGTTTCTTCCAATTATAATGAGTTTGCAAATTTCTCCTTGTCGGTTTTAGAAAATCTTTTTAAATATGTTTGACTTCTTGTTCTTAATATCTTGATGAATATAGTCTTGACTGTTTTTCATAACATAGCAAGTGTAAAAGATCATTGAAACTAAAATAATGACAACTAATATCAAACTAATTATATCAAAATATAATATAGGGCATTGTTTACGAACCAACAAAAGTTAGCCACGGTTGCATTGCAATGTTTATATTTATCTCAGATCCTCGTGAAGAGTGTTATTGTTTCTATTACAACTGGCCCACTGGGGTTTAAAAAATGGAAACATAATTACAAATTTTGAATTTATTTTTCTAGTTTAATTATGCCTCATTTTATCCATTTTCGAAAAAGATATTATTACCTATATTTCTAGAAAAGATAAACGATAAAAAGAAAGAAATATTTAATTAAAAAATTAACCATATAATTTTTATTTAACATACAGGTGGCCAAACACATGAAAATGTAATATTTGGCCAATAGTCAACTATGTTTTAAATTTAATTTTCTGTTCAATTCGTTCAATGGTCTGGTACTGTTGGTCAAAATTTAACAATTACTTGGTATTTGGACACCTGTATGTTATTAACTTAAAATTATATGATTATGGACTTTATACTTAAATCTATCTTTCTGTTTTAGCAAAATTCAGATATCTTTGCAGCTATAATAACACGGATAACATGAATTAGAAATATATAACTTCTTTATTATTGCATGCAGAAAAATATCGCACGGAGTAGTCAGTTATCAGTAGAACATCACATTATCGAATTCCAAAATAGTTTCATAATAATTATGGTGAAAATTGAGATAAAACATTATATTTGATATATTGGTATGAATAGTTGTATTTATTTTGAAAATTGATAATTTTTTTAGTTGGCAACCAATTTCTTTTACTAATTTCTGACTTTGCAATGAACTTTTCAGCGCATCCGAAACTCTTTATAACGAGTGATTTGAGAAATAAAAATAGGACCAGAAAAGAGATAAAAAGTTATTATTTAGAAATAGTCTATATTTAGAAATAGACTCTAAAATATCCATTGTCACAGTCAGAGTTTTAAACGGTATGCCGTTTGGTCGAAAACACGTTATCGTTAAAATTTTTCAAGACTAAATTATCAGTTTTAATAATTTAATTGATAATGTCTTAAGGAAAAGTTGTTTTAAAATTAATGTCAAATGGGATATTAAAATCAGGAATTGAAATAAAAATACAACAATGGTATAACAATAGTTGATTGAATATTGGCTTGAGACGTCACAAGCTATCAGCTTTATTTGTTATTAAATGCAATTAAAAAATTTAGTAAGAAAACATTTTTAAATAACATCTAGGATACAGCACAATACTTATTTATTTGTAAAAATTTGCATAAAAGGTTTTGTTTCCTACAAGTTACACCGACACTTGTAAGACTGCCCTAAAAATTACACTACTAATAGGTACTGTTTCGATCTCCTGTAAAATTTACAATACAATATTGAATGATTTGCTTACAAAATGAAATTTAAACCTTCAGATTTTTGTTGATATTAAAAATAAAAAAAAAATATTAAAAAATGAAGTTATGTTACATTTGTTTCAATAACACAGAGTCCACATTAAATTAGAATTACTTGTCTGGTAAGTTAGAAATATTAGTCATTTCTAATTACCCAATGCACTTAAATTGCTACTTAAATATTAGTTACGTGGAAAATCTATTATACATGGAGATCACGTAAATGGGTAATCAACGTCTTGTTTACTAATACCAACTAATACCAATCCACTGACTAATAATATTAGTCAGATAGGTATATGGCAAAATTGGCCCACAGTGTTAAGGTGATTGCCTCTACTTAAGTGATTATTTTACACATATACAGAGACCTTCTGTTAATTATAGAAATTATCGCAGTCCACACATTCTTTATACAAATTATGTATTTTAATTATTAAATAATTTTGTTGGACAACAATGTATACAAAAGTAATAACAATGTGAAACTTTTGAATCATTTAATTCACATTTCGCATGTGACCTGACAATCGAAAATACGTAAAAACTTGATTTTATACTAATCCAAAAAACTTATTTCGTAAAAAATGACTACAAAGTAGTTTTTATTACAGGAAAAGTGCGTATTTTGTTTTTTTTTTTTTTTAAATATAGACAATCCATTTTCCGTCTTATATTGAATTTCTGATATAATCTCCTGTTTTTCTATTTTTTATGCTCTACAAATAAATCATTTGTAGAGCAAGGTGAGGTAGGTGGTAATATCAGGTAAGTGAGGACTGGTGCTTTGGTTATTACTATAGTTCCACTAATGTTTATACTCGTACTATAGGGTATTCCGGTCATGTCAAAATTTAAGCAAATATTCGGTTTAACCTATTGTACAAATAATGAGGATTCATAAAGTTAAGCTATGAGTTTTTTGATTTAGTTTTTCTGTGAGATAATTGCAATTAAAAGTGCATTTCGTTTGAATTCACCGACCACCCTCGGAAACACACGATCATTACCGATCCCCATTAGCGCTGGCAACAGCGGACAGCTCTCGAACAGCTGATCGCCCAAGTTGACGGTTGGCTACCCTGTTGTTTGAGAACGAAGTCGAACTCAATTTTCAATTCGGCACAGAACTATGTCGGCGTGGGCGTTTATACATTTTGAAGTCAAGTATTTGATATAACTTCAATAACCAAAGCAGGTGTCAACAAACGAGCGATTCTAAACGTTGACACAACAAAACAAAAAATTACGTGCACCCTAGATATAGCAACGTTGTCAAGTCGCTCACTTTGAGCGGTCTTTGTGACGTCACAAAGACCAATCCTAATTCAAAATTCAAACAACGATTTCTCTTAATTTAAAACGATGTTTGATATTTTACTAGTGAAGTAGCAAACAGTAACACCCATAGTTTATAAAAAATGACAATTTCAAAAACATCGGAATACCCTATTGTCCCGGGAAAATATATTCAATATTGTCAGACATGTATTTCTTTAATTAACTTATGATTTGATTTTGCGTATAAATGAGTTGCAAGTATATTATAAAAACCTAGAAGGGGCGATAATGCACTGGAGGACCCAGAAGTCATAGTTGACGAGTTAATTTTTCTTTAATTAACATTATTTTTCGTATCCATATAAAATAATTTTTATATGTCCATATATGGTAAATGAAAAGCGAGTTGGAGTTTGCGATACAAAGATTGAAATTTTAGTTTAACTCAAATAAATATTGGGTTGATAAGAGGCTTAAATATATTTATTTGCTATAAATAATGGTTATTTGAGTCAAATCAATGTTACTTTATTCCAAACAAATGCTATTTGATTCAAATAAACATTCTTTGTAGCAAATAAGTATTTTTTGCCTCTATTGTTCTATTCCAACAGGGAGTTATTTGAGTTAAATAAAAATATCTAGCTGTGTCCATTCTCTTGCGGTGAATACGAACCCGGACTTAAATGTCAAGAATATCCGTCAAGACAAAACGGTAAAAATAAACATGATTGATTTTGGTATTTTTGTGAATTTATAGTGAACAAATCATTCATATCAAGGTTTACACATTTTCGCGAATTAGTAGCTTTAAATCTTTTTGTCAACAATCGAATATTAATGCCCTTTTCCTGATACCTGACCAACAACCCCAAAACTGACTGATGATATATATATAATATTTATATATAAAATTTTCCATTTATTTTTACGTGTCGTTGATAGTGTCCAGGAAAGTAATAGTTAACTTCATTATATATTATGCATATAACCCAACCTTGCGGTTAAATTTCCGCCTCACACGCAATTTATCATCCATGTGATCGGCTAACCGAATCAGAAGCGAGTAATAAAGATCCAAATTCAATTTGTCACTTACCATTAAGTTTAAGTTTATATGTTCTTCTGGTTAAGACATGCCAAGTATAGTGATGGACAGCACTTTCTTTCCACCACTTTGTCTAAACAGTTCTTTAGTAAGAAACAAAACAATATTTTCAACTTTTTTTATATTAACTTAATTAACTCATATACAATAAAAACAAATTACATTTCTTTCTTCCTACGCTTAATACCCATGCGTCTTATAACCACCATGATGGCCGCCACCATGTCCGCCACCATGACCGCCGCCATGTCCGCCCCCATGGCCGCCTCCATGTCCGCCACCAAATCCGCCTCCATGTCCGCCTCCATGGTTACCACCACCGAATCCGCCACCTCCATGGCTTCCACCACCATGACCGCCTCCATTTCCAAAACCGCCACCACCATGACCACCGCCGTGTCCTCCTTGACTGCCTCCACCGTACGGTGAGGCGGTGCTAAGAGCAACGCAAAGCGTCATTACCAACGTTGCGATCTAGAAGAAATTATTTTATGAGATAATAATTATGTTAAGGCGTGGATTATTATTTTTATTACTATTATAATTATAATAATAGGTATGAAGCTGTGTTGTTTAGCCTCAAATTTAGGGCCAATAATCTTTCGACGATTATACAATGCAATAATATAATATCATAAAATATGAGGAACATGGATATAAAGTGTTTAAATAATTTTTTTTTCGATGGTATTTAAGGAATATTAATTTTCCAAATTGGGGAAAGCATGCAGGATATTTTATTGGAGATATTTGATCATTTTCAATTTTTATAGGTTAATAATATGGTGATGTACAGGCTGGATGTAAATAAATCAAAAATTACAGCCACAACCTGCATTTGAACCAGGGACCGTTACTTCCTTTCCTTGATTTATGACAATTATATCTGACAAATATCATAGGCATCAGTAGCTCAGATCGGAGAGCATTGTGCTAAAAATGCAAGGGTCCCTGGTTCAAATCCAGGTTGTGGCTGTAACGATTGATTTATTTAAAATTTACATCCCGCCTGTATATCACCATATTATTAACCTATAATATTAATTTGACAAAATATGTCGTTAAACATTGTCATGTCCAATTTTTGTTGTTAGGATTTTTTTATATTGGTGCCCTTACATATAGTGCATACATATAGTAACTAAGTACATATAGTAAGCAGTGGCACAATATTCAAAGTTGGATGAGGTATTTATACTAACAAACTCTTTTATTGTAACCAAAATTGGAAACTTCTTGTAAAGAAATATATTTAATTTAATCAATATTGGTTTCTTTCGCGAAATCGTTATTAAACTAAAAGCAAAAATATTATTTTTTATACAAACAATTTATGCTTGTATTATGTTTTATCCAAAGAATAAATTACAAATTATTTTTCTTAAAAACAAAATATTATTAAAAAAATATAAATATTCAACATGTTGCCCTAAATATTAAACCAACTATTATGCCTTACCTGTGCTAAAGGGCACAATACACCTCTGTCGTATTTTTGGATGCCAAAATTTTAATTTTAATAATAACTTGTTCATGGGAGCACTGTTTATTTAAAAATAGGAATGCTCGTGTTAATACCCAACTAATAAAGTATATACCCTAAAAATGTTAACTAAAGATTTTTTAAAATTGGCGGAGGTTCAAGCAATCTACTGTACAGTCTTTTAAAATATCGTTTTTGACCAAATATCACACACATATATTATTATAAATATAGTAAATACTATTAGCGTATGTACTTACCATCAACTTATTCATTTTGTTGTTCTAACTAGTGTCAACGGAATATTCTGTCGTCTTATATAGTCGGTAATTTACGAAACTTCTAGAGTTTATCACTGTTATCATTGTGATTCGCGCATGACATGAAAACAACATCAAACCAGTATTCAGATCAGTAGCTCATCGCGGGGATTCCAAAATTGCTAAATCAAGTTTCTTAGAATGTATGGTTTTTATCTAATATCTCATACAAAGCGATGTTTACTAACAGACCGTTTAACAGTTCGACGTCTGTATCAAAATCTGCGTCTTCCGCATACAGTGTCTACAAAAAGGTAAACTAACGTGTCAATACTTCAGGAACTACACTCCGGCGCCCGCAGAGGGGGGCAAGGGGGTGCACTTGCACCCCGTTGCTTTTGATATAACGGGAAAGATCAACAAGATTAAAATCATGAAATACATGCTGATTTATAACTAGTGTTGAAACATTTAACATTTAAATGAAAAGGAAAAAAAATAATAAAATAATAGAATTTAATAATAAAACAATTAATAAATATCTGAATATACACATGAACATTCATAGCTGTTCAATAACAAAAAGCAGAAATAAACGTTTGACAATTGTTTATGTTATCAATTTTTGCAAAAGTTGACTGATTGAAATACGTCTGCTATTCGAATGGAGATTATCGCCTTTTAGGGCTTGTCGTCCATAGGGCAAAACTCCGGACGTCGATGGGCTACTAGATCTTTTCATCACCTACAATTTGGGGTATGATAGAAATTAATGCAGTAATTTTTCCATATGTTATAAACATTTTTCTTCAGCAATAGTTTTAAATACGTTTGCTATTCGAACGGTTATTAACGCCATTTAGGGCTAGTTGTATATGGGGCAAAACTCCGATCGTCGAAGAGCTACTAGGTCTTTTAATTACCTACAATTTGGGGTATGATAGAAATTTATGCAATAATGTTTGCAAAAGTTATAAATATTTTTCAGTAACACCTGGTGGAAATACATTTACTATTCGGACGGACATTATCGCCATTTAAGGGTTGTTGTCCATAGGGCAAAACTGCGAACGTTGAAGGGCTACTAGGTCTTTTAACAACCAACAATTTCGAGTATGATAGAAACTTACGCAATAATTTTTCCAAAGTTATAAACATTTTTCTGCAGAAAATCTTCCGAGTAGCCCTTGGTGTTTGTATTTTTACGAGATTTATCTGAAGGTTTATTCATGTCGCTATAGCTGTCACATCCCTAGTAACTTTAAGAAAATTTCAACATCACCCCTTAAAAATATTTTGTCAAAAAGCTATACTAAAGCGCTTTTCTGGATACCTTAGAAACAACAACAAAACTGATCGGGTGTAAACCCTAGATATCGCTCTTACCGACATGACTTGGAAGCAAAATGCTTCAAAATTTAAATATTTGATTTAGAAATATTATATATAAATATATATTTTTGACTACAACATCACAGCTAAATAAAATAACAGTTTTCTATACTGCCATTTTTAGCACAGAGGTCATGTCTAGGTTTAAGATAAGTTGTAAATTGATGCATTTAAGAATTTATTGTATTGTTACTTTATTTATTATTTTGAATAAGCCTTGTAGATTGAAAACAATTGCTCTGTATAAATGGAACCCACTTAACTTGATAAATATTACTCAATAATCACCAGGTTTGGAAATAAATTGTGATTTTTTTTCTTCACCTTTATTGGATACCAGATGATTCTCTTCACAGACGATTTGTTCGTGGTACTATGAAAATAAATAAGTTTTTTTTTATTTTAATTGTTTTTGTTATTCACCGCTGATGCCAGAAAATAATATTTATTGTCTTCTACAGCGCCACTTAAGAGTGGGTCTTTTCATTTCTTCTCTTTACAAAATGGAACATATAAGGACTTACTCATTGCGAACAAACCTTTAGCCTTGTCAAATGTTGCTCTTAGATAACAAAATTAATAAAGAAAGAGATAATATTCCAAATAATAATATTCGGGATTTTTTATGTATAATATTTTTTTTACTGGTACTTGTTATCCAGAATTGACAATATTACAAACTGCAAACATGTAGAGTTTACGTTTTTCTTCAACTATTAGCCACAGTACCCAGTTTCTTTTAAATATCCAGTCAAATGATACGAAGAAACATTATTGAAAACGGATAAAAACCATACCCGCCTCCATTTCCAAAACAGCCGCTACCATGGTCATATCCACCTGGACAGCATGGTCCGTAGGGTAAGGCGGTGCTAAACGCAACGCCAAGCGTCACTAACAACGTTGTGACCTGGAAGCAAACATTTGCGATAAAAGTTGGTATGAAGACTATGAAGTTGATGTTTATCCTCAAATTTAGTCCTAATAATCTTGCGAAAATAACAATACAAGCGGGGTATAATTTCATGGAATAGTAATTTATAAGTAAATTTATTTTAAATCATTTATTACAAAAATTTATTATGAGTATAAAAGCAAAGGAAAACAGGTTAATCGTCGGTGAGATATTCAAGGGGAAGGGCAATTTGTCGGGCAATTCCGTCATACGAAGAAGCAACCGTAGACACGTGTTTCGGACTTTTAGTCCTCATCAGAACGGTATAGCCAAGGAGCAAGATGGGCGCTCAATGGAAAAACACACAAATGGAGACCACAAAGGGGTCTCCATTTGTGTGTTGGTGACCAATGTCGCCGATTTAGTGCTTCACTCAAGAAGACAAGAAGTGACGTCGCGCCGGAGGTGACTGGTGCACCCCAGGTACACCATAGCCAACAACAAAAGTCCACAAATTTATAATCCCTGATTTAATTTGGTTCTCCATATACTTCTAATGACAGCTCAGCGTGATAGACTCAGTATATAATAAATATATTCATGGAAACACAAGTTTTCATTTAAAAATAGTCGGAAAATGCTCTAAAAATGCCCAAATAATGATGAGTTTTAACTAGTGTCAACGGAATATTCTATTGTCTTATATAGTCGGTATTTTGCGAAACTTCTACAGTTTATCACCGATATCATCGTGATTCGCGCGTGACGTGACAACATCAAGCCAGTATTCAGATCAGTAGCTCATCGCGGCGATTCAAAAATGCAAAATCTAGTTGCTTACAATGTATGATGTTTACCAACAGATCGTTTTACTACAAAATCGTTGTCTTTCGCGTACAGGGTGAACAAAAGTAAACTAACGTGTCAGTATCTCTAGAACTACACTCCCCTCAAAAGAAAAAAAAAACGGCCACCTTATATTTAAATAAAATTTTATGTTAAATAAATTTTGCAATTTGCGAACCGATTTTAAAGATTAAACATAGAAAATAAATTAAAGTTCAAGAACCGCTTTGGAGAAATATACAACTTGTTTAGGTTCAAGAGAAAATAACTATTATCATTAGTTGCAATGTGTATACTTATACTGTATGTCCTCTGATCTCAACAAAAACTACCCGTTTTTTTGGCGATTCCCGCACATGTACCAGGAAAATATCTTCAATATTGTTAGATATGTACTTGTATAATGAATTTATAATTTGCGTTTGCACATAGTTGGCTCTCAAGTATATTATAGAAATGTGTTGTTTTGGTGATCTAACTTCAAGAACCTGTGTGGAGAAATTAAGCAACTTGGTTAGATTCGCACTTAGCCTGTGACAAAACATTTGAATGCCCACTTTTTTAGTCCTAGTTTTGTTTTGTTCCGATACCTGATTGTTTACAAAACACAGAGCTTTACAAGAAACACTTTGCTATTTTTGCTTTAATATTCAATAAGTTATGTTAACTTAAACGTTTCTCCATTTCTTCAGCACATAAATAAATTTATCCAGAGTATATCAGGCCTTTGCAATTAGTTAAACAATGCAACGATCTGGTGAGACACCCTGTGGAGAAATTAAGGTGCTTAATCACATTCTCAACTCTCAAGTACTATGTTTTAAAGCCATATTAATTACCAACATTTTGTTTTTGTATTTGTCCCAATATCTGATTCTTTCAGGTGAACAGTTAAAGAGGAAAATGCAATTTTAGCATTCCTTTAACATTTTAAAAGTAAAGTTTTTGTAACACACACAGTATTTGTATGACTTTTGTCAAAACGCATACCCCAAAGTCTGTTAACACTTTTTTTTATAGTTCTTAAGAAACTCACCAAAATCCAAAATTTCTCCACAGGATGTCTCAAAGTAAAACTAGAACATTTTTTTGTTATTTCGTTCTTGTTAAATAGCAAAGCACACGCAAATGTATCGGATTTAATTTTTTTTATGTGTTAAATAATCAAAATCTGTTAAAGTTAACAAAAGTTATTGCAGATTGATTAACATAGCTTTTACTTACAAATCTGTATCTTTTACAACAATTCTGGTACTGTGTTGAATACGCCATTGTAACTGACTACTTGAGTACTTGATAGACTTGCTTAATTACTCCACCTAGGGTATCTCAAACATCGACCACCAGAACATCATGTTGATTCCCCTTTGTGTAATGAGTTTCGCAAATTTCTTTTTCAAAATTGCAAAGTCTTGTGATAATCTTGATGAATTTGTTTACAATATATTTAAAAAATCATCTAAATTCATCAATAATCACAAATCTTATTAAACATCAAAAGTTTAACAAAATTCCGCAACCATGTGGAGAATGTTGATAAATTTCTTTACGATGTGCTGAAATAATTATCGAAATCAGCAAAATATAAGATTTTAGGTGGCCCGTTTTTTCCTTGCCGACGAGAATATTATTATTCGACGTATGAACATGAAACAGTGGCAGCATCAAGGTTAAATTTGTATATTTAGATATCTGGGAAGATACTATATTGCTTAGTACAGTAAAACCTCGAAATACCGGAAATTATCTCTGGCGAGATATTTTGTAGTAATTTTTGAGAAACAATTATAGAACCTATTGGATCGTTGAGGCAGGGAAAGTTTATGTTTACACATGTCAATTGCCAATACAATTCTCTCCAGCAAGAAAAGTTTCTATATTTGTTAAATATATATTTTTTTTAATTTACTTTAGTTTTTCCAGTTATTTTCAAGTATCGTTGATAATATGCAGAACTTTATTCTTCACTGTTGGTTGTCGTGTTTTGACAGAACAATATTGACATTTACCAAATTTTACCCTAAAATGTACTCGCACACGTAATGCACTATCTACGTGATCGGTATCCACGGTCAATCGCGTCAGGAGAAAGCAATATTTGTCTGAACACAACTACAGATCATCCAGACGCGAAACGTCATGTCGGCACCTTTGAACTGGAGGAATCTATTTTCTGGCCTTGATCCCATTGATGATATTGACGTCACAAAACGTCACTACTGTACGTGGCCCCCACGGAATGGAAGAGAAGTGAGCTAACCACGCCTCAAAATGGCGTACTATCCGCAAAAATTGCCGGATATCCGGATACTATACGTGCCGAAGTGCGGAAACGCTTAAAGTGTTTTGTTATTATATATAATACCTAACCAAGTATTCGATTATTTGTTAGTCTGTGACTGAATGAAAATGTTGGGCGTTTCCTACTAGCACTTAGAACGTAAACAAACTGACCACGTGTGACTAGGGTTATAGAAATTCAATTTGTAGAAAGTTTACTACTCTCCTTTGTTTTAGACATGGCATCTTTTGTGGCATATAACACTTTCCGCCACTAAACTTGCCCTGTCTCAACAGTATTCTAGCAAGAAGCAGACATTTTTCTTTTCTGTATTTATTTTAACTTAATTAATCTATTATATATGTACACTAAAAACAAGTTATGTTTCTTTCTCTTAATACCCATCGTCTTATCGACCATAACCACCATGATGGCCGCCACCGTGACTACCGCCATGGCCGTAATCATGGTCGCTTCCATGACCACCACCATGTCCACCTCCATGACTGCCGCCATGTCCGCCTCCATGACTGCCACCATGTCCGCCTCCATGGCCGCCACCATGTCCGCCGCCATGACCGCCACCATATCCACCATCATGACCGTCTCCATGTCCCCCTCCAAAGCCGCCACCATGTCCGCCGCCATGACCACCTCCATATCCACCATCATGACCGCCTCCATGTCCGCCTCCAAAGCCGCCACCGTGTCCGCCCCCATGACCACCTCCATGTCCGCCACCATGACCGTCTCCGTGTCCGCCTCCAAAGCCGCCACCATGACCACCTCCATATCCGCCATCATGACCGTCTCCGTGTCCGCCTCCAAAGCCGCCACCATGTCCGCCTCCATGACCACCTCCTTCGTAACCTCCACCTCCATGACTGCCGCCACCATGACCACCTCCATATCCACCTTGACTGCCTGCAACGCAAAGCGTCACCAGCAATGCTGCGACCTAGAAGAAAACGTTTGATGTAATAATTAGGATAATATATTGGTGTGAATGTGGTTTTGTTTAGTTTCTAATTTATGTACAATCTTGATAATCTTCACCGTGACCATGGAATATAAACTATTTAAATTGGTACTTATTTATCTTTCGATGATATTGTTTTATAATTAATAGGTAAATTTATTTTGATCATTTATTAGAACATATTAAGTGATTGAAAAAGCAGAAACATTAAAACATAGACGCAGGTACAGAGTTAGAAAATCAATTCAAATACGACAATTGTAATGCTACAAAGCAGGACTGATCGTATATTTCAAAAATATTGGTATTTCTTAAGAGTGACGATTACGCAACTTAGTAATGTGAAGAGTTATAAACGCAACTATAAATATACGACTTGTATAGGCACTTACCATAAACTTATTCATTGTGTTGTTCTTACACTAGCCAACGAAACATTCTGTCGTCTTATATAGCCGGTATTTTGCCAAACTTTTTAACGGCGTTCATCACCGTTATCATTGTAATTCGCGCGTGACGTGACAACTTGAAACAGGTCTTCAGATCAGTAGCTCATCGGGGGGATTCCAAACTGCCAAATCTAGTTTCCTAGAATGTATGGTTTTTATCGAATATCTCATAATAAATCTATGTTTACACACCGGTGGCAGCTTGACGTACCTATGTATCGAAATCCGTGTCTTCCGCATACAGTGTGTGCAAAAAGTAACGAAACTCAATGTCAAATATGTTATGCGTTTTGAATAGTATTCTTTGCCCTGAATACGAATCCAAGCCCAGATGGCTCATAACGTACGGTTTTCGAAAAGGTGGGGTCAGAATGCCAAAAACAATGCGATTTTGATAATCCTAAATATAGTACACCTTTATCTTTGTCCTTTTGATACCTTGAAAGTTTGAAAGTAACAAGTGTCGTCAATGATTTACCTAATTTTCGTGTTATCTCTGAAACAATTTAAAAAAAAAATTCTTTTATACGGTTTGTCCAAGGTGTGTCTCCAGAAGGATCCTAACCATACCTATAAAGGACAAAAATTTTCATTTCTTGAGAACAAGTCATTCTTCATAAAGAGTTTTAGATGTTGAATGTTGACTGTGAATCAAATTTAAATGTTCTATTTTAGATATCACACTATTTTACAAGTAAACAACGTTTAATTCAGTGACAATAACAGCAAATTATCAAATTTTATTGTTTATAATAAGTTGACTTTAAAACAGAGAATTTATTTAGTTCAATGGTAGGGTATAAGTGAAGACAAACCGTTCTAGAAATGTTGACACAGTACGTTACGTTTTGTACACACTGTACATATCGAAAGTGTATTAATTAACAACATAAAACACTCTATTAAGTTTTATCTGTGGTAATCTTCACTATTTAAATTTTGAGGAGTAATTTAAATAATTTAAACGACAGTCCTATATTTGAAAATTGTGTAATACCACATTCACATCCGGTCAACTTCTTCTCTTTAAAATTACTAATAATCCCTTTCAAAAACATTTTAAAGTCAAAATGTGACCTTCTTCTAGTAGGCACAAGTGCTTTTTTTTAATATTGCTTATAAGTAGAGTAGTTCATGAGCGTTTAAGCGAAATCAACAGATCAAGATATAGATGTAAGGTCAAACGCATAAGAAAAACGTAAACATGTTGATTAGCACATGTTTCATAACAATAAGATACCATGATCTGTGACGTTTTCAGCAAACTATACATAAGGTGATCATTTCAAATCGACAAATTGCAGGTTTCGGGGAATATCGAAAAAAAAATATTGTTATCAATTCAATTCAATGCTCTTACGTTTTTGTGATGGTGATCAGAACATAATTGTTCAAGATAGAAAACTACCGGCCAATAGTCCTCACGTCAACGTTAAGTAAAATCATTGAAAAGGTAATGCACAAAAGATTAGAGCAACATCTGAAAAGCAACAAGATTATCAACGAACGGCAGTATGCATTCCAAAATTGCATTCCAGTCAGTGTATTATACAACAAACTGAATCTAAGACAATTAATAATGCACAACAAACTTTTGCTAATTTACAAGATCCACAATAATTTGATGAAAACCAAATTAAAATAAAAAAATCTGATGTGGCCAGGCACATGACTTTATCATACAATATATAAAATTAATAGTTTAGCTGCATGAGAATCTATTTGACTGAGATAAATCCTGTCTGCATTAAAATTAAACTAGTTAGCCAGGATTTGACAGATATTTTGATAGTCAATAGTATCAATCGAAGGTATGTCAAAGCATCAGCATTTGATACTACCTACTGTCATCAGAATAATAGTTGTTTATCTCACAAGTGCCGAAAGTACGGAATAGCACAACGAGCGGTGATGCGGCGCGTCACCAATGGCGGAGTGTCGTCGTCGCATGTGAGCGAGTCGCGCTATGCAGTTTTCGGCAGGAGTGACATCAACGTTTTTTGTACTGCTTTTTGAGAAACACGTATTTAAAAAAAATTCTAGAATGGTTATATTTCGGTATAGAAAATGTTAGGTTGATACCACTTCTACGAAATGTCAACTTTAAAAAGCTAATTCAAATTCTGACAGATTTATATTCGTTCATGACACTGTAGATGACGTTCCATAGCGGTTCTCCGAGTGTGACAGCGTGGTGACCATGGACATTTCTGTGGTGACAGCACAAAAAAAATATTTGTCAAAATCCTGGCTACTATATAGTGTCATATCAATGCAGATGCGACCGATCTCGATCAAATAGAATTAGCTCTTGCAGCTAAACTATTAATTTTACCAAAAAATGTCATAGGCATAAATTATTCAAAATTTCCTCTGCTTTAATTTATTATTTAACTATTTTGACGAAATTACAGAAATGGCGGCTCATCTGCAAAATCCTTGAAAAAGGCTTTGAATAAACTACCAGTTCCTTTGGACCCTTTTGAACCAAAAGCTTTTCAGCTCTAAGTTTGGTCACAAAACTTCTAAATATGAACTTTCGTCCCGATACCTTTAGTAGTTTCTCCGGAATCGTCGTCACAAAAATCGAGTACACACATACGCACACACACACACACACACACGCACATACACACACACACACACACACACAGACATTTTTTTGTACCTTGGTCAAAAATGTTCAGGGGACCCAAAAAGACCTATTTCCGCTAAAATCTCAATTTTTTTTTCGGCATGATTACAATACTTTACCATACTGCGTATGATAAAGTAAAAAGTGGAAGAATTACGCATACATCAGATGAGGAACGCACAACATTTCAGAGCAGAAAGATCCAGAACAATGCGCTACGGTACGTCCATTTCGCCTGACGTTTTGCATACGTACAATAAATTACCGGAATACATCCAGGGATTAAAACACGAAACATTTAAACTAAAGACAAAAGCGCCAATCAAAGTAAACAAGGTGTAAAGTAACGGAGAACACTGACAAACAACATCACAACACCCTCAATACCATCAGCCCGAGACAGGACATACCATCCCATTCCCGAGGCGAAGGAAGAGGGAGAAGACCATATTGTCACATAAGGTCATTCAGAGCATAAAACATAATCAGTCGCGAGGTTAGTTTGTGATTTGGGATCCTTGTTCTAGGAATGTGCAGCGATAAAACAACAAACATAAGTCAACACCAGGAAGGTCGGCTACAACCCAATACCTCGGAGAGCTACTATAAACGATTAAAACATTTTAGCATTGTAAAGTACAACAAATAAATCAACTGTATAACCGCTGTGAAGAGTCTTTATCCCCTCGGGGAAGCTACCATCTCCGCTACAGCCCCACAAAGATGCAAAGACGTTAATGTGATTACCCACAAAGGGGTAAAACGGTAGCCACCCTCTGTTAATGTCAAAATATGTTTGTATAGATACATTTAAGAGTTTTGATGTATATTTTACTTAAATAAAATTCCTTACTAGTAAGACCAACAATATTTAGTTCATCGAACACTCATTATTTTTTATTTCATGCAAACATTTAGGTTGTAGAGATTAATTGTTTTTAGATATACCTACTTTATTTGAATAATTATTTGGTGCTTTAGTAAGAAACAAAATAGTATTTTCTTTTCTGTATTTTAACCTAACTAACCTAGATACATTAAAAACAAATTGTATTTCTTTCTTCTTTCTCTTAATACCCATGCACTAATACACTGCCTGCAAGATCGCCAACAAGTCTGCCTCGATGACCTTTTCCATGTCCGCCACCATGACCACCTCCATGTCCGCCATCATGACCGCCACCATGACCACCTCCATGACCACCTCCATGTCCGCCTCCTTGACTGCCACCATGGTTACCGCCGGCAAATCCGCTAATTCCATGGCTTCCACCACCATGGCCGCCTCCATTTGCAAAACCGCCTACACCGTGACCAATTCCAAATCCTGCTTGATCGCCTGGACCGTCACTACCAACATTGCTACCTAGAAGAAAATATTTGGTGTAATAATTATACATATACTAAATTGGTATGAATGTGTTGTTGTTTAGTCTCTAATTTGGCTTTAGTAATCTTGCAAAGATTTTCATTTCCATTTTTCGTTCTAAAGATTTATTATAATAGTAATCCTATCGCATAGTGCATAGTGCACAACTTCACAACTTGGTTTCGGTCATATGAAAATGCATTGACTTAAAGACATTTGTCAATAAAGGCCAATAAATTATTCTTAAAATTAAATTACATTAATACTCAAATTGTAAATTAGTTTAATATAAGTAAGTTTATTATAGTAAGTTTGTTCCAAATAATTATTGTATTGAGCAAAAAAATTATGATTTCTTAATTAACGAAATTGTTGTTTGTGTTAAAACGCGTTGTTCTATAATTGCAAAAAAAGTACAGGTACATGCAGGTGTCAAACTAGACGGTGATTCGGAGTCATCCGAACTAAAAGAACTAAATAATCATTTAATCTACATACTATAAACTTGTACTTTCGTCGTTTTTTACCAATTGTCCACTTGAAATAAAAAAAGTGAAGAGAGCTACCGAAAAAATTTAAATATTCTCGGTGAAGGGGAAATTTAAATTATCCAGTGTTAATTCAAGTGTCCACTTATTTGATAGCACTTCAAATTCTGCTTGTTTGATTTTTATTTTCGAATAGTGAAGAAAAATGACCACACACACACACATATATTACAAAAATTAATAAATATAATTAGAGTAAGTACATACCATAAACTTATTCATTGTGTTGTTCTAACTAGTGTCAACAGAATATTCTGTCGTCTTATATAATCGTTATTTAATGAAACGTTTAGAGTTTATCACCGTTCTGATTGTGATTCGCGCGTGAGGTGAACAACTGATGTTTGATAAAAAGTATTCAGATCAGCAGCTCATTGCGAGGATTGCAAATTGTCGAATACTTCTTTCAATGTATGGTTTTTATCTAATATCTCATATAAATCAATGTTTACTAACAGACCGATGGCCATTTGACGTCTGCATCAAAATTCTTATCTTACGCATACAGCCTGGACGAAAAGTAACCGTATTGTGTCAATTTCTCTGAACTATAATCCGGGCACACAAAAAACCGGTTACCTTCTATTTTGATAAAATTTGACGCCAAATAACTTTTGTTGTTTGTGGTCCATTTTAAAGATTCCTTCAGGACATTGATTCAACAAGATTATCACTCGCCTTTGCAATTTTGAAAGTCCAACTTTCTGAAGCTACTATACCCATGAGAAGTAACGTGATGTTTTGTTGCTCTAAGTCAAAATAACTAAGGAAATTTATGGTTGTCTTTAAAAAATGCCGATAACGCCATCATTCAAAAACAACTGAAGGATAATTTCAGAGTCCAATGATTTTTGAGAAAACAAACCGTGCTAGAGATAGCAATGCAACTAGGAACGCAACACCTATCTTATTACCTTTGATAATCTTATTTTATTCTTGATTAACAAGATACGACGAAACTTTATGTAATAGTTTTTGTGAGGTAATTTAAACAAATGTAACGTCAGTCTTAACTCTAACCCCCTTCAGGGCCATTTTCAAGTGAAAATGAGACCTTCTACTAGGCACTAGCGTGTTTGCTATTTTCAAACTGTTTATAGTGAAAGTAGTTCATGAAAGTTTAAGCGAAATCAACAGCTCAAGCATAAGGTCATGGAGATAAGAAATACATCCACATATTGATTATAGTAAGCTATTTTATAACAATAAAATACCATGGTTTTTGTGACGTTTCTTAGCGAACTGTGCATAAAGTCATCAGAATTTGATTGAGGCAAAGCGAGACACTACGTTTTTGTGGTGGTGATCGAAACATAATTGTTTATCACCAACAATAATTGCTCATTCATTCATTTTGGGCGAAAAGATTAATTGTTTTGCCATATTTATTTCACTTAAATAAATATTTGGAATGTGTCTGTGTTAATGTTGACAAAGTTTTATTCAATATTTCTAAATAAGTATTGTTCGATACAAGACACAATTTTCCTCGTTCTCGTTGCTTATAGCCAATCTTGTAGTAAATTTTAACTCTTTTTGTAACATAAATTCTGTAAATAAAAACATTCATTTTTATCAAGAAATAAATTTGTTGATTTATGATATTTATTGGAATTAACCACCTAAACGCTAAAATTGTGGTAGTCCTGAAGAAATATTAATTACTTACTGATATTAATTAATAAAACTAATTTTAAGGTCCAAAACTATTCGGGTTGTATTAGAAACAAATGCATTAGTTTTAAGCGAATGATACAACCCAATATGAAGAATAAAGGTTTTTCTCATACCTCGCAATTGAAAATTTAATTGTTACAACCGGCACTCAACTGAACTCAACAATCCTAAAGAAAAACACATGAGTTCGATAGAATGCTTCGGACTGCGTTTTATGTTTGTTGGATTACGTGTAATGTATCCACCTAACCAATACAAAAATCCGAATACAATAAATATAGAATGTTTTCTTGATAATATGGTCGATCGACTTTTGTGACAACGGTAAGTTCATTCATTGTCATGTCTTGCAGATAGCCCCCTCCTGAGTTTTTTCGCAATTATTGTTAAATCTATGTTCGATGATCTCATTTAAAATTGTCTGTTTTTTTTTTTATTTCTTTAGTAGTTTCTTTAGTAGAGCTAGATAGATGATATACAATACGTGACAAAACATAGCTCGCCCGTTTCCTGGTTTAGGAATGTGATGTGAATATTCTAAAAAATATCTGATGTGGCCAGGCACAGGACTTTATCATATTATTTATAAAATTAATAGTAAATGAGATTCTATTTGATTGGGATCGGTCGTATCTGCATTAAAATAAAACTAGTTAGCCAGGATTTGACAGATATTTGAATACAATAAAATGGGGTCGGATTCCTTATTTTTGTTTTATTTTAGCAATCGCTACTTATTTCGTCACCTACTGGGCACTTCTTCAAGTGTTATAGGAAATGATATATAAATTACACAATTGATAATCAAATCAAACTAAAAAAACTAAATTGTTAAAACTTACATTTTGCCAGGTGCGGCCCATAGAGAACATAACAACAAACATAACACATACACATAACACAAACACAAACAAACAAAATTGTTAAAAAAATGCTAAGAGTAAACATCCAGTTCCGTTGGACCCTTTTGAACCAAAAGCTTTTCAGCTCTAAGTTTGGTCATGAAACTTCTAAATATGAACTTTCGTCCTGATACCTTTAGTAGTTTCTCCGGAATCGTCGCCACAAAAAAAAACGGGTACACACAGAATTTTTTGTACCTTGGTAAAGAATGATCAGGGGACCCAAAAAGACCTACTTCCGCTAAAATCTCATTTTTTGCCACGGTTACAATACTTTATTTTCCTATTTTTTATTTTTTTTATTTTTTACTTTATATTTTTATACTACCTACATTTGTAGCTATGATACCCGATATCTTGACAGTTAGTGAGGTAATCATGATAGTTTCACGATAGCATGTAGTTACCCATATAATACAAAATTTCCGGTTATCACAAAGAAATGTTCATAACTTTTCCAAATATTGTTGCATAACTTTCTTTAACCCGTCAAGTTATAGGTAATACCGTTCGGTATTACGGTTAATAAAAAAGTCGATAAAAAATATCCATACCTTTTATGGCTTACTTCTCGACGGTAACACAATATGATCTGTGTGGACACTACGGTAATTTGCAGTAGGGAACTGCACGTAAAATAATACCTACTCCGATAACCTTCTACCAATACCGATAATAAAATAGAAAATGTCACTAAATCAGGCATTATAGTATAATAGTAGGTAGATTTATTTGATAAAATAATAAAACATAATTGTACAACTTCAAAACATTAATTATTATCTAATTACGTTGCTGATGTTACCAGGTTTAGATGGTTCGTTGAAATTTTCAAGTCTTTCCATGCTCTTAGTAATGTGTTGGTTCACGTCATCCTTTATAATTTCAACATCATTTCTAGATTCGATCTTCGTTTTTGTTTGTTCAGCATGCTTTTCCTTCACATTTTCCATTTTCTCAGAATGTTTTTCTTTCGCCTTTTCCATTTTCCCAGCATGTTTACCTTTCATCTTTTCCATTTGCTCAGAATGTGAACCACTATGGGCAAGAAGATGATAGAACCAGCCGTAATCATGACTACCAGCATCCGATAGCCAGTCCCCAAAATTCTCAGCATCATGGTCAAAATCTTCAGGCTTATCTTCTAATGAAGCACCGTGTCCAAAATAATCATCACCATCATCATAATCCGATATAGTTGCCTTAACAATACAGAAGAGAACCATAATCGATAACATCTGAAACAATATGTATGAATTAAAAATATTTAAACAAAATTATTGAATATGGGAACCTTTAAAAACATTTTTCCAACTTTCTGGCTGTATACCACTCACTCGTTATGATCCCTTGAGGAACTCTTGGTAATATATTCTTGTGTACTTGTTTATATACGTAATCTGGGTGTTAATTAATAAAACCGTTAATAAAAGTTAATATTCATGCATAGTGGCGTCTTTAATAACTTTCAGTTTCAAATCGAGGTAACTACCGTGAAATTAAATGTATTCTCGGAGATTATATGCTCAAATGTCTCCTTGAGGTTATTTCTTATTTCATTGTTAGTACCAATGCCGATAAAATTACAAAATATGTGTTGTGTAAAACATGTATACGCATATGTACTGTATTAAAAATAAGAATATTGTATTAGAAGTCATGTGTAATGTAATTAAAATGCGTATATTATATACTGAACTAAACAGTGTGACCAATTGAAATGACTTAGCTTTGTCTTGTTCCTCTATTAAAGAGGTGAAGATACATTTACATTTTACCTTGAAATTGATATTGAAATGGGCGAAATTTGAATGAATATGTTAAGGTCACACACAGAACCTATTTCCCGGATTCAGTAACAAAAAGGAGTTTTTATACTTTTTTTAACTGTTGATATTGTGAAATTAATGTTTAACACGTACATACAACAAACTGACATATATAAATAAATAAGAGAACTGTTTTTTTACTATGTATGATTTATCCGGTATAAACGGTGAACGAGATACTTCAAAAGTACTTTTGTTCTTGGTCGTAGTTGGAACATCCCCATAGACTCCCTCTTTAACATGTCCTCAAATAAGTAAATCAAAACTACTAACTTTTATGAATATTATTTAAATAACACTGGACAAGAAATTTATACTTTTATGATTGCCATAATGACTTATACTAATTTTAGAAGGGTATTCCCAAACATTAAAAATTACAAAACCAATGTAGAAAAGCATATACAGGATGAGTTATTAGGGTCGTAGTAGTCGATATTTCATTTCTTTTGGGGATACAGAAAAAAATTTTACACAAAAGTTGTTTGGCCTTAGAACTAGGAAACAATATACTACACTAGATGTTCCAATTAAAAAACGAAAAAGTATTTTTTAAGCATATTTTACATAATTGTCTTGGTTCATCATCGCTTTTTAAAGGATGTCAAACAAAGTTTAAATACAATATTTTTTTCTATTTCTTAATAGTTTCTTGATAATTTCTTTTTCTTCTTTTTTCGAATTAAAATTTTGATGGTAGTCACTAAATTATGAATGACGAAATTTTGCATTCCCGTAATTCCAAAACGGGAATTATATTATACAATATGTCATCAATATCAAAAGGGACCAATTTCTTTAACGTTTATTTCTTTTAAATTTTTTAGTGTTTAATTTACTTTCAACAATCTTAAGGATAAACTCACGTACTTGCAATCTAATATTCTTTATTGTTAAGAATAACAACATATCATAGGCAATAACATGTCATCAACATTAAACAGAAATATTGCTTGTAGAGTTAAATCTTCAGTATAATGTGCACATTATTGGAATTAGTGATGACCGCGATGATAACCATGGTCATGATGATCATTATGGTCATGGTCATGATGGTCATGGTGATATCCACCCCCACCGTGACGGGCGGGTTCCGCTTCGCGTTTGTTGTGGCTCTTTTCCGTTGTTTGCTGCAGCTCCTTCTGTTTTTCCTGCTTACCCTCTTCGCAGAGAACTAGCTGGATCACCAGCATTGCCACGAGGAAGACAATAAACTATAAAAAAGTAATATTTTTGAATAAATATATAGTACCTTTTGCAAGAGTAACTGGAGGAGGATAACCAACAGTGTGGATACGAAATTTATAAATATATGATTATAGTAGACAATATTAGATATAAGACGTTGGGAAAATAAATGCGATAGTTATTCATGTACCAAGGGCATTACACGGATGTTTATGCCCCGATGGCGACCGTTTAAAAACCTCTCGGGCCTAACAGCCCTCGAGCTTTTTAAGTCGCCCGAGGGTATATACATCAAGTAATGCCCGAGGTACATACAAAATTTTATGTCCTACAATGGTTTTTTTTTCCTCCGTTTGAATAATATTAATAAATATTTTGAGATTATCAAGTGACATGCGTATCTACGGAGTTGAATAACAATACAAACAATTCGGACTTGAGTGACAATAGACAATTAATTGTCAAACTTATTATCTTAATCGCCAATAATTGACATCACCGAGTGACAGTACAGACAATTAATTGTCAAACTTATAACAGTAATTGCCAATACTTGACATTGATGATTTAAAATTTACAATTTGAGTAAACAATAACCAATTTAAGAAGCAGTTTTTGGCCCGGTATCTAAGATGTAAAATGTCACTTTATGATCATGTAGGAGATAAATATTATTAATTTATCAAATCAAAAATTTTTCCATATATTGAAGGTCTACTTCTTGTAATCAATGTAGATATCACCATGCAGCGTTTTAATGTTTTCACACTATATGTTGTTACACTTTTAAGTGAGGTACATTGTACCACTTTAAGAGTGTGCTATTTTTTTTGTGAAAATGTAAATAGTTCTGTACTGAAAGTACTGGCCACGTTTCCTTGCCATGCGAGCACATCTAAACAGAAACATTGCTGCGTTCTTTTTGCAATTTACCAAATGCCCAAACATGACAATATGTCCGTGTATGTGACCGTTGACTGTTAATTAATATAAAGATCTATTGATATCAATAAAAAGTAGGGTGTAGGGGCAAGTTAGGGTGCCATTTGAAATAAAAAGGTAGATGATCTCAATAGTTGAAAACAAACGAAGGTCGTAAATTGAATTTGATATAAATATTAAATATTATTAGGATAGCATTTCTAAACCCTTTATTTTTTCTGCATGACCTTTTGAATTTGATACTTTCTATCCATACTTCATTCCTGTAATAGTGTAATGTTTAGTAAAGTGTAATTTAAGCATATTAAAAATAATAAAATAGTTTTTGTTTGGTTAATAGACTAATTAATAGATAGAGACTTATAGATAAAATCTAATCAATTAACTTTTAAGTCTAGAAATCAGAGCATTTCACATATTTTCAATAAAAAAGCAATATCTAAACTACGTGTCTACCCAACGAAACAGAAATTTCGTCCTGAGCCTAGTTTTTGCACCTTTGAATAATTTCACGTTTAACAAAAATTTAAGTTATCCCAAATTTTGAACCGGCATGTTATGTATCGTTAAAATAAAAATCTGATGTGGCCAGGCACATGACTTTATCATACTATTTATAAAATGAATAGTACATGAGATTCTATTTGATCGAGATCGGTTGTATCTGCATTAAAATAAAAGCTAGTTAGCCAGGATTTGCCACAATACAAAATGAGCGAATAAAGATCGGTTAGACATGCCACAGCATTGAATTAACACATGTGTGTGGCTCTAATTTAATGAGTACACATACGCTCGAAGCCCAAGAAATATAAAATTAACAAATAATATAATACAGATTGCGAAACCAGACCACAAACTACACCAACCCAGTATTGACGACTATTGATGAGTATTGACTCATCAAACAAATAAATTCCCTAGAATGGCTGCAAAACATATCTCTGTCCAACGAAAGTACAACCAACACGTTAACCCCCGCTTTCCTCAAATAAACCAGAAATACATTACATATCTTTGGTGCAATACTCAGAAATGATCTATGGACAATCGACCATAAGGCAATCCCATCTCTCCGCCCCTTGTAAAATAAGAATGTGAATTCATACTAAGATAAAACTACACTCATCGCTATACTTTATTTACAATTTTCTCAATTTATCGTTTATAGAATTAGATATAAAGACGGGTTGATATTTCTTATCAACAAACAATCAAATTGGTGATCTTACTGTATTTGAAATTTGTATTTTGTACTTTGCGCCACTAGAGCGGCAACGTTCCATAGCGGTTCTTCAACCTCTGATGCATACTCTAATGAAATCAGCTGTTTTCGAGTGTGACAGCACAAAAAAGTGACAACCATAGACATTTCTGTGGTGACAGTACAAAAAAATATTTGTCAAATCCAGGCTACTATGTACTCAGGGGGTGCTGGGGGGTGCGCACTCAAGCTTTGTCAAACTATCACCATCGGCGCTGCTAGAAAAAAATGTACGCGGGTAATGCGATGGTAACGCGCAGGTTCACGCGTGCGCTGATAACCCTAATAATATAGTGTCAGTGTCATCAATGTCACACGTCGTTCACGTATCGGCGTTTGTGTGCCGATTATTGTACTAGCGGGTTTCTAATTATTGTAAAGACAATGGTTGTGTACTGTTGTGAGCGGACTTATCCTACTACTAGCAAAACGCATAGCTTTCCTACTGATCGACAGGTAATTCCAAGTTGTTTCTTAAATATTAACCTTAAATTGTACTGTTATGTGCGTAACAAGAACATTTATTTTTTAAGTTTAAATTTGCGCGCCCATTTTGTTACCGGGCAAGCGCCAGAATCACCGCTAGCTGCGCTAGCAATTACACAGTAGTAGAGTAGAGTTACACACGCAAGAGCGTACCCACGCGCTCCAGCAAGAGCATATTATAACAGTTTATAATTATGTAGTGAGTTATTAAAGCTAAGTTTCAATGGTTCGTCGAGAGTTTTATTTGCAAGAGATCCATACAACTACACAACTGAGCTATCATCCCAAACATTGGTCAAGTAGAGCCGGATGAGAGACCACCAGCAACGAGACAACGAGAGCCATAACGTGAGTACAATTTCAAAGCATTTGAGTCGGTTTCCTATCCACATTCCTAGAGTTATTTCCGTCATAATCTATCTATCTACTGAGTCGAGTCACAATATTCGCCATGGGAGACGAAACCACGCTAAAGAACTTCAGAAAAACACTCAAGGGCAACGTAACGAGAATTCTAAACTACGTAAACGAGTTGGAATCAGATGATTCAGAGCAAATTATCATTCGAGATGCAAAATTAGACGAGTTGTGGGGAAAATATGATGAAATTCAAGCCAGGCTAGAAGTCATAAATCCAGAGCATGAGAGCGATAGAGATATCTTTGAGCAATCCTACTATACTGCAAAAGCAGCCATTTTCAAACGCATCAACCTTACTCGCAACCAGAGTACACCGAGCGATATACGACATATCACGAACACACCCGAGCCGGAGAAGGTAAAATTACCGCAAATAAATATCCCGAATTTCGATGGCAACTACCAAGATTGGACGAGTTTTCATGACATTTTCGACTCATTGATTCATAAAAACCAGAGTTTGTCACCAATTCAAAAGTTCTATTATTTAAAGTCGCAACTAAAGGGCGAAGCGCTGAGCATAATCGCAGCGATCACGGTATCTGCAGAAAACTACGAAGAAGCATGGAAGCTACTGGTCGAGCGCTACGATAACAAACAACACATGGTCGGTGTACATGTCCGAGCGCTATTCGATATGCCGACAGTCGGAAAAAACTCTTTATCTGGACTTCGCGCGCTGATAGCACAAACAAAACAGCACTTACGATCTTTAAAATGTTTAGGGCGACCTACTGAGTCATGGGACGATTTAATAATGTTTATGATCTTACAAAAGGTGGATTACCAATGCCAACGTGAGTGGGAGTTGAACAAAGACACAAATACACAAGAGATTCCAAGGTTAACGGACTTGTTTTCTTTTTTGGAGAAGCGATGTTTTTCACTGGAAGCGATGAGTGTATCTATTCAAGAGAAACAAAACCGTGCAAAACAGCACTACGCACACGTATCATCAAATAACAAATATCAGGCTTCATGCAAATTGTGCAAGGGTGAGCACACATTATCCAAGTGCGAAAAATTCTTAAATCAGACACCTGATGAAAGGACGCTGACGGTAAAACAATTAAACGCGTGCTTCAATTGTCTTGGATCACACGGAGTAACATCATGCAATTCTTCCTTTACTTGCCGCACGTGTCATAAAAAACACCATACTCTCATACACATTGAAACGCACAAGCAGACTGAAAGAAAGAACACTCAAGAGGAGAAGAAACCTACCAAGCAAGAGGAGAAGAAAAGTTTTACATTGCAAAATATGCAAAATGCGAGTGAAGTATTGCTTTCTACTGCATTGATTGAGGTGAGAGATGTACGTGGTGAATGGCAATCTTGCAGAGCCTTGCTAGATAGTGCGAGTCAAACGCATTTTATAACCAAGGATTTATTCAGGCGCTTGGGAATACAGTCAAGCACCGCAAATATACCTATTGGAGGAATCGGACAATCGAAGACAAATGTCAAGAAAACAGCTTTGGTTAAAATAAGGTCTCGTAATGATACGTACACAAACGAACTAGAATGTCTTGTTTTGAAGCAGATAACTGACAGGCTACCAAATGTAAAAATCAATACAAGTTCATTGAAGTTACCGAATAACATAGTTCTTGCGGATCCAACATTCCACATTCCAGGACAGATAGACATACTGCTGGGTGCAGAAATATTCATGAGTACTCTAAAGCCTCAAAAGATCAAACTTAACGACGCACTTCTTGACATACAGGACAGTCATTTTGGATTCATTCTTTCAGGCAAAGTTCAACAATCATATAGCACCACCATTCAAAGCTTTTTGTCAACGAATTCACTGCAAACCCAGATGCAGCAATTTTGGGAAATCGAAGAGAGGTTTGACAAAAGGATTCTATCCCAGGAAGAAGAAGCATGCGAGCAACACTTCCAAGAAAATACGAAAAGAGATGAAAATGGACGATTTGTAGTAAGACTGCCATTTAAAGGAGCACCAAAAGAATTAGGAGATTCATTTACAATGGCTTCGAAGAGATTGACTGCCCTGCAGAGGAGATTCAAGAGCGACGATTCATATCGTAAACAATACCAAGAATTCATCGATGAATACAAAACGATGGGTCACATGACTGAAGTGAAGAATGCTGACCATTCGGAAGGCTACTACATGCCTCACCATGCCGTGCTAAAAGGAGACAGTTTAACGACAAAAATCAGAGTGGTTTTCGATGCCTCAGCAGCGACAAGTAACGGTATTTCACTGAATAACCTGTTGATGGTAGAACCCACGCTACAAGATGACATAACAGCTATATTGATGAGATTTCGAACACACAGATATGTTCTCATAGCAGATGTAGCAAAAATGTACCGCCAGGTGAGAATACACCCAGAAGACGCAAAGTACCAGAAAATTCTTTGGCGATCAAACGAAAACGAGGAGATAACATACCAATTGGAAACCGTAACCTACGGCACTGCATCAGCTCCTTATTTAGCAACAAAATGTTTGCAACAATTGGCAAATGAGGAAGAGAAAGAGTTTCCCTTAGCTAGTGAAGTATTAAGGAGAGATTTCTACGTGGATGACGTTCTGACAGGTAACAATTCGCTCGAAGAGACACTTGAGTTAAGGCACCAATTAGCAGAATTGTTGAAACGAGGAGGTTTTATATTGAGAAAATGGTCATCTAATGAGCCACGACTTCTTGAGAACTTAACAACTACATCAGATGACTCATTGATACAACTTGATACAAATCAAACCGTAAAGACGCTAGGATTACAATGGAAGGCCAACGATGATGTGATACTATATCATGTTACAGAGTACGACAAGGAACATATGACAAAACGTAATATTCTATCACAAATAGCACGATTATTCGATCCACTGGGATTGTTAGGCCCAATTATTTGCAAGGCAAAGATTATCATGCAAGAAATCTGGCGTTCAAATTTAGATTGGGATGACGAGGTTCCAGAAGAGATAGCCAACCAATGGAGAATATTCAAATTGCAACTACCGAAGTTAAATGAGTTAAAACTACCTAGGCAAGTACTCATAGATGAACCACAAGAGATACAACTTCATGGATTTGCCGACGCATCGGAAAGAGCTTACGGCTCTTGTCTTTTCTTGAGATCAACCAGTAATGGAGTGCACTGTGTCCGCTTGTTGACAGCTAAATCCAGAGTCGCACCACTGAAGAAGCTAAGTTTACCACGCTTAGAGCTTTGTGCAGCTGTTTTATTAGCAAATCTCGTATCAGCAGTTTCCAAGGCACTGAATATAAAAATTGACAAGACAATCCTATGGTCTGATTCAACGATAACGTTAGCATGGATCAAGACACCTCCATTCAAGTTGAAAACGTTTGTGGCAAACAGAGTATCAGAAATCCAACAATTGAGTGCAGATATTCAGTGGAGATGGGTTAGTACCAAAGATAACCCCGCTGACGTGATATCCAGAGGATGCTTACCTGAACACATCATGAAAGATGACGACATATGGTTTACAGGACCGGAATGGTTGAAAGGACCAGAAACCAAATGGCCTTTGAGCAACGAGCAAGAGGAGATTCCAGAAGAAACATTGGAACTCAAACCATCTACAGCTATATGCCTTACAACTATCAACACATTCATACTCTTTGAAAGAATTTCCAAGTTTACCAAATTAGAAAGATGCATGGCTTATTGTCTAAGATTTATACATAACTGCAGAAATAAGGAAAGTCGCTCCCAAGGCACTTTGGCAGTATCAGAACTTAATAAAGCCAGAACAACGCTAATCAAATTAGCACAAATTGAATGTTTTTCGAGCGACATCGAGTTGCTGCGTCAAGGAGGAAATGTGTCAGCAGGCAAGCTGAAATCATTAAATCCATTTATCGATCAGGAGGGCCTCTTACGAGTAGGAGGGAGACTTCACAATGCAAACATCAAAGATAGCGAAAAACATCAAATAATTCTTCCAACAGAACACACTTTCACGAAGCTTTTCATCAAACATGAGCACATAAGAACAATGCATGCTGGGACACAAAACTTGCTTAACCACTTACGACAAGCTTACTGGCCCACAAACGGAAGAAGTACAGTTAAGAAAATAATTCATCTTTGCAACAAATGTTTCCGATTTAGAGCTGTAAAACTAGAGAACAACCAACTGATGGGAAATTTACCGGCGTGTCGATTTCAAACAGTTCGACCCTTTTTGAACGTTGGGATTGACTATGGCGGACCCCTATTTATTCGTGCCAGTAATTTGAAGAGAGCTCCAATCTTAAAGGCATATATAGCACTTTTTGTATGTATGACGACAAAATGCATTCATCTCGAGCTAGTTTCATCTCTGTCAACAGCAGAATTCTTGGCATCTTTCAAGCGGTTTATAGCCCGACGTGGCAAACCCAACAATGTATATAGCGACAATGGAACCAACTTCCAGGGCGCTTGTGCAGAAATGAGAAAACTTCACGAGTTCTTGGCAACACCGAAAAATCAGGCAGAAATGTCAGAACAGGCCTCGATAGACTCAGTACAATGGCATTTCATTCCACCGAACGCTCCTCAGTTTGGAGGATTGTGGGAAGCAGGCATAAAACAAGTAAAGTTCCACATCAAGCGTGTCATTGGCGAGACAAGACTAACTTTTGAAGAGATGAATACCTTGCTAACACAAGTTGAAGGGATAATTAACTCACGCCCTTTAACCCCAATTCACGACGACTCCACAGATCCTATAGCCCTTACTCCTGCTCATTTCCTTATTGGTTCTCCCCTGACTCAAATTGCAGAACCAAATATTTTGGATGAAAAGGTAAACAGACTCACACGATGGCAAATGGTTCAACAAATGTTTCAACACATCTGGAAACGATGGCATCACGAGTACCTGAATCATCTTCAGCAGAGATCTAAATGGCAAGGAAGGACACCTAACTTGAAGATCAACGACATTGTCATCATTAAGGAAGACAACACACCACCTCTACGTTGGACCCTGGGCAGAATCCAAGAAGTGTTTCCTGGAGCTGACGGCAGAGTGAGAGTGGTGTTAGTGAAAACCAATAGTGGAGTTTTAAACGCCCCAGTTCCAAATTAGTGCTGCTACCGCATGAATAAGTTTGAAACATTGTTTCAACGGAGGGCGGCATGTTATGTGCGTAACAAGAACATTTATTTTTTAAGTTTAAATTTGCGCGCCCATTTTGTTACCGGGCAAGCGCCAGAATCACCGCTAGCTGCGCTAGCAATTACACAGTAGTAGAGTAGAGTTACACACGCAAGAGCGTACCCACGCGCTCCAACAAGAGCATATTATAACAGTTTATAATTATGTAGTGAGTTATTAAAGCTAAGTTTCAATGGTTCGTCGAGAGTTTTATTTGCAAGAGATCCATACAACTACACAACTGAGCTATCATCCCAAACATGTACCTTAAGTACAACTAATATACAAATAATCAATTTATAGCGGATAAATAATAATATAAATTTAGTAATATACAAATGTCTGAGGTCTATAGTATTTTTAAAATTTTCAGTTTCCTGAAAAGTGGATTGAAATGGTAGGCAGACAAAATTTGTTCAAAAAAGACATTGTGAAGATCAGGAAGAGTTACCTGGTATGTTCCAGATAGTTTTCGGACTAACAGATGTTTCCATTTAATAAGAACAGGACAAATTAAAAAAAAAAATGAGTTTCCTGACTTCTATGTGAATGGTAAGTTCAATAAAATCAATGTTTGATGCAGAATTTATTAAATATCTGCAGCAGGTTCCGATCTTCGTGAAAAATATGTTCTAGGTGATGTAACTAACACACCCAAACAGATAGCTGTGGGATCCAAAAGTGTTGAGCAGATAACTGTGGGGTCTGAGACGTTGAACAGATAGCTGCCGGGTCCAAAAGCGTTGCGGAGGTTGGAGAAGAATTAGCAAGATGGGACCATCATTTGCTAAGGTCTTGCATGTGAGGACCAAGCTGTTCGAACATTCTTCTAACACCGAATGCATAACTGGAGCGATAGCACATGCAACAACTGCAAACTATTTACGTGCTAAATTGAACAAAGTTACATTCAATTTTGTGACGGGCCAGCTGAAGCACCAGAAGCTCTGAAGTAGAGGACGTCGCTTCATTTAGACGATTTTAAAATATTATTATCGGTTATTATAGTTATTCTTGTAATATACGGCATTTAATTTAATGTATGGTTTTCTTTCTTATACCTGAATACAGGTCATTTTGTTCGATATTTGCCATAACAGACACATTTCTATACTTTGCTCTAATAGGATAAATTTATTTGTTTCGCCTAGCAAAACTACAGAAATGTGCAGTTAGTGCAAAATCGAACAAACGGTCCTTGAGCTTATTTTTAATTTAATATCAATTTTTAAATAATGGCGGGAAAGATTCAATTGGGAGAGCAGCGCCTTTGGCGATAGTTTGACAAACTAAACTACACGTTTCAGAGTCGCCTATCTATTTACATATATATATCTTTAATCTATGTATGTACTTTCATATCAATGCAGATGCGACCGATCTCGATCATATGGAATTTGCTCTTGCAGCTAAACTATTAATTTTACCAAAAAATGACATAGGCATAAATTATTAAAAATTTCCTCTACTTTAATTTATTATTTAACTATTTTGACGAACTTACAGAAATGGCGGCTCATTTGCAAAATCTTTGAAAAAGGCTTAGAATAAACTATCAGTTCCTTTGGGCTCTTTTGAACCAAAAGCTTTTCAGCTCTAAGTTTAGTCATGAAACTTCTAAATATGAACTTTCGTCCCGATACCTTTAGTAGTTTCTCCGAAATCGTCTCAACAAAAATCGGGTACACACACACATACACACACACATACACACACACACACAGACATTTTTTTGTACCTTGGTCAAAAATGTTCAGGGGACCCAAAAAGACCTATTTCCGCTAAAATCTCAATTTTTTTTTTCGGCACGATTACAATACTTTATAATACTGCGTATGATAAAGTAAAAAAACTATATGTATTAAAAAATCATCCAGAAAATGCCTCAACAAACGTGCAATTACCTTCCCTCAAATTGAAAAAGAAAATCAAGATATCGACAAGTAACAAAATATCAAAACATTGCATTTTGTATAATCGCGTTTCTTTTATTTAGCAATTGATTTATTATGAAAAGTACAACGATATATGATATAAATCTGTATGTTGCCATTTAATAAAAAGTACGTGATTATTGTTATAATTTTAATTCGTCAGTGTCACACAATGAGACTGATTTTACATGTTTAAGTAAGAATTTGAAAAGATATAGAAAAAGATCAACGAGACATTATAGATTCAGTATTATGAAAAAACAAGAATGGACGATAATTGCAGCCCAAACAACTAATAAAATTTTAAAACGTTTGCCAAATGTAACAAAATGTAAAGTAAATGTTTTTCTGTCTTTTAATTAAAGAAATATATCAATCATACTAAATACAAAAATGTTTTAGAAAAATAATATATATTTTATTAGTCATCTTCTATTATTTTTCTTTTAAATAAAACTTGAAATTAACTACAAAATGATGTATAATTGATATGAAACTGTAACTTGATTTATAAATATAACTGTTGTTGTAGAATGTAGATATAGCAGGCAAACGTAAAGAACTATACTCACAGTTTTCTTCATGTTGTCGATAATTTCTTGTTCTAAGGGCAAACTTCAAAACACTATGCGGCATTAATTATTATCGGTGTATTTATGCTATTGTAACGAATGTGTCATAACAATCATCACCTTAATAAGAAAAACACACATTATTCAACCGCGAATTATTGAATTGAAAATGGTTCATTTCCAAGGACCTGAAGTTTTCCAGCACCGGCTAATCTGAATTCAAATCATGAATAAATTATACAAGAAAAACACTTTAATTGTTCGAACTAATTGAAAAGGGTGTAAACAAGTAATTATTATCAACAAGTAGTTTCCAAGAATCTGCGATTTCCTGGATGCAATAAATAATGCATTATATTATGACGGTTACGCAGAGATGACTCCAAAAGTGACCTTTCTTCTTTATCATAATTAGCACAGTAAGCCATGATAATATTACTTTTGTGTTACATCATACGGCTATTGACTCTGAGAAACTTTTAACTAAAATATGCTGGTTCTAAATAGTCCTAAATTGACTTGATTATGAGACAATATCATTTATTTGCAAATAATGCGTTGGTACCACAAATAAGTATGTTCGTATCGCTATTGCAGGATTTGGAAATAATATTTCTATTATATATTCGTGTAAAATATACTCCCTCGACCCGGCCGCTTCGCAAAAAGTTGTCCGTCACGAGGTGGTTTTTCGATGGATGTAATGTAACGGGATTTAGTTTATTTTGAGCGTATCCGATCTTTTCCTTAATGTGATACATTGCAATGTGATAAATGTAATATGATCACTACAGTTATGTTTACGAGTAAGTAATGCATTTAATTAAATATAGAATTAGTTTTATAATAATATTAATAAACATGAAATTTGATAATATGGTACGTAAATCTCATTTTAAGATATTGCGTAATATCACGACATATTAAATAATTTTAATTTATCTAATACATATCTTAAATACGTAAGTAAATGCACAAATCAACTTGTTGCCAAGGATTTTCACTGAATATACTATTTCAGAATTGTAATATTAAAATATACTAAATGTAAATAAATTCTCTAAATTTTATTTAAGTTTATATTTAGGACGGAGCATATAATTTGTTCGAAGGACAATGGAAATATTATATCTGTATTCACTTTATAGCAGTTAATGTTTCAATTATCTTTCATGAGATCTAATACATGCTTGACAACCAAAATAAATATATTAAATTTTGTATACAGGCTGTCCCTCTTTCTTCTTATTTTAAACGGCTACAACTTCTGAAGCAACAGAGAAAACCAATAAGACCATATGAAATTTATTACTTTCTACTTCCTAGAAAAAAAAATTATTTTGGTATTTACTATTGTTCATTTGTTAATTCCAATTACATATTAATATTTTTACTTAAAATTAATAATTTTCTTTCTGTTGTAATATGTATTTATTGTGTTATATTTTTGGTTTTGCATTGTTTAATAACTTTTTAATTTTTTTGTTAATATTTCAAAAGGTTCTACAAAAGTTTTATTGTAATATAGTTCCAGTTCAATAAGCACGCATTTATCATTTACAATATGTCAACTGGAACATTTTTGGAAATTGTATTTCTAAATTTCTAAATAATAAGAGGCGTGCATTAACAACAATAATAAGTTAAGAATAGCATTTTTACTTATGAATTGTATACTGTAAGGTTAATTAAAACACATATGAACACGTGCTGGAAATTCTTATAAAAAATTAACAATGTTTACTCCAGAATATTATAAAGTAATAAAAACTCTTCAATGGTTGGCAATCAGACCAAATCTAAAATTCTAGGAAAGAAGTTCAATGATTCTGAAACAAATATATAAATACAAATAATATTCTTAACAAAAATGACTAATTACACATTAATCAACGATAGAAACCCAGCAAATTTTCTTGCAATTCACTTAGTATCAATATGCTATAGATAAGTTGTAGAGCATACAGGGGTCACAACCGTGGCTAATGACAAAATAATGTGTAAAAAATGACACAACCATAAAAGCAACGGAGATTTTTCAGGGTGAATGCAATTTAAATTTAACGAACAATATGGGCTAATAAGCATTTTTTTCAATATTTTTATTATTTCCATGTTTGTTGTGTCTCAAGTTTAGAATCCTAACTAATAAATACGAATATGTCTCTATCAATGCCATTTACAATAACACAAGACGAAAACGCTACAAAATAATGAATATAGTCATTCACACTACGTCACACTCTATTACAAAAAAAAATCTTGCACCCCCTGGAACATTTTGTAACGGTGCCCATGCGTTACACCCTGTATATGCACAAAACTGAAACTTCAATAAAATATACTACCATAAATAATATACTACTATAAAGTGAAACAATTATAAAAATTGGACAATTGGTTCAACACATATTTAAGTTTAAAATTGACATACATTTTAGGTGGAACGATTTTTTTGCACGTAAGTGTATTCAAAAACATTGTGGTTTAGACTACATTTGGATTTTATTAGTAGCCTATATAATTTTTACACTTGTTACTTTATCATACGCAGTATGGTAAAGTATTGTAAACATGCCGAAAAAAAAATTGAGATTTTAGCGGAAATAGGTCTTTTTGGGTCCCCTGAACATTTTTGACCAAGGTACAAAAAAATGTCTGTGTGTGTGTCTGTGTGTGTGTATGTGTGTGTGCGTGTGTGTATGTGTGTACTCGATTTTTGTGACGACGATTCCGGAGAAACTACTAAAGGTATCGGGACGAAAGTTCATATTTAGAAGTTTTATGACCAAACTTAGAGCTGAAAAGCTTTTGGTTCAAAAGGGTCCAAAGGAACTGGTAGCTTATTCTAAGCCTTTTTCAAGGATTTTGCAAATGAGCCGCCATTTCTGTAATTTCGTCAAAATAGTTAAATAATAAACTAAAGCAGAGGAAATTTTGAACAATTTATGCCTATGACATTTTTTGGTAAAATTAATAGTTTAGCTGCAAGAGCAAATTCTACTTGATCGAGATCGGTCGCATCTGCATTGATAAAGAAACTACATAGTAGCCAGGATTTTGACAAATATTTTTTTGTGCTGTCACCACAGATATGTCTATGGCTGTCACCACGCTGTCACACTCGGAGAACCGCTATGGAACGTCATCTACAGTGTCATGAACAAATATAAGACTGCTTACACACGTAGACGCTGTATGCGAAATTCTGCATCCGTGATACGGAATTCGGATGAGATGCGACGCAAATACTGTTGGATACTGTATGCGAGGCGGCCATATTTGATGACAGCTGTCTTGTGTCATTTGCGACTACAGTGCCGTGCGCGATAAATATGGATGTGGGGTAATGCAAAATGTTTTGAAGGCTTGCAAAGAAGAAAAATAAAACAAAAGGAGAACCATGTGGGTTCATTCAATAGTAAAAGTACGATGAATGAATGTCAATGAAGTCATTTGATCAGCTGTATTGCGAGCAATTTGCGTAAGGAGGACACCGTAAGCCACTACCACATTATTCACACGTGACGTGTTAACAGAGCATAATCACGTGACGTGATAACTCGTATTGTTACGTCACGTCACAAGAAAATTACCGCCACCTTCTTCACACCTGACGCGTTAACACGTCACGGTACTTCAAAATTACGGCTACCATATTCACACCTGACGTCTTAACTCGTGTCAACACGAGATAACTCGTCAGGTTATCATGATCTGCCGTGTAAACACGTCACGTGTCAGTGAGATCAGACGTGACAACACGAGTTAACACGTCACGAGTGAATAATGTGTGCAGACTTGTGCAAAAAAAGAATACCACCGAAAAAACAACAGTCGATGACGTTGTGGTCGAACATAAACCGCTCCATTGTAAGATCCTCGCATGGGGACACTTTTTACCAAACTGAAATGCACCAACTGCCTACCCTTACCCCATCTCCACACGCCTATGCTATGATTGAAAACTTTGCGCGGCAGTATGCGCGTCTGAACGGCTCCATATACTGCAATGTAATATTGGTATCCCGTCACGATATTCGCAGCCGGCGGCTGAAACGTTGACATTCGAAAATTCAGTATCGCGAAGCTGTATCCATTGCGCGTCGCCGTATGAAAGGCTCCATTTGATCACATGTATTAGCTGAATCTCAGACGCGCGCGTCTCGCATACAGCGTCTACGTGTGTAAGCAGTCTTATTAGTCTGTCAGAATTTGAATTAGCTTTTTAAACTAGACATTTCGTAGAAGTGGTATCAACCTAACATTTTCTATACCGAAATATAACCATTTTAGAATATTTTTTAAAATACGTATTTCTCAAAAAGCAATACAAAAAACGTTGATGTCACTCCTGGCGAAAACTACATAGCGCGACTCGCTCACATGCGACGACGACGCTCCGCCATCGGTGACGCGCCGCATCACCGATGGTTGTGCTATTCCGTACTTTCGGCACTTGTCAGATAAACAACTATTATTCTGATGACAGTAGGTAGTGTCAAATGCTGATGCTTTGACAATACCTTCGATTGATACTATTGACTATTAAAATATCTGTCAAATCCTGGCTAACTAGTTTAATTTTAATGCAGACACGATTTATCTCAGTCAAATAGATTCTTATGCAGCTAAACTATTAATTTAATATATTGTATGATAAAGTCATGTGCCTGGCCACATCAGATTTTTTTTTATTACACTAATAGATTAACGACTATTTAATGTTTAGAATTTTTTTTAATATTTTTTAATGTGAAAGGTAACAGATCATATAATATAATATGGAAGCATAATATTGTTTGGATATTTAATTCCGTTCAATGATGACCGTGTCCGCCACCGCCATGATGGCCGCCACCACCATGATGGCCGCCGCCACCATGATGTCCGCCGTCATGGTGTCCTCCGCCTCCGTGTTGGTCAGCTACTGCTTCGCGTTTTATACGTGTCTGTCCTGGATCCTTTGGTTCAGCTTGTTTTTCCTGTTTGGCCTCTTCACAGAGAACCAACTGGACAACCAACATTGCGACGAGCCCGACGATAAACTGAAAAACAAATACGAATTTATATTATTATCATTATTTTAAGCATAAATAAGCACTTTTTGTGAATAATGTCGAAATTGTCGTTTAGCTGAAAGACATGTCTTGATACCTGTGGGTGCCGTTTCTCTTTTCACTAACATCCCAAAAACTTTGTAATTTGATGTTATGAAAGAAAATCTGCCATTGATGTCCAACAATGCCAAATTGAGTGAAACTGTTTACTATTATTAGATGAATTTTTAATAATGATTATTTTATTTTTAAAAATTATCATAAGTATGAGGATGATATTTGTTTCTTCTCTGAGGACCAAATTGCTAATACAATAGATTGTTTTAACAGTTATAATCAAAGCTTTCAGCTTACTGTTGTAAAAGAGTACTGCTAAAACCACTTTTCTTTCAGTTTGGTTTAAAAAATTATAAATTCTTATCATCCCATAAACCAAAAATTTAACACTGATTTGGCATTAAAATGGAATTATAATTATACTTCAAGAGTCTAGGAATAAAGAATTGAATTAATAAAATTTTATCTCCTATATTTTCAACGGTGGATTTCTAACAAGATTACTTAATCGGTTAATATTTGGTTCTCGATCTCGTTTAAGGCATAATAAGATCATTCACTCTTCTGTACAAATTTTGTTTTTCAAAATTTCCTTTGTAATATGTTTAAGGGATAATTTGTTGAATACTAATAGTGGAAAACGCCAAGGATGGGGCATTATTTTTCCGTGTTCTGTTTATTTTGTATTTCGGATATTGTGATTTTTACCTTCTTTTACATAGTGATGAAGTATTTTGTTTAGCATTTGTCAAAAGTGTGAAAAATTTAACGTATTCTTTTTGTTATTAGTATTTCAGATATTATATTGTATATAGAAAGGTGCTTAATATAAATTATATTGTAATTTCTAACAATGGTCAATGCCACCCAAGTTTACCGGTACGTAAATAATAGTTTATAATTGTTCTTAATTAAGTACATATGTAATTTTTAGGTAAGTATTTAGAATAATGTTATAATAGCTATAAAAACTATAATAATTTGTAGATTTCCTAAAAAATATTAAATATTTAAACTTAAAACATCGCAAATTTTAAAAGCTAAAATATTTTTTACTGGTATATCCAGTGGTTATTAATATTTATTTATACGTACTACTAAAAATGAATTAATATAAGACTGATTTTAACTAAGTGATAATGTTATTAAATATAGTATTATTATATAACGCTATTAGTTTTTATTGTGTAATAATAATCTGGTATGGTATTTTTTCACATATTAAATCTAAAAAGTTTGTTATATTAGAAATAAAGTACCTGCATACAGTATACTTATAGATTTAAACTTGGATAGAGAAGAAGATGATTAATTTCATGAAATAACGTTTGCGTTTCTTTTATGCCTACACCTAATTATAATAAATATTATAATAAAAAATACAAAATAAAATATGAAATATTATAATAAATATTGTACAAAAAGAACTCTGGTAACGTCACATTTAGCATCAACTAACATTGCAACTCTAGAACTCAGCGATCGTCTTAGAATTTTTGATGTTATTTCAATCACAAAGCTGACTTAGAAAGAAACCAGCAAATCATAAATATTTACCCATAATCTACAGGAAGATCAAATAGTACTTCTCATCATTGGAATTAGAAAACAAACGATATTCACAAACAACAAAATTGTAGGCGTAAATACTTAAACGTAAGTAGTAACTACAGTGTTATTTTTTTCAATTAATAGATCTTTTGCGATGATAAATGTTACCCAAGACTAAACATTTGTTGCTGGTCGTCATCAGCCAACGTCTGGCTTGCTCAGGATTTGTTTAAAACGATTATGTCGAGTATTTTAAAATATACATGCTATTTGTATGCAAACATTTTCTTAAAAACTAATAATGCATGCTGATTTACGTATCGAAAAACTACTACTCACAGTTTTGTTCATGTTGACAATTATTCTTCACACTGATGCTAATAAATCTGTTATCGCTGTATTTATACTAGGTACGATGCAGGTGTCATTACGACAAAAAACCATGCGAAAAACATTCAACCGCAAATAATTAATTTAATAAAGTTCTATTTCCAGTAACCGTTTAAACAGTAGTAGCCCCTCCTAACATAAAGTATGAATAAATTATATAGGAAAAATACTTTTAATTGTTTTCAGTAATGAAAAACTGTGCTATTAACTTATTATGTAAGCAATGACAAACTATTAATAGGTTATTTAGACAATGATTCCACAAGATTCAGCGATCTAGTTTTTTCTTCGTCTTGTTTACGTAATGAGTTAGCAATATTATGGGGATAAACCATATACACCGAGGTCGGTCAAACTTGCAAATATTTCCTTTATTTTAAAAGTAAAGGCAGTATTTTCATGGTCAAATGACTATTTTTAGTGCCCTGAGAAAGATACACTACACCGTGATAATCAAATTATGCTCCAAATCGTAACCACAAGAACGTTTTTTAAATTTATCTATGCAACCTTAGTAATGGTAAACAACAAAATTGGAAAAAAAAGTCTTACTGGATGTACCTACGTAGTGTCTGCGGAACTCAGTGCCAAAAATGTACAAAGCTTGTTTATTTTGCATTTAATTTTGTCAAAGCTAAAGCCTGTTTTATTTCTAGCCTTCAGATTCTAATTCAGATTCTACGAAAAAAAAGGAAACCGGAAATAGTTGTCATTTGTTATTATATCTTTTGTTAAGGAACAGAGTACTAATTTGTTTTCGATTCATTACTCTTGGAGCAATTAAGTAATTGCAAATATCGTTGTATTGACTCATAAATTTACCGATTACTTCTTTTGTAAAAAAATGTAAACAAATTGTTGCTTACAAATTTATTAAAATGAATAAATATAAAAATCTAGTTAGATTTTTAAATAAAAAATCTGACTGGTTGTATATTCAGGCATAGAACATTTTCAAAAATATACTTTTCAATTTAAAGAAGATAATAAGTATTCAAATTACAATTTAATCATTTTAGATCGAACGGTGACTATTTTTGTTAAATAAAACGTTAACTGTGAAGCGGTAAAATGTTTTTTACAGGTTTGAGTGTTATTTGTACCACTATCGGGATGTAAAAATTCAAAACAAGAAAATTTCAATATTCTAATATTATTATTATTATGAAACTTTGTTGTTCAGACTTCAGGTTCTTGGACAATTAAAAACTAGTAAAAATGTCTGCAACATTAATATGGGTTATTTTTTATTTATCTTAATATTTCTGCGGCTCTAGTAACAAGTAGGCCATTATTCGTTCCGATTTTGAAAAAATTTAATTAATTGGTAAAAAATAAATAACAATTCAGAATATTACACACTGCTTAGTGATGAAATCAAATAAATAAACGAATAATATGTCCTATTAAATACCTATCAATACAATTTCTGGCTTGTTTGTAGCTAGGATTTACCATTATGACTTGGCAAACTTTATACGACTTTAACGGGACGTTGCACGTTGGGGTATTTGACGCAAAAAGCTGGCTATAAATAAAATTTCTAAGTTGTTAAATTCCAAAAAGTAAACCAGTTTCTGGGATAGGTAAAAGACCGATGTATTAAAAGGCGGCAATATTTTTTCACCTGAGCTAGGGCTCAGGAGCCACGTGTCCTTGTCAGCCAAAAGTTATATTTTACTATGGCTGAACATAGATGCACATAAGTTGACGCTCTTAAAAACGGTTGCAATTTTGTATTTTAAGGATAAATATGGCTTTTTTGTTATACATTCTTTAGAACCAAGTATGAACCTTCATTCGATATTATTTTTATTAAAATTTACCCACAATTTTGTTTATTGCAGGGCCGAGAACATTCGCTGTTATCAAAAACAGTTTTATGCAGAACTCGAGTGTTTTGGTTTAGTGTTTAGCTTAGTTGAGCTTTTAAATCTGGTTCAAATTATAGTATACATATTTGACATTACAACTACTGGAAAATCTGCTGCGGATAGGTGCGGATGCGGTTTTTGTGATTTTAGTCTTAATACGTTGTAAAGTAAAATCCAAAAATTGATGCACCGGCTTATATGTAATTTGATGCAATTTCTTGATACCGTGATAGTAGAGGTAATTTAGAACATATTTAACCATATTTATCTATATACAAATGGTTTCGGATATCGAGATATTGACAATTTTTTGTTCAATGCATATTGTATGTTGTAAATGCCGTTATGTACGTATATTTTGCCGTTCTCGATCATGTGTAGCAAACAACCCCGATGACCTAGACTCTTAAAAATCATCCGAAACAAACCTTAAACTTTGTACTTCTATATGCCTTTCTTGGAAATTGGTAGCTTGAAGCCAATCGGATTCATGTTCATGGCAAGAAAATAATCGAGATCACCTACTCGCATACACAGTTCACTGGTTTAAATTGGATTCTTGGATTCTTTTAAACTGGTTCGGCGTTTTCGATAAATGTGTTTATGCGGAATGCGAACCCGGGTTCAAAACATGCGTATTAGGGTCATACCACTAAAAAAGGACCGTTTCAGCTTGAAGTATGATCAAATTTCGAAAGTTTTCATGGAAACAATAAGTATACATATTAGACAATATTGAAATAATACTAAATATAATAGATTTTATAGTGATAAATATGGTAAAATAGGTTCTTAATTGCCTCTACTATCACGTCTCAGACGGAATGCATCGAACGGAAAACAGCATGAATAGCATATGTACCGTTTCAATACACAATATCGACTGGTGTAAACTTTCATTTTCTTCCTCTACCACTGGTCTTTAAAAATAAAACTTTTTTCAGGGTTTTCTTACAACTACAGAGCCAAAAATATTATCTCATATAACTCAAAAACCACATGTATCGTTCAATTTTAAATCCGTATATGCTGCGTATTTAAACAGGACATGCCATATATTATTTTATAAATTTGACATGGTAAAAATATTGATGACAAATGTTGTACCAGTAATTAATTTGCAATAGGTGTAGTGCAGTGAAGAACAATTTTGAATGCAGTTTGCTTTTTCCTATTTTGTACTGTTTTATTGTGTTTATTAAGTTATTAACATTCAAATTCTTAGTATGAAGGTTAAAATGTTATACATAAATAAAACCACACATCTAAAGCCCTTTTAGGTAAAAAAATTATTTTGGGCAGGTTTTCAGGTCAAATACCCCACTGTGCGGCGGGACAAGTAGGCTAATATAGTATTTTAATTGTATTCTTTCGTCTAATTTCATTTTTAAATTAACTTGATGATGTCATACGACAAAATCTATTGCTAATATAATTACTTAAATACGTCTTTCTACTTTCTATGGTTCAAACAATCTATAACTATTTTGATGAACTATAATTTTGATATCCTTATCTTTTCTGCGAAGATTATAGTTTCCGAGATAACTAAGCTAAGCTTTTCTTATTTTTTTTCGTGAATAAATTTTTTTGCAGGTTGGTCTTTATAGGATGGAACTTTTAACATATTGTTTAAAACGTGTAAATAAAGCAAAGAAAGTCCAGCTTCTTACTAATTTTACCAAGTAAAAATTCAATTTTACAAGCTGTAATTTTCACAATCTGTCATTTTGAAAATTTATATTTTGCACCATATATATGGTATGTTGTGGTAGTTATTGATTGGTTCCTATTTTAGATATTAGATGTGATGAGTGGGTATCTGCTAAGTACCTTTATTCAACTACATTCAGATGCCAGACGCCATACATATAATTCTAAAATGGTTAGTTAAGACAGAACGAAGAAGACGGAAGGTTTTTAAATAATAGAAAACGATGTTGTCCATATTCAAGGTTCGGGTGTGGTAGGTAATTTAATATCTTTAAGTGAACTTATTAACATTACATTAATATCATTTCTCCAAAAGTTTACATTTTTTATTAAAATACAGCAACTAAAAAGTTTTGGCGTTAACAGTTGAAGAAGAATATTATCTAGAGCTTCATTTAATACTATTTATTGTACAGAATAACGTAATATTGCACAAGATAAAATCAAATGCATAACAATAACAACTTCAAAATAGCTACTGAAACCTTCAAAACAACAATTATTTTTTGCCGCATTGGGTAGTGCGACATTTTTCGGGAGTGCTAACGACGTCGTCCCTGGGCGCCACCTAGGCCACCGCGTCCACCGCCGCCACCTTGCGGGGCAGCATCCGCTTCGCGTTTGTCGCGTGCTAGCTCGGGTTGCTTCGATGCCTGTTGCTCTTCCAACCTGTCTTCGCAGATAACAAGCTGAAGGGCTAGCATAGCCACAAGGACGACAATGAGCTAAAAGAAAAATATATCAGTGACGCATTTGTAATTTAGTAATAGAGGCTGTAATGTTTCTTAAGATTGTAAGTTTGTTTTATGAGTATAATCAAACATTATGAACAAATTTACAAAGGTTGAGATATACGATTTATCTAAAAGTTATATTTCATACAAAAGAAGGATTCACCGATACCTCACAGCAATAAAAGAACACAGCAAAACATAACGTTTTACCTAGAATTACAAAATCTACCAAAATATTCTATTATAAAATTCTGATTGCTACTATTTTATGAAGTCTGTATATCCAAAGCGTTACTTGAAATTGTAAATTTTCTACTACAATCAAATCAAAAAGCAAAATTTATGTTGTGATATGCGTTTGCAACAAAAGAGCGAAACATGTTATAAGAAAAAATATACTCACAGCTTTATTCATGTTGACTATTTCTGCTCTTATAAAAACCTATACACTGATTGCAATCATTTGTTATTGCTGTATTTATAGTAGGTGCCTTTGTGGTTTCAAGAATCACGAGAAAACCATTATTTATGTTTATCTGCGAATTATTGAGGTAAAACAACATTGCATTCGTTGTCTAATAGCAGCGATTTTCCAGTAGCATCTATTCTTAATTTAAATTATGAATAAATTATTTGAGAAAAATACTTATAATTGTTCTTAGTTTTTTTCCATTGAAATAAATACTGTATACTCTATACTTGTATACTATACTTGTATACTCCATAAGTTGTATGTAGTATGTAGTTATATGTATCTAGAAAAAAACAATAGACAATTTTTTTCGTATTTACCTTTTGTTTTGTATTGCTACATTAAAAATCGGTCTGGTAGAGATGTTTCAAAATAAGAAGAGGGTACCCCCACCACCGCCTCTGGTTAGAATACATTTGTAAGGCACCACGTGACACCCTCTTCTTAGTCCGAAACATCTATAACTGCATCTTTGTTCCAACCTAACTAAGTAGTAACAGATGTTCAGAACAATAATTTATATCTACTACTAATTTGAATAATGCGATACACATTAGATATCATTGCTACAGAGAAATGTTTACAACGTTAAAATATCTTTCCAAAGTGTAGGTAATTAGTTAGAGGTTTCACTTTGAATGCTGCTCGGTAGTGAAGAGCCCCCACATCATGATATTATGTACGGCAGCAAGTGAGGGGAATTGCTATTTAGGTGAGCTGTGTTAACAAAATGTTTAACTTTTTAAAACATTATTGTATAAGTTTCCATCATACACCAAATTGTAGGTAAATTAGTTGGGATACACATATTCATGAATGCAAAATGTTTTGCACCGAGGCGAACAACCCCTAAATAACGAAATTGTACTTCTATCGTGAGGCTTCAACTGAATATAGAATATAGGAACATTACTTTGTTCTACTTTAGCAAAATGTTTATAACTTATCCAAAAGTTGTTCTATAGTTTTCTTGGTAATCTATTTCGTAAAATTATGTACTTAAATTCATTTTAATATTGGTAATATACCTACACAATTTAATAAATTAAACAAATGCGAATATGTATTGAAGAAAAAATTTATAGTGGCCATTTATTAGGTGTAAATGTTTAAACGCTTTAAATATGGAACGTTTTCAAAAAATAATCATGAAATAAAACGTATTTGAGCCAATTTGTACGAGCAATATTGTTCTACAAGATAAACTGAGATATGCAATGCTCTAAATTATATGATTTTTCAGTTTTTTTTGTCATAAAATCTACATATAAGATAAGTGTACAAAAAATGTACATATAATTTTTTTTTTGTAGTGCATGAATCTGGTACCTACGTCTCCGTCACGTCTCACTTTTGGGTGACAAAACTTCTGGTATCGAATGAAAACAAAGTTAAAATGATACCTATCTATGTCCCATCTATTGCGACAAAATCAGATGACGTGCTACCATCTTATTTTTTCACAGTATTTTTTGTCGTATTCGTGAGATTATCGATTTTGATATGTCTAATATCATCCTCGGGTCCAGAGGCAGTATTAGCTACGTAAAACCACGGTAAAACCATAATACGTTCTAGCAGTTTGTAGGTTATGTATAGGACGCTACACATAACTATTCAATAGAAACATCTTTCAGATATTTATAAATGATGATGGAGACGGATGCAAACACTTTCTTGTTATTTAAGAAGATCAGATGTCAAAACGTACAACAATCGTTAATGTGAGGCAAGTTCTTAAACTTTGTTGGAAACAGTAATGATTTCAGTGGTTTACCTCGTATTTTTTGTGGTAATTATACTCATTGTGTGAGTATTCTTATTCTTCAGCTACTTTAAGACCCCAGACGCCATACAGCTCTGATACTGTTAGTTGTACTTGTACAAAGAAAGAGGAAGAAAGAGTTCAAGTTCTTAACCTTATTGGAAACAACACGATTTCATTGTTTTAGCTCCTATTTTTTGTGGTAATTACTCATTGTGAGTATGTTTTATTCTTCAACTACATTAGGACACCAGCCATACATCTCTGAAACTGTTTGTTGTACAAAGAACGGCACACAATCTTTTTGTATGGCAAATTTTACAATGATTTTTAATTGAAATTAAAGCCTTAATCTTTTTTAAATCTAGTGATAATTTGTTTAACTAATAGTTCAATTGTAATGCAATCGAAAGGTTATCACGTAACAGAAGATGTGATTGTCCATATTCAGGTACAAGGTTCAGGTGTTTGTAATTTAATATCTTTAAAAAACTTACTCAGATTACATGAATTTTATTTCTTTAACTGTTACATTTTTTATTCAATTACATTAACTAATAAGTGTTGACGCAGAAAAATATGAAGAGCATCGTATAATGCTCTTTATTATACAGAATAATATATAGCAAAACAAAATCTAATGCAAAATAAGAGCAACTTCAAAATAGCAATAGAAGAAGTCTTCAAAACAAAAAATATGTTTGTCGCTTTGGATAGTGCGACATCTTTCGGGACTGCTAACGACGTCCTTAGCCGACGCTGCCAATGCCAGCGCTTCCGGGACCGCTACGGCCTTGTGGAGCAGGATCCGCTTCGCGTTTGTCACGTGCTTGGTCAGGATGTTTCGATGCCTGTTGCTCTTCCAGTCTGTCTTCGCAGATAACAAGTTGAAGGGCCAGCATTGCCACAAGAAAGACAATAAGCTGAAAGAAAAGTATATCAGTGACGAATTGGTATCTTACCAATACAGGATGTTGCATACGATTATAACAACCCAAGGTTATGCTTTTATGAAAATAAGCAAATATAATAATTTTTGTTTTATATAGCATCATAGCAAGCCACGACATATTACCAAGAATTCAAAGATTTACCAATTTATTATATCAAAAATATCACTTCAATTGTCACAATCTTATGAATAACGTGTTTAACCAAAAATAATAAATAAACACAGCTTTACTTGTAACTGTATATTTTCTACAATAATCAAATAAAAAACAAAATCTTAAGAAGTGATATGTGTTTGCAACGAAATCTGCAAAATCTAGCAAAGCATGTTATAAGAAAAAATATACTTACTGTTTTATTCATGTTGACAATTATTTCTGCTCTTCAGAAAACGAACCTATACACTGATCGCAATCAATCGTTATCGGTGTATTTATAGTTTATACTAGGTGCCTTTATGGTTTCTAGAATCACGAGAAAAGCATTATTTCTGTATCTGTGAATTATTGATTTAAAATTACATTGTATTGTCCAATAGTAACGATTTTCCAGCAGCTACTATTCTCAATTTAAATTATGAATATATTATTCCAGAAAAATACCTATAATTGTTTTCGTGTTTTTTTTCCATTGGAGTCAACATCGTTGCAATTGTTATTTATATAGTAGTACATACAGTATGTCACCGGATCAAGTTACAAAAAGAAATAAAATATTTATTACTAATTTTTATAAAATATCTCCATTTAAATAATTAGTCGGATATGTTCAAACTTCTAAAACGTTCGACTTTTATAGTTGAACTATAGAAATTAATTAATATTTCCCGTTCAACTTAAGGATTAACTATACCCGATAGTCTCTATTATTCGTACCAAATTTACCCAGTTTAAGTTTTTATTTGACTATACTCATTGTTCATGTTGACGATTACTTTTTCTGTTCAGGAAGCACTGATACACTAATGATATTACCATTGTTATTGGAGTATTTATACGATCTTAGATGTTTCAAGCAGAAAAATATTACCTAATAACGAATTATTAAATTAACCTCCCAGGAGTACGTATTAATTTAAACTACGAATAATTTATTCAGAAAAATATGTGCATGTGTGTTCATCTGTTATTCCGCTGCATAATCTTAGGTGCATTTATTTGTACTCAAGAATCTACGTTCTAGTGTGATTTCGTAATCGCAATCTTTTCTATTATGTACGCAAGTATCAATATAGAATTACAGAAAATCGACATCATAACAATTTAACATGGATATTATACGGTCCGTTTGAATGGGTCGAAATAGAAAGAATATAATGAAAGCTGTTCTCAATTTTGCCAATAAAATATTCGAAACAATAACTCATGTCAAGATAAAGGCGCCATGTAGTTTTATATCGCTGAACTTAAGCTGCACTTAAGTTGACAGTCTTGAAAACTGTTGGGATTTTGTGTTTTAAAGAAGAATGTGACTGTTATATTGTATATTCGTTAGACCCAAGTATAAACCTTTCTTACTAAGGTTTTCATTGATATTTACTCAAAATTTTGTTAAAGTCGGGCAGTGAACATGCTTGGTTATAAAACAACATTTTTGACAGAAATTTAGTATTTTAGTTAATTGCTTACTGAAACTTACTGAAGCTACAACTGCTTGGATCAAATTATAGTGGACCTACTTGAGAGTAGATCTACTAAAAATCTGCTGCGGATCGTTGCGGTTACCGTCTTTTGTCTTGTCTTTTATTTAATTCCATTATGTAATTATAGGTGATTTAGAACGTATTTAACCATATTTGTACGTAAATTTTGCCATGAAAATATAAACTAACGAGATTTACACTAATAGAGCATAAGCCTTGCTTTTAAATGTTCTTTATTTTAAACAATAACCTATCATAAGTACAAATAATACAAGAATCAATATAAACAAAAAACTGTGCGTAATTGTATTTCCGATACGATCTTTGGAGCTTTATTAACCATGATGATGATGTCCATGGCCACCATAGCCGCCACCACCATGATGTCCATGTCCACCTCCGCCATAATGTCCGCCTCCACCTCCATAATGGCCAGGATCTGCTTCGCGTTTGTCACGTCCTTGCTCCGTATGTTTTGGGTCCTGCTGTTTATCGTGCTTGTCTTCTTCGCAGAGCACAAACTGGATAACCAACATTGCTACGAGGCAGACGATAAACTAGAAAAGAAAAACGTTCTTCCATTTGAGAAATTATGGCATTAGGTACATACATATTAATGCCTGATTAAAACAAAGTATATTGATACGTAGAAACACAAATATTATAGCCACTTCCGGTAGACTGAAAGTGGCAGTCAACAAGAGTATTTTGTTTACAGTTCGGCTCGAGTAGATCCTGGTTTTAATGAAATATCTGAGCTTTACAATGAGGTTTTCTTTGAATCATTTTAAGCGGCATTCCTTTTTATAGATCAGTTTAAATTTGAGATCTAGTTTAGATCAGTTTAAATTATTGGCGATTATGGTTATAACAATTAATAAACATTAATAATATTAAACAATTAATTGTCTGTATTGTCACTCAACTCCGAATTGTATTGTTATTCAACTCCGTAGATACGTATGCCACTTGATAACGTCAAACTATTTATTAATATTATGCAAACGGAGGAACAAAACCATTGTAGGCGACTTAAAAAGCTCTCCGGCCTGTCGGCACTCGAGCTTTTTAAACGGTTAGCCTCGGGGCATAAACATCCGTGTAATGCCCTTGTTACATAAATAAATATAATAGTCAAAACAAGTTAGCGTGTTTGACAGACTAGAAAAAGTATTTTAAAATGTCAAAAACGATTTCTTTTTATATCTTGACAGGTGGTACTAGAGGTAACTTCTCAGCATTTAAACTATGCATTTTTTACAAACCAATAGTTTTCATGTTTTCAATTTTAAATTTCCTAAAAAATAGTATATGTATTGTGTACAAAGCTGATATAGTGATTCTTTTCCGGGCCGAGACAACATTTCTTGAGGCCCGGAAAATCACTTTCTGAGCGTGGTGCACACATACTTTTTTATGCTACACAACAATATCGTAATAAAATCACCCGTTTCTAAAGACTAATCACTCACATATTGGCTTTTGACAAATAAATACCGTTTGACTTTTTAGTCGCAAACGTCAAACCGAATCGAAAGCTGTTTTGATTGAACGTAATTGAACGTAGTCGGTCGCCATCTGTTGGGAATATTGCGTAAATTATTTTCGTTGCTGAAAAGTGTTCATTACAGTAGGCCTGGCGGGCATGGGGCAAAGAGCATCTTTCGTAGAGACGCGGAAATGACATTTCCGCATAGTGTAGGATAAAAATATACATACCTACTTACTTTTACTATTTTTACCTTAACTTTACTCGTTGTTTGTTTGTTACGTTTACACCTTGTAAACGATATTTTACATACTTCCCAATACATGGGTAAATACAGAAAATTCAAAAGTTTTGAAAATGTATTTGGTTTGCTTTCCTCGATTTTATCGCCCTAGTGGTGATTTATCCTAGATGGAACATATCGAAAACTATAAAAAATAAAATATTTGTTTTTCAGTAGAATTTCTCCATATCACATGAAAGTAAACGAATATACAATAGTTATTTATGTACCAAGGGCATTACACGCGCATTACACGGATGATTATGCCCTGAGGGTGACCTATCGGCCCTCGAGATTTTTAAGTCGCCCGAGGGTATAAACATCAAGTAATGCCCGAGGTGCATACAAAATTTTATGTCCTACAATGGTTTTGTTCCTCCGTTTGAATAATATTTTATAATATAATAATATTATTTTGACGTTATCGAGTGACATGCATATCTACGGAGTTGAATAACAATACAAACAATTCGGAGTTGAGTGACAATACAGACAATTAATTGGCAAACTTATAACCTTAATCGCCAATAATTGACATTGCCGAGTAACAGTACAGACAATTAGATACGGTTGCATTTAAAAACTCAACAAAAGTTACATAAAATGTAAAAAATACAATACATGACAATATATTTTTATATCAGCATCTACCTATTAGTTTTGATTAATTATTATCTGGCAAAGTTGTAAGATAACTTAAGATATATTTTCTGTAGCTTTTAAAAAGGACTAGGTATTTATACTAATAATTGACTATTTCAGAAACTATTTACTTTGCATGATTACAACCTGATATTCTTACAAAGGCAAAGTCCTATGACCATTCAAAATATGATATGATATACAAGGCATTTCTTTAACTCCATGTGCTTTTTGGTCACTCCTAACTGCAACATCCTATGTCCATGAAAATAATTTTTCGTTTTAGAAACTAATGGTCCAAATAACTTTACTATATTTTAATTTCATTTAAGATATCCGAAATATCGACAGAAAAAGTAGAACATTAAATTATTTAAAATTGTATTATCAATATTATTTTACGATGACAACAGGATTGTGTACATAACAGTATGTATTGACCCACCTATTATGTAAAAATTTATCAAAATAATGCACACAGAAACCAATATCTACAGCTTACAGTAAATAATACAATGGTAAAATATACGTTCGTATATTATCTCTTAGTCTTTGTTGGACAATTTTCAAAATCAATTTGTACTTACAGTTTTATTCATGTTGACAGTTGTTTCGCTTCTTCGGGAAGAACTAATTCACCAATGATAATCAATTATTCTTATTGTTGTATTTATACTGGGTGTCTTGGAGGATTCATGACGACAAATTCGTGAGAAAACATTATTCAACCGCGAATGATTGCATTAAAAATCTTCCGTTTCTTAGTACCATATTTTCCAGTGGCATGGCTACTGTCAATATAAATAAATCATGAATAAATTATGCAAGAAAAACACATTTAATTATTGTTTTTTAGGTTATTCCAACTAGTAATCTCCAAGAATCTACGTTCTTGTTTTTGTTGCGTTGATGCGTTTCATAAGAATATGTACAGTTAAGACTATAGGTAAGAATAGAACGACTTTCAAATAATTCTTAAAACTTTTGTTGCTGTGCTGTTTCCATATTAATATTTTTTTTCAGATTGTACCTATTGGTAACCCCAGAAATGAAATATTGAATTTTTAAGAGTTTGTTTTAAGAATGAGAAATATAGAAAAATTAGCCACGTGACCATTTTGAAAGTAAAAATATGCAATTCTTTTACTATTTTAAATCGAAAAAATATGTACTAAAACAAAATTATACTTACCGATTTCTTCATATTGGCAATTATCTCTTCGGAGAAAACAACACACTGATGGTTTTTGATGTTTTCTGATGTTTTTGTCGGTGTATTTATACTAGTGTCTTGTAGGTTTTATTACCACAAGAATCATTACTTAGTTTTTATCACAAAGCAATGAAAGAATACGTTTTAACATGAAATGGATAAGTTGTTGGTCCCAACTGCTTTATCATCGCCCAGCCAAAACTGTATAGATTAGGAGCATAAAGTATGGAACTAAAGAAGTATTTTTTAAAATTCTGCTCCTAAAAGGGTGCAAAAACGGGTTGAACTTATTATGAGCAAAAAATATCTCAAAACCCGTAGACTTCAGACGTGGTCGTTGGTAATTAGATTTAGATACTTATAATAATAATAAAACACTTATTTTACAATTGGCCCAGAAGGCAGGTTCGGGGATGAAAATGGTAATGGTGGTAATAGTTTTGAAAAACGTACCTATAAATATATCAACAACTGAAATTGTTACAAACGTGCAAATTGGTAATACTTTTAAAATAGTAATCAAATGTTTTGCCATTTTCCAATCCACTGGGGAGGTGAAAAATAAGGTTTGATTTTTCTATTAACGTAATCTTGTCGGAATTTATCTTCACCTTTAGAAATAAAAGACACGTGTTTTGACATTATTCAAAAATTCAGGTAAGGATGCTCAAATCTCAAAAACCGAAAGATTATAGACATAATAGACGTGAAAATTGGTGTGCATGTCAATTTTGCTTTCAAATAATTAGTTATGTGATTAATTACGCCGTAAAATCCAGTTAAGGGTTGTAAAAATCACAATAAATTTTTTTTTTCGATCCTGTTTATATATTTTAATGAAAATTCGTATTAAGAATGTTCTTTCAGAATAAACACTTGTTTTGCAAAAATCCTAGTAAAAATTCAATGTGGGCCAAAATCGTGGACGCATGAATAAAATAGACTGAGGAGACTGAGCTCGAAAAATAAATAGTGCTTGAGGTATCTTTTGCTTGAGGCATTATCTTTGTGAAGCTGGGTTCTGTGACCTTTGGTTTTCTTATTGATTATTAAAGCTCAACTGCACCGCTGACACTCAATGTGACACTTAACCAAGCTCGGCTTAGTCTAAGGGCAAGATAAGAATTTCGTATCTGCTGCACCGTTCATTTTTAGGGTTAGACTTAGTTAAGCCCAGTTAAGCGCATAGTTAAGCCTTAGCAAAGTTTTGAACCGTTAGTAATTTTACATGTTGGAAATTTTAGGTTGGTGGTTTTTGAAATACCCGCGCTACTGACAGCTTTTGGAAGTTTAAAGGTTAATATTTGTGACATTTACGCACTCGCGAGATATTTTGGTACTTGTTTTGGTTTCACACATGACATCAACTGATGCATACCTTAGGGCTGTTTCCACCTTTTAATATATCTTTCCTTTTAGCTTCTGAATCTATAAGTTATTATTCTACTTTCTGGCCAAGTGTGATATAAAAATTTAGTAAAATAAGAGCATTTCATTTTTGTTGTCAAGAACATTGTGTTTGGTGGGATAAGGGTGATATTAGCCCATACACCAATAACATACCTTAAAAAAAAAAGATGATCAATTTCTATGATTGAGCCAACTGAGAGATTTGTTGTTCAATGTGTTATAATTGCTATCTTAAGGTTACGACAATATTTGAGTTAAATTAATAAATCTATTCTTGCATTTGATAATTTATATTGATCTATTGAATTGTAAATTCGAAAATGATTGCTTCTTGATCCATCGATTTGATTTTTGAAGTACTTGGTCTATTGGACTGTATGGTCTGTAGAGCCCAACAATTTCAAAATCATTTAAGATCATTATCTACTATTATCATCGATTTGTTAGAGGATTTATTTATGGAGTTAAAAATCATAATTTAATTGGATATGCAAGTCTATTTTCCATTGAATTCATAACAAACTAAGCACACTTTTTGGTTAATCGTGTTTATAAATGCGAAATTACCCAAATTTACTACATTTTGGATCTGCTATAAATTTTCCTAGATAAAACAGAACACAACTATTTCAGCGCCATTGGTTGTACAGCATTGTCTATTACATCATCTGAATTTAATGTCATATAAAAGGTGACAGAACCGTAAATCTGTATGAACCATGTATGAACATTACCTGGTAATTCGATAAGTGGCAGATAACCCGAACCCTAAAAATAAAATAAATAAATAATACATGCCATCAATATTTGATAGATTTTAGATTTTTTGGTAACTGAACGTGCATTTTGCCATAAAATAGTTCACTAGCTGTATTTTTCTTAGAAAACCCTGATCAAAAATGTGTTTTATCACAGCTTCAATCATTTAATCTCCAGCTTTTCTATCTTTTCTATACATCATTTGAATTAGTTTGTTTTTTATTCAGCATCTCAGCGAATAACAATTTTTGTCTTTGTATCGTGATTTTCTCATACCAGTGTGATTTTCTCATGACCACAATGCTCATTGTTCCGGTAAAAAAAAAAACTTCTTATTAACCAGTCATACAATTTTATGACATACATAGGTACAGGATGGGTACAGGTAAAAATTAACACAGTAAGCAACTATGATATTATTATAGATGAGGGAGTGTCAACTGTGGTAATGTGTTGAGAACGAGAGAATAACAAGCTTGGCAGTCTTTGGTGCTTTAATTCTTGGAACTTTCACATTCGCCTACGTTTCGCCGTTAGTCTCGGCTTCATCAGGGCCTATAGGTAAAGAAAGGTCAACCGCAAAGGTCACCACCGACAATATCTTGACAAATCTTGGCCACACACCAGTAAGTAATACGTACCCGCTATTTTTGTTCCATTTGAATATTTTTACTTAATTAATTGCCAACTTAATGTGTATTGTTTTAACTATAGGTCCTGATGAAGCCGATGACTAACGGCAAAACGTAGGCGAATGTGAAAGTTCCAACAATTAAAGCATCAAAGACTGCCAAGATTTTTATTCTCTCCTTCTCAAAATAATATTATTATTTTTTTTATTGTGGCACATGTTTACTTTTCGTGGGAAACTCAAAACTGAGAACCAAAATTAGGTGCTTCTTTTAGTTATAATTAAATTTGATTATGGATATAGATATAAAATAGTGCTCACTGTTTTGGCTCTCTATATACGAGGAACGATCAATCGATAAGTAACAAAACGGTCATAAAATCAAACCAATTACTACCTACAGTTTTAAAGCAATTTATTCAAAATAAATACAATATCTCGACATATTGTCCAGTTAACAACAAATAATTTCCTAATCACTAATCTCTATATACATATCAGAGTGTCTAAATTTGTCATCGGTGGTATGGCTCTACATATCGCTGTCTGGGCAAATAATCATAATCATAGCGTGCTGTGTCCTCCCAATTGTTTCCCTGGATAGTATCCTTGTTGCGGCTGTCGTAGCCCAGAACCTGTCGAGCTGCTGATGGATTATTAGGCACCACCTTCGGCTCAAATTCGAAGATATCAGGAGCAGAATCCGAATCAGCAGCTGCTGCAAGCACCACAATGGCGAGAAGATAAACCTGCAATAAAAAAATAATGTGTTTAAAGAAATACTAAATTGTTTAACACAAGTAAAAATATAATCCATATACATGGCAAAAGTCTGGTAACATCAATTCTATCAGTGAAATTATTTTAAATCACGAAACTAATCGTCAGGCGTATGTTAAACAATATCGCTGGAATGGTTTCTTATTTTTAAAAATCCTTAATATGTCAATTTTAATTATCAAAATGCACATGTTTATAACAAATTCTATTTTCGACCTTCAATGTATTGCTTTTGACTTATGACGTCATCGACATATTTTTTTAATTGTTTTACCATTTTTTTTTATTAACTTCGATGGATCTTTTGATTGTCTTAACAGTTCATCAGTCATTTTTTGCCGTTTGAGAAGTACAATTCATCAAATATGTCAAATTCCATTGGTATATTGAAAAAAAAGAAGAAATTTTCAGCTTATTATACTGGGCGAACCAAAGTCTGATTGTCTAAATTTGAGGCACCATGTGAAGAAATTAGGGTTTTTGGTCAGGATCTCAAATGCTCCGTTGCAAATCCATATCATATCCCTGTTTCCCCGGTTTTGTATTGGTTACAATATCTAAATGGTTGTGAAAGAATGTGTTTAATAAGTTGCACAATGTTAGTAAAAGAAGAAGTTATCTTAAAGTTATCTTTAACTGAGCAATATACAGATATTCAGATCAATATCTGAATATGTCTCAATGGACAAACAATTTATATGGCATTGCCCAGAGTTCTTGAGAATATCACCAAAAAATAATTTGTCCATCTCCAATCTTAAATTTGTAGATTTCACTTTATTGATTACAAAAGTTATTAAACATCAAAGTTTTTTACTTTATCATCGCAGTATGATGAAGTATTGTAATCGTGCCGAAAAAGATAATTGAGATTTTAGCGGAAATGGGTCCTTTGAGTTCCCTGAACATTTTTGACCAAGGTACAAAATAGTATATTACATTACAAGAGCTGTAACTAGCATATTACGTGCGAGTGGAAAGTTAACATACGAGCCGCGAAGCGGCGAGTTTTGTTATTTTTCACGAGCACGTTATATGCGTGTACAGCTCGAGTATTGTACATAGTTTTACCTACGACCGACAATTTCAATAAATTGTATCAAAAATGTCAAATAAATAAAGGTAAGGATATTTGACGGGTGACAATATTTGACGGTAGTCGCGCGACATCTATTGCAACTACGGAGAACTTTGTCTGAAGTGTCGGCCAAAAATTCCAATACAAATTCAACATAAATGTTCACGAATATGCAATATATGTTACAGCTCGACTATTGCACTTACCTACGACCGAAAATTTGAATAAATATAAATAGTATCAAAAATGACAAATAATTAATCAAAATATTCGCGCGACATCTGTCATTATGACATTAGGTCGTGCGTAAAAAACACAAACGCACAGCCAAACGCACACGTATGTTATAAGCGATATACGAGCGAAGCACTCCGTGACGTAAGTGACGTTTACACATACGGTCGTAGGTAATAGTATATTACATTACAAGAGCTGTAACTAGCATATTACGTGCGAGTGGAAAGTTAACATACGAGCCGCGAAGCGGCGAGTTTTGTTATTTTTCACGAGCACGTTATATGCGTGTACAGCTCGAGTATTGTACATAGTTTTACCTACGACCGACATTTTCAATAAATTGTATCAAAAATGTCAAAAAAATAAAGGTAAGGATATTTGACGGGTGACAATATTTGACGGTATTCGCGCGACATCTATTGCAACTACGGAGAACTTTGTCTGAAGTGTCGACCGAAAATTCCAATACAAATTCAACATAAATGTTCATGAGCATGCAATATATGTTACAGCTCGAGTATTGCACTTACCTACGACCGAAAATTTCAATAAATATAAATAGTATCAAAAATGACACATAATTAATCAAAATATTCATTAGACATCTGTCATTATGACATTAGGTCGTGCGTAAAAAACACAAACGCACAGCCAAAAGCACACGGTTGTTATAAGCGATTTACGAGCGAAGCAGTCCGTGACGTAAGCGACGTTTACACATACGGTCGTAGGTAAAAATGTATGTGTGTGTATGTGTGTACCAGATTTTTGTGGCGACGATTCCGGAGAAGCTACTAAAGGTATTGGGACAAAAGTTCATATTTAGAAGTTTTATGACCAAACTTAGACCTGAAAAGCTTTTGGTTCAAAAGGGTCCAGAGGAACTGAATGTTTCCTCCAAGCAATTTTTCAATGATTTTGATAATTTCGTGAAAATAGTTAAATAATAAATTAAAGTAGAGGAAATTGTGTATAATTTATGTCTATGACATTTTTTGGTAAAATTAATAGTTTAGCTGTATGAGCAAAATCTTTTTGATCGAGATCGTGTCTGCATTAAAACTCAGTAGCTAGGATTTCGACAATTATTTTCATTCCGACAGCAGGTAGTGTCAAACACTGGTTTTTGACAATACCTACTGTCAATATTATCAATCAAAAAATCTGTCAAATCCTGGCTACTTGTTTTATTTTAATGCTGATGAGTTAATGTCAGTTAATGTCGGATGAGATAGAGATATATGTCACAACGCTAGTGTTGGAACAGCCTGCTGTCACCAACATTCTTTATATCATTTTGTATTTAAATGGTATTATCAAAATATCTGTCAAATCCTGGCTAACTTGTTTTATTTTAATGCAGACACGATCGATCTCGATCACATAGAATCTCATGCAGCTAAACTATTAATTTTATATATTGTATGATAAAGTTATGTGCCTGGCCACATCAGATTCTTTATTGAAACCAGAATGGATAAATGAAACGGTGGATAAAAATGTATATGTCATAGGAGAACTACTAAACAAAAAATAATAAAATAATAAATAGATAAATAAATAACTAGAATGGAATGATTGAAATATTCGAATGTCTTGTAATACAGAAACTGCCATGTGTGACCTGAAACTGAGTACCTTTTGTATCTACAAAAAGATAATCAGATAATCTGAGTGCCTTAAGGCGCAAAATGTCATCTCAATTGATACTCCAAATATAAATTTTTTTATCTGTTTGACATGCGACAATTTTGAGTTTCTTTACAATGTGTTGAAAAAATAATCAAAATTGAATTAAAAATTATAATAGCTTTAATATAATAGGTTGGAAAATACACTCAATTTTGTTAAACCAGTGACTAATGATTTGCTCGCAATTCCATATGTAATATTCTCGTTAAAGTTAAATACAGTAATAAACCTCATTATCATTCAATTAGCTTTGTGTGCATTATTAAATCAATTACGAATTAAACGATTTTTCATACTTCCTGCCAACTACATACATATCTATATGTACAACATAACCACTTCCTGGTGGTCCGAAACGCAATTCTGCGCTAATTTGCGCATACAAACAAATTCAAGCACAAGGTAATAATGTAAAACTGGATGTCTACAGCTATCCTTGATTTTTTTTATATTCTGTTACAATTAGTGTGATTACAAGCAAAACCAATCGTACGTAGCAATGTAATAATTCATTTCCATGATAATTATCTACGGTACTAAATGCGTCATTATCATCGCAACTAAAAACAACACGAACTGTTTATTTACTGATGAGATGTTGCGTAGTAACCAGTGAAGTATCCTAAGATCATATAGGCTAAATCGTGAGTTTTTGAATCTGTTAAGTACTGGAAATCTAGGAAGTGAATCGAAAGTTGTCGCCGAACATAACAACAAAAAATAAATTATCAAGCACGCACAAGAAGTCATGGCCAGTTTTGTTATTAAACTAATATGTATATCTGATACAATTATAAATCAATTTGTACGTTCTTCCCAAACGTATGTCTCAAGCAATGGCACGTTATTTCCGTAATCTTGTGGATGTTCTTTTTCTATTTAGAAAGGAAACCAAAATACAGATTTTAATTTCAAATTTGTAGTCATTCTATATTTATATATCTATATTTATAATTCTATAATAAATTTCGTGCCGTATGAATAATTAATAGTGCAAATCTACATCATTTTCAAGATGACACTAAAATATACTTTAAAAACAAGGTCAGTGTCATTAGCATTAGAAATTAGCGAATGTCACTTCTTTTCCGCACAAACCTATTTATAAATGTAGAGATTTGAACAGAACAGTGCAAATATTTGGAGAAAGTGTATAAAATAAAATTCTAGCGCTTCTTGTACTTGTTGCATTTACAGAGTATTAGAATACGATTTGGTATTGATTAAAAAGTGATGCTACTATCAAGTATGTAACTGTAAATACTTAAATTATAAGCACCTATAGTTTCCACTTGTTGTTTCTAAATTGTTAAGAATAGACAATGATAGTAAAATCAAGGCTATAATTAAAATAAATTAATATTTATGTCGGTGTTGCATTACATCTAGTATCATTGAAAGGTCAATGTTTTTAAATGGTTACTGGGAAATATAATCTCTTCAGTTATTCGTGCCGACGTTTTCTGAAATAATAACAAATATCTAATGGAAATTTCATGTTGTTTGCGTCAGTCATACGAATTTATGGTTTTAAATCAAATCAGTAAAAGCCTTGTCTTAATTAATATGCTACGATGATAAAAACATTACATGTCATTATTTTAATAGTACTTTACTTGTTATAAAACACGTTTTTTTAAAATTTAAGACAAAACAAACACTTTTTTCTTATAAAATAATATTTTTGGCGAAACAATGTTTTTAAACATTTCGCAAAAAGCATGAGCTAAACATGAAAAAAATATGTTTTAAATAAGGAATTAAACTTGTTTTAAACATGTTTAAAAGAATATACTTTAAAACAAAAGTATGTTTTAGAACAATGTTTTAAAAGAAACTGTTTTAATAGTTTAGCGATTAGCAAGTGCGTTAATTATCAAGATCATTAATCGCCGTTTACTATTCGAGTTGGTTACAACTTTTTTTCGTCGATCGTGTTTTTCTGGCGGCGTCTACATAGATTTTATTGGTCAATGATATTTGAGGTTATATAACCATTTATGTAGTTTGACACTGACAGTTCTGGACTGTGTGCCTCGATAACGAAATGTTTTGATTGGATGGTTTTAGTTCACGTATGTTCGATTGGCTATAATGAAGTGGTTTGATTGGCTATAACAAATTATCCATTAATAGAAATCGTGCATTTAGAGAGCTTTCAAATAAATTATTTTCTATTCACTAAACATACTCATAAATAAACGATCAACTGTTTCAAACCAACTGTTCTAAACATGCTTAAAACACTATATTTTTTACCATGTTTAAAACAATGTTTTAAAACAAAGTGTTTTAATAGTTATTTAACCAACAAGTATATTAAAAAGAGCGATTAATGATCGAGACTGTTTAACACAAATTTTTTTCGTCGGTTGTATTCTTCTGGCGGCGTCTACATAGATTTTATTCGTCGATGTCGTTTGAGATTATATGACCATTTATGTAATTTGACACTGACAGTTCTGGATAACGAACAGTTCTGGTGCCTAGATAATGGAATGTTTTGATTGGATGGTTTTATTTTACATATCTTCGAATGGCTCTAAAGTCGTTTAAGTGGCTATAACAAATCATGCATTAATAGAAATCGTGCGTTTATAAAGCTTTTTAATAAACAATTTTCTATTTAGTACACATACTTATTAATAAACGATCAACGGAAAACATTTAAAACAAACTGTTTAAAACATGTTTAAAACAAATTAGTTTAAAACAAAATATTTGTTTTAACATATTTAAATGTTTATAATGTTTAAAACAATGTTTTAAAACAAAGTGTTTTAAATATAACAACCCTGGTACTTTATATGACAAAATAGTTTAACATGTAAATGTCGGCAACGTTAATCAAATAGTTAACCAGTAATAGACCTACATGTCTCGAGAAAAATGTATCTTTATATAGAGTTTTGAGTGTGCAGAAACGTCACAGCCATAGTCAGATGCTTGATTTAACATCCAGTGAGGTTGCAAAAATACGAAATTGCTAAATTTGACTGATAATAAAGTATCAGTTTTTGACAATTAAATGTAAAATGTTGTAGAGAAAATTAGTTTAAATTTATTGTAATGATCAGATAACAAATTTGAATATTTTATATCAATTTTAAAATTGAAAACATTTTTTAAATTTATATTTAATGCTGAGATCTCAAATTAGAATTTTTATTTGATAATGTACTATTGATATTGTGGACTCAAGCACAACCTGTGCATTCAAGAAAATAAAAAATATTAAAAATCAGTTACCCATTTTTCAAAAACCGACAAAAATATTAAAAATCCGCTATAAGAAGAATAATTCTACATTAATTTACCTGGTGTATTAGTTTTAGGATTCTGAGAATAAATTACCTGTGACTACCCCTTGGAACTTGTAAGTGTTTTGAGACTAAATGAGCTGATTTTTGTCAATAATAATAAAAATAAATAGATAAATTTAAAATTGAAATAAAGGAACTGAACCGATATCTGAGATTGAGATACCAGATTCTTATTTGACATTTGAACATAAAATTACATTTAAAACAACTATTAAGCAAATTTAAGATATTCTTGCTTTTAGGCCACCCTATGGTAGGTTGAATCAAAATTCTAAGGTAAGTTAAACTAAGTTTATCACAGATTTTAAATTGATTTTAGAATCAATTCAAAATGCTTGACTTCAGATTCAGTTTTTACGAAAAAAGATACCAGAAACAGTTATCCCTTGTTCAATTTGTGGGTCAGAATTACTCACTAAGCTTAAATTATTGTATTTCCGACAAATTATGCTGTGATATGTTAGACTAAAAAGTTAATATTATAGTCTTGGTAATACGTTAAGATTATATTTGACTTAGCTTTCTATTTTTGTAATTTTCACTATTAGAATTAAAAAAAAAGAACGGAGATCCAAGTTCGTCCAGGACGTCTGTCACTTAGCTATTATTCTAGATGTTACATAATATTATGTAAATTGTACACCACGAAGGATAAGTGTGCGCAGGCGCCTAATGGAAACAGCTACATGGTCGTCAATTAGATTGCTTATGGCACATGTTCAAAAAACTATTTAAAAGAATCACAAAAAAATAACCGCTGCATGGATTTAAACCAATAACCTCCGCAATTTCCAATCGGGAGCTGTAACTAATTCCTTTTTTTCGAGTTTCATTTCCTGATGTAAGAAGTGCTCCTATTATTTTCCACCGCACTTGGTAGCTCAATTGATTAGAGCTCTCGACTGGAAATTACTTTTTTTACTTATTTACTTAATTAAGGTTTCTGTTTCAAATCCCGGCCCAATTCCTTTATTTTTTTTGCAAGCGTTAATTGTCATTAATTAACAAAAGCGTAAACTACTGACCGTAAATATAAAAATAATACAACATTTTCGTATATTTTTGTCTCCCCTTTTAACCTTCCGTTTATTTAAAATGTCCTCCTTATGTCGTTTTAACTTATGGGAAGTCTACGACACCGGTAAACAATATGATATCCTACATAAAATGCAGGAATTTTATATTTTTGAGATTATTAATTCAATACTTCAATTTATTGTCTTTTATAATTAATTATAGCGTTTCCTACTTACAGCTAGCCGCATGATAAACAACTGATGATATCTTCTTGCCGCGTGAGAAACGAACAAACTGAGGTGTTAAATGACGAGGATTCTTGCACCTCTTTTATAATTCATTGCCAACTTTCGAATTAGGGATTGACGTTCGCCACCTGAAAAGGATTTAGCTCGACGCTGCGATCGACGAGCCGTTGAATATTTATAATGATAATAAAAGGAACGTTCGTCGAGCAGATGATGATGAAGAGGTTCACAATCGCAATCACGGGCGTGCGAAACGGTGGGCCTAAGGTTAGATATAATTACTAGAAACAATGGAACGTCTCGTGCACGTTCATCTTCTTATGCAATATCAATTATCATAGGATAAATAAAACGATTAGTAAACGACTGTTTTATTATGATTTATTCAGGTCAAAGTGTCAGAAGAATAACAATTTTGTACCATTAAAATAGGCAATGTAGGCAATAGGTTGTTATGCACAAATTAAACTAGGTAATCGTAAATTCTGGGCCTTTTAAACAAAACAAGTTCCACTGTCCAACTTGTTCTCGTAGTTTTGTATAAGTGGACAAATCACTAAGAGACCTGTGGTTAACAAACCAGAAATGATCAATTTGAAGAAATATGAAGCTGTATTGGGTTCTTAATTATTAATATTGTTAATATTTACCTTCGATATTAAAAATGACTAAACTTCGAAAAGAGAGTTAAAAACTGGATTTCTGCTGCAAAAAAGATTTGCGATTAGCTTGAAAACATTTTTCAAACTGCTGATTTGTGAGTTCTCAAAAAGAGTTGGACCGTTATTGTTGTTGACTATTTAAAACAAAACTTAATTATTTATGGCATTCAATGAGAATATAGAATTATAACAAAAGAAAATGTTACGAGTTTAATAAAACTCAAATAATAGAAATATTATATTATTATACAGGGTCCTGCAACTCAGCTCCCGTCTTCTGTAGCCCAGTTACTAATTAAGCTAAGAGTTTGACCTTTTGCAGGCTTACCCTGTACTTCAAGGTATATTTCAAGAAATTATTTTTGTATATACAGGGGATGTCCCAAAAATGAGCAACAAATTTTTACACATTTGGTCGTCTGTTATGGTTGCCTACATACCACCATAATTTTATTGCAATCGGTTGAGAGACTGCAGCGCAAAAAAGTAAAAACCCAAAAGACATTTTCCATCGTTGGCTTTAAAAATCAATAAAAGCCACAAATTGCACCTCGTTAATAAAGTATTGCGACGTGCTTAATAAGGTAGATCTAGTAGTCTCGTTAACAAAGTGTCATTGATCCCAATTATACAGGGTGACCAAAATCTAGTGTTAAACTTGTCAAACTTCAAAGCGTGTTATTGTTCTTATTATAGATTGGAACCCATATTTTTTTATGTAACTATGCAAAACTAAAAAACAAACGTTGTTTCTAAATACAACCCCATCACAATTCCCAATATTTTAAAAGTTATTCCCAATATTTTAAAAGTTATTCCCCATGAAGTAATTTTTCTACGTTTCCTACGGCAAATATTCGTAATAAATATCTATAGCGGTTAGGCCCGGAAATGTGGCTGCAACATGATGGAGCTCCAGCACATTACTCGTTACATGTCAGGGACCAGCTCAACGAAATCTTCCCAAATCGGTAGATTGGAAGCGGAGGAGCAGTTGCTTGGCCTCCTCGATCACCGGACTTAACGAAATAGGATTTCTTACCGTGGGGAAACATTAAGGACATCGTTTATGCTGAACCTCCAACAAACAACACCAGAAAACAATCAAGAAAGAAACTATTACGCCAGACCAATTAAGAGCAGTGGCGAGGTCATTTCATACTCGTCTTCGTTTGTGCCTCGAGAAGCACGGAAGACATTTCGAACAACTACTTAATTAAGTACAATCAAATCTAAAATACGTTTCTGCGTTATATTTTTTGAAACAAATTGTTTTTCATCGCCACGTACGATATTTATTACCTGAAATTGCCGTTGCAAAGGTTGAAAAATGAGTTTTTAGCGAATAACTTTTAAAATATTAGGAATCGTGATGAGGTTGTATTTAGAAACAACGTTAATGTTTTAATTCTGCATCCCTTAACGTAAAAAACTAATGGGTTCTAATTTAAAATAAGAACTGCAATGACACTTGATCAATCACACTTAACGAGATTACTAGATCTAACTTAACAACCACGTCGCAAAATTTTATTTATGTCCTACTTGGTCATAAAGTGACATTTCACATCTTAGATACCTGGGCATAAACTGCGTCTTAACGCCCGCGCGGGCATTAAGGGTTGTCATGGTTATATGTCAAATATATCAAATATTTGTCATTCAAATTGTAAATTTTAAGTCATCAATGTCAATTATTGGCGATTAAGGTTATAAGTTTGACAATTAATTGTCTGTATTGTCACACAAGTCCGAATTGTTTGTATTGTTATTCAACTCCGTAGATACGCATGTCACTTGATAACGTCAAAATATATATTAATATTATTCAAACGGGGTAACAAAACCATTGTAGGACATAAAACTGTGTATGCACCTCGGGCATTACTTGATGTTCATACCCTCGGGCGGCTTAAAAAGCTAGAGGGCCGATAGGCCCGAGAGACTATCGGTCACCATGGGGGCATAATCATACGTGAAATGCCCTTGGTACATAAATAACCATAACGAGGTGCATTTTGTGGTTTTTATTGATTTTTAAAGCCAACTATACAAACTATAGTATACTGTAGTTGTACTATGTATACCCATTTCTGTGCAGAATTTTAAGAAGGCTTCCTTTTTATAGAGGCTAAAATTGCGAAATCGTGAACGTCTTGCAGAAAAAAAAAAGTGAAACACCACAAAGTTTAGGGTACCACAATAACTTTCCGCATCGGATCCCAAAGGGGCGCGGGCGGCTGTATTGGATCTATTTCCTTTCTTTTTTTCTGATGAACACCGTACTATAGGAAAAATTGCTATTTCAAAATTATTACTAGTAATATTTCAGGTAAAACCATTTTTTCCCATAGCCAACCGTTTTCAAACATAGCGGCTGAAAAAAGACACTGATTTTTTGCCCGCAGTAGTGTAAACCTAAGGATAGTTTTGTCGAAGTACAATTAATTCTACTTTTTATGAAATATTTTGCTCGAAAACTGTTTGCTATACTTTAAGAATGTTATAAATCCTTAAAGCAAGTTCACCAACCTATAATTATTTCCCTATAAACATGTTTGTATAGGCGTTTTATAGACGGAAACATCTGAAATTTAGCAGAAAACGTTTGAGTAAATCTATACATAAAAATCCTTCATTTAACTAATGTTTTCGAAGACAACACCTAAATAAACTGATTTAATAGTGAAGTCATTTTAGGTTTATTTTGGGGCATCTCCTAAAAACCGTAAATTTCTATTTTCAAAATCCGGTACCATCTTCCGGATGTTGAAGTCTGCAGCCTCTAAACGGCGAGTTTTCGGATATTTCTTCTTTCATCAGACAAATAAATACGTATATAGGTATTCAATTACATTCAATAAAAAAGAATTTGATGCTCATAAAGTATTGAACAGACTATTATTTGTCCTACATTATTATCCCCATTATTACACATTTATGACGTTAAAATATAAAGTACCAAAAAAAATAAACCAAATTTGCTTTTGCTTACGAGGTTAAAATCGAAAATGATATTACATGAGATGTAGGACGATTACAAAGTTTCCGTGAATATAAAATATCTCTCAGAAGATTCGCTATTGGGAAGTCAAGGTCAACTTGGAAAATCACCATACTTGCATCTGACCTTTATCAATAAAAATGTCCCATCTGCCGGCATTTAAACACGCTTTATAATTAAATACAATGAAATAGTGCTGATACCATAGGTTACAGTACTGAACTACAATGTTTGTGTCCCCATTGTAAATGCCGCGATTAATTTAAATAATTATTATCATCTATTTATTATTATTATTACTATTATCGGTTTGTTAATGTAAAACAATCTGATGTGGCCAGGCACATGACTTTATCATACAATATATAAAATTAATAGTTTAGCTGCATGAGATTCTATTTGATCGAGATCGATCGTGTCTTCTTAAAATAAAACAAGTTAGCCAGGATTTGACGGATATTTTGATAATATCATATAAATACAAAATGATATAAAGATTGTTGGTGACAGCAGGCTGTTCCAGCACTACCGTTGCGACATATATCTCTATCTCATCCGACGTAGTCCCACTGGACACACTACGCATGCGTCAAGTTTGTGGATTCGATTGGCTGGATAGGATCCATAGGCTGAGGCTGCCATAGTGCTGCCACCAGCTGCCACATGTATAAGGTTATCTGTGGGCTGTCACTGCTGTCAGTGGTTTGGCGTTAGGGAGCTGCCACATGTATAAGGTTAGCTATGGGCTGTCACTGGTTTGGCGTTAGTGATGCCGAAAATTACCGTCTAACGGCTGCGGTAATACCGACCGCGCTACAATAGCGCCATCTGTCTACGGTCCTAATACCTACTGGCCACGCATGCGCAGTTTGATCCCGGGCACCACATCGATAATATATGGATATTACTGACCGTAGGGTATTGTCAAAAATTATACAAAATTTCCTCTTCTTTATTATTTGACTATTTTGATGAAATTGCAGAAATGGCGGTTCATTTGCAAAATCCTTGAAAAATGCTTGGAGGAAACATCCAGTTCCTTTGGACCCTTTTGAACCAAAAGCTTTGCAGCTCTATATTTGGTCATGAAACTTCTAAATATGAACTTTCGTCCCGATACCTTTAGTAGTTCCCCGGAATCGTCGCCACAAAAACCATTAGAACCCATTTCCGCTAAAATCTCAAGTTTTCCACCCGATTACAAACTTTATCATACGCAAGTAAAAAATCTACAACCTTCCGTCGAAAATATACAAGAACGTCCATTCAAATTTGGTTCTTTCAAAATTCTTTGTTTACTATACAACTACGCACAGCAATCGTATGAACTAGTTACAGTAAAATAAATGCCCAGAACAAAAAAAAAAACAACATTCGAGGGAATATATATATTCGTAAAAAAATGCTACAGACACAAAAATAATCATCTACTTTTCATACGACATGGTAGTTGATTGCTGTCACCCAGTCCATGATCTGAAAATGAAACCAAAATTAATAATATAATGCACAGTGTGGCATTTGGCTATAGAATATCGAAATAACAAAAGAACAACAGTTGCAGAGCAATATGATTGAAATGAAATTTGTAAAATCTGAGTTCTTTTCCATATTTTTTTCAGTCCTCTTAGCAACGTAGTTGATAAAATATTTATTAGTTGCCGACGTACTTGATTCGACTTCGTCCTCATAATCATCGTCATCATCGTCATATACGACGTATTCTATTATTTCACTATCCTTCCTCCGACATCCGTTGTCCATGTTGATGATGACTGTCACCATAATAGCGGACACGGCAAGCACCAGGTGAAGAAACACGTCGATGATTACATGTGCAGTAACCCAAATCACGTTCCATACCCATTTGCTCAATGCCATTTCAAGTACGAACTCACAAACGCCGTACGCACACTAAGGACACATAAGAAACAAATTTATTTTAAAAAAAAAATACCAGCTTTTACTTCATTCTTTACATCAATGGGTAGAGGAAGGTTATTGTTATTTAACCAACAAATATATTAAAAAGAGTGATTAAGGATCGCGTTAATTGAGTTTATTGTGTTAATTGTCGAGATCATTAATCGCCGTTTATTATTCGAGTTGGTTACAAAATTTTTTCGTCGATAGTATTCTTCTGGCGGCGTCTACTTAGTTTTTATTCGTCGATGTCGTTTGAGGTTATATGACCATTTATGTAATTTGACACTGACCGTTCTGGACTGTGTTCCTGGATAACGGAATATTTTGATTGGGTGGCTTTGATTGGGTGATATTTTCGATTTGCTACAATGAAGTCGTTTGAAGGCTATAACAAATCATGCATTAATAGAAATTGTACATTTATAGAACTTTTCTTTTTAATAAATTATTTTGGGTGGCATTTTTCGGCCCGACAAATTAGCGGTTCGCACGACATATTTCGGTACCTTAACGACAAAATATGCATTTGAACAGCAAAATATGTATTTTAACGACAGAAAATGTAAACAAACGACCTAATATAAGCTTTAACGACAAAAAATGCAAATGAACGACCATATTTGTATTTAAACGATAAATTAAGCAAACTATGTAATTTAACCTCAAAGACCATAAATGACACTAGTATGACAAGCAGCGCTGCTAGGCCAGCCGTACAAAACTTCTTCCATACACATACAGTGTGCTACCGTTAAAAGTGTGGTTATGTGTAATTTATTTTAAGTTCCCAGAAGGACGTTGGGAATAATTGATAACTATTCTGTGTATAATTGTTGTTCAGTCAATCTTCAGGTAAGTTATAGTTATAAATTATATATGATGTGAGTTAGAGATAATATAGACAACAAAATACAACTAGAAATCGAACAGTTGTAGGCAATTGCTTGTTTGAATGATTTGATCTTTTTAACTAAAATATTTGTCAGTTGCAGAAGTTCAACTTTTAGAACTTTTTTACAGTTCAAGTTCGACCGTGTAATAACACAGGGTCTTTACCCTGTAACTTTCTTATTATGTCTCTTTCTTATTATGAACAATTTTACTCACAACAAATAAGTAAGTTCATTAAAAAAAAGAGGACTTGACCGAACCATATCAATGGCTACAATTAAAGAAAAAACTTCTTGAAGTGGGTACTAAATATTACATGTTTTACTAATTCAAAAGATAAAAATTTTCAAATTCACATTGGTTCAAGCAGTGAAGCAGTGATGTTAAATACCCGGGTATTTATTATCAAGGCTAAATACCTCGGGCAAATACCCGGGTATTTACCCAAAGTGGGAATTCATAGGGGTATTTATAAACATAATATTGTTATTAAAATAGCAGTAAAAGGAATTATACTAAATAAAGGTTTTTCTTTTATCATAAAATACTTTGTGATTGTCGTAGTAGTATGATTTAGGGATTTCATTTAGATACGACTAACGACTTAAGACACGGTGCAAGTAACATTTTTAAAAATCATAACCTATCTCTGAATAACTTCAATAGGATTTCAAAACGATGATGTAAATACTAAATAATTAATATTTAATAAAGAATGAGATTTTATCAAAAATTTACTTGCAAGATTAACTACCAAACAATGCACTGGTACGACTTAAGCAACCTTACCCTATACTTCAATTCTTATTTTTTTAGAAATTAACTGTTGGAAGAACAAGTTAAACGCGTGCTCATATCTTACTGTAAAAAATATCTTCAATATGCCAAACAGCACTCTCCATCTGCTTTTCTTAAACATGTCTTCCATGCTTTGTACATAACTGTGGATGCTGTTTGAGAGGCATGAGTTTACTTCGGCCGGCTCCGCGGCCATTATTTCGTTTAGTTGGAGGAGACCTTCCGGATGTGTGACGTGCCCCAGCAACGTGCTACTATCGTCTTTGAAGACGGGCCCACTAAGGGACAACTCGCAGCTCACATTCCTCATGCCCAGTGGCGGACTGGGTCCAAAAATATTGGTTGCCAGGAACCTAGGGGGGCCCACTTTTTTTTGTTCATGCTGACGGTACATACATATACAGGTATCCACTTTTTTCCCCGCACAATTACTTTTAGAAAGCAAATCTCATTCTGAATAAATTTCTTGAAAAGTTTCAGCCGTTTGAACACACCCACTACACGTTACAACGATAGAAAGAAAATCAATTGAATGAAAAATATTTAAAACCAAATCAACAAATTGAATAAGTAAATGAACAAAATAATTCATATGAAGCTCTTTATTAATTTTTTTTTTTAAACTGTTCAAGTCATTTGGAGGGAAAAGTATCATTATGGACTTTTTGGTCTTTTTACTTTATCATACGCAGTATGTAAAGTATTGTAATCGTGCCGAAAAATTTTTTTGAGATTTTAGCGGAAATAGGTCTTTTTGGGTCCCCTGAACATTTTTGACCAAGGTACAAAAAAATGTCTGTGTGTGTGTGTGTGTGTCTGTGTGTGTGTAAACGATTTTTGTGGCGACGATTCCGGAGAAACTACTAAAGGTATCGGGACGAAAGTTCATATTTAGAAGTTTTATGACCAAACTTAGAGCTGAAAAGCTTTTGGTTCAAAAGGGCCTAAAGGAACTGGTAGTTTATTCTAAGCCTTTTTCAAGGATTTTGCAGATGAGCCGCCATTTCTGTAATTTCGTCAAAATAGTTAAATAATAAATTAAAGCAGAGGAAATTTTGAATAATTTATGCCTATGACATTTTTTGGTAAAATTAATAGTTTAGCTGCAAGAGCAAATTCTATTTGATCGAGATCGATCGCATCTGCATTGATATGAAATTACATAGTCGCCAGGATTTGACAAATATTATTTTGTGCTGTCACACTCGAAAACAGATGATTTCATCAGCAGTTATAGAGAACCGCTATGGAACGTTACCGCTCTAGTCCGGCAAAGTACAAAATACAAATTTCAAATAAAATAAGATCACCAATTTGATTGTTTGTTGATAAGAAATATCAACCCGTTCTTATATCTAATTCTAAAAACGATAAATTGAGAAAATTGTAAATAAAGATTTGCGATGAGTGTAGTTTTATTTTAGTATGTTGGTACGGATGTGACATCTATAGTGTCATGAACAAATATAAATCTGTCAGAATTTGAATTATCTTTTTAAACTTGACGTTTCGTAGAAGTGGTATCAACCTAACATTTCCTATACAGAAATATAACCATTTTTTATTTATTTATTTAATACATATTTCTCAAAAAGCAACACAAAAAACGTCACTCCTGTCGAAAACTACATAGCGCGACTCGCTCACATGTGACGGCGACGCTATTCCGTACTTTTGGCATTTGTGACATAAATAACTATTATTCTAAAATATCAAAGTATCAAAATATCTTCCAATCCTGTCTAACTAGTTTAATTTTAATGCAGACACGATTTATCTCAATCAAATAGATTCGCATGCAGCTAAACTATTAATTTTATACATTGTATGATAAAGTCATGTGCCTGGCCACATCAGATTTTTTAGAATGTTCGAATAAATATTAAAAATAAGTGTTTTTGGTGTAAACAAATTTTAATAGAAAAAATGCCGTTTACCAATAGCGAAAGGCGTGAAATGTTAAGGGTTTATTATTGTTCTCACAGAAATGCCCCATCGTACAATATTGCTAACATCGGACAGAAATGTAGCGGAGCATGGATCGTTTAGTAAACCCCGCAATCCTTATAATCCTCATGGAAATGTTGAAAATGATAAACGTTAGATTACCATAATTTGCAATGCTTCAACTACTGGTTTTTAGATAAATGAAGATCTTCGGATTTTTACGCGGGAAGTAGCCTCTAATTTGGAGTTGCCGCAAACACGTGTTTGGAGATCATTACGAACAAAGAAATTGAAACCGTACAAACCCTACACAAGTCATACTTTGCATCGTGAGAATAACATCAGACGTGCGGAATTTTGCATCTGGCTACTAAATAAAATACACCATGGACAAAATTTCTTAAATCACAACATTTGGTCAGATGGGTCGAAATTTATAAATTTAAAATGTTTAATCGAAACAAGGAGCATTATTGAGCGACAGAAAATCCTAGGCACAACAGACCAATGAGGACATGTACAAAAACGGGTGCGGTTTTATCACTTTAAGAAAATGGTGACCATTTGAACATTTACTTAAAAAATAAGCTTTTTGTTGTATAAACTAGCTTCTTTTACAATCTGAATGTTCTTAATCCAAAGCACTCTTGTTCAGTCCGGCGGTCTGTAATCAAGCTCCGGTTGGGTACCTGGTAACCACGACAAACAACACGAAAAAGAAGAAAGTTTTTTTATGATTAAACAATTGTTTAAAAAAATAATGCCAACATGCTATACATTGCGGAAATGAGAAAACACACGACTATCGGATAATGCCAAAACTCAACATGGCGCCCATAAAAAAACGAAAGTTGGTCATGGTTACGCCGCCATTTTTGATGTTATTTCAAATTAAAAACACTGCATTCTTTGTTAAAAAGTCGCTAAAAGGAATGTTTGTGTTTCAAATGTCTAGCTACATTTGGTTTTGAATAAAAAACGATATCTTAACATTTCAGTTTTTTGCGGCTATCTTCAAAATGATAGCTTAAATTTCTCTACAGATAATTGATCAGCTGAAAAATACGAATCATTGCCAAATTTAAATATAGGCTCTATCTCCACTAATAAGCGAGATCTCCATGGGAAGCCTCGAAATTCACTCGGTATATAAGATCGATAAATCAGTTTGCCTAAAATGTCTAACTCGGTGGTCTATCGGCAACAGCTAAAAGGTTATTAAGCATCTAATGTGACATTTGTAACTTATGCACAATATTCATAAATTAATATTAAATATCCAGAGTGTTCGATGAAATTCAACAATCTCTCAATTATATATTTCTTCTTTTCATGCAGCTTTTAGTAATAGCATACTGCAATTTTAATTTATACAAACGTATAATTTGTGATATTTATTTTCGTCAAAGTTACAGAATTAGTAATTTATGCATAAATCTAAAATTCTTTAAATAATATTTATCAAAGGCATTAAATTGTTCATGGTGGTCCAACGCTTTGAAAAACTAGATCGCCTGATTTAGTCGAGTTTGATTTGTTACTCTGGAGACATATTGAGGAAGAAATTTATTTTTTGCTCTTTTATTTGAAGAGATGCAAGAGTTAAATTCGGGCAAACGCATTTTTTGCTGATCAAAGCAATTTCCACATACAACAATAAACAGGATTTTGAATTTTCGTTATTAATTTTGTGCATACATGAATATTGTTGAATGTACGTTTGTCTACAAATGTATGAAAAGTCGCCAGTTCCCAAAAATGGGTTTTACATATTATTTTATTTTCTTTACGAAAGTTTTAAGAATTATTTTCATTGACATCATCTGAATTCCCCAAAATATATAAAAGCCTGCTGTTTGTCACATTAAAAGTAAAGCGTTTGGTACATTGCGGTGCGGTTTTGAGAATACTCGACATTGTTCGAGCATTTTTGTGTCTCGCAAGGAAAAACACATCATTACGATAGTTTTTTTTTTAGATTTTAGCAAAAAATCTCAAAAATTGTATCAAATAGCAGCAACCTCTTTTTTGGCACTGCATTCTTTAGGTAGCCTGAAATGTAATCTTGAATTTTGGAACTTCAATGCAAAGGAGACGGCAATCACTAACTAAATGAAGTGTTATTTCATTACTGTTAAATGAGCGACAAAAATGCTCCGTGTCCTCTTAAAAAATTTACCATGCACAAATTAACGGAATTCTATCAAGTGCAATTATTTTTTTCGGGAAGTTATGCTAAACTTATTTTTTTAAATATTAAACTTAGTTTTTCAAAAATGTGATGTTACGGAGGTTCGTCTACTAAAGACATTGTAAAAATAATCCACAAAAAAAACTACCGAAATCATGCATAGAGGTCCGCCGACTTCCTGGACCTATTTCTGAACACTGCCCCGAAGTATCGACATGGACGATATGCAATTGAATTTGGGTTGTAATAAATTGTATTATTATTGGTATAAACTATTATTGTTATATAATTTTCGAAAATTATATATAACTTCGAATTCTAATTCTAAGTCGATTTATTTATTATACAATTAGTGGGCCCTAGTCCCTACAGTATTTAGGTCAAATGGGGCCGCTTACGGGTCCCCCTTTCGCCGGGCCCTAGGCACATTTTAGGCCTATGTTGCCTACTGGTAAACGCGGCCCTGCCTTAGAATGATTTTCGGAAAATGCCAATCATTTCATAATATCTCAGAAACAGTTCATAATAGCCTAATACAAGTTGATGTCAAAACAGTTAGGTTAAAAATCTTCATTAAAAATTGCAACAATATACCTACTGTTCCTATAAATAAACAGAAGTTTGTTGGTACGTTGTTGTGGGACAGCTTGTAGGTAAGCATGAAAATATTTTCTGGCTGTAGGGCGAATGATTATCTATAACTATTATAGCACTCTGTACATCGACCTTATATCTTCGAAAGTCATATCAACTTTCGCTATCACTTTTTATATCATTGATAAACACAAAACTGCGCAACTTTATTTCTAATATTTTTTTGTATTTTCATGTTTTTTTAGATTATTTTGTTTTAACTTACATATGTTAATTTATAAAAAAAAATTATTTTATTTTGATTGCACATTCTGTATAAGCGATTTATTTTGGTACCCAAGTAAAATTTTATTCATTTTACACAATGTTTTCCTGTATATCAATTATTCGCTTTAAGCTTTAAACTTAATTGTTCATCATAGCATTCGACTTTTTTTATTTTTCTTGGTAAAAAGACTACCACATGATACGATAACAATTCTATACTTTGTGACGTATTGGTATTGCAATTACGGACGAATAATATTTTTGCCAGAACGGCAGAACCTTGTCAATCAATGTGAAATAGTAAAAAATTCTTTCCTGGCAGGAACGGCGCGACGCGCGAGATGCCACCGCACCGGCACCAATAGTGTGCGAAGGGTTTGTTTTTGCTCTGTGTATATCTGTGAATATGCAGACATGAATTTATTGCATAAAGGTGGGGGGCCCTCTTATTGCCTGATATTTTTTCGTGCGGCGCTCCCGTGCCTGTTGCAGTATACATAAATATATTAATAATATTTTCAACATGTTGTCTTCAGGGGGGCCCACTGAAGGGGGGGCCCACTTGCCATCGGGCAACCTGGCACCACCTGGCCAGTCCGCCACTGCTCATGCCCTCCATTGTCGATCCATATTACGAAGAGAATGGTGAACGATGGAGTAGTGGTTGTTCCAATTCAAAATGGGGCGCTCTAAAAAGTGTAACGATTAATTTTGACCATAAACGGAGAATTTTGCACAGTGACATTCGCCTGACGGTCGTCATACTACAGCGACGTTCTTTTGTTCCGTCACCATCAAATTTTGACACATTTCAAATATTGTTATTAGGCATCAATTAGGCATTTCTCAACATGACAATTTAACACTGTATGACCATTTTTTAAATGGAAATAATTTGCCATAGATTTTTTTTGCGTTGTGAATGCTAAGAAGTCTATTAAATTGTCTATCCCGCCGCAGCCGGGTTAAAAATGGGTTATAATGCGGCCTAAAATTTTATAGAAAAGCTTATTTATACATCAAACATTTATCTGATAAATTACATATCTAGTCAATAGAAGAAACAAAAAAGTATTTTATAGACAAAATGCGCATCTAAAAAGCAGCCCCTGGTGGATGTTGTATACACTGGTATGCATGCGGCTAGCACTCCGGCACTTTTGACATATCCTAATTTATCTTCCGCCACTCGCAAACCTAGATGTCGTTGATGTCACTCTGTCGATAATATCGGCAAGAATTTATGTCATTGTGACACATGCGCATGCCACAAATTGATTTTTTTTTACTTGTTTATTTTACGTCGGTCTAGTTCCGCAGCTTAGGCCAATCACCGACGCTGAGGGCAGGCTACACACACCCAGGAATTTTGTCCTACTGAAGGAATTCCAACCTCCAGTAAGAGTTCTTTAACGTGCACGTCGCATAATGACAGCACACGGGGCCACCGGCTTTACTTCCTCGTCCGATGGAAGGCGGCATGCAAAGGTATTTGTTCCCTGCCTAAAATACCAGGACAGTCGATTTTAGCCCGAGCCGGGATTCGATCCCGGGCCTCCAGCGTAGATAGCAGCCGCTCTATCCTATACGCCATCGACCCCCCACAAATTGATTAATAGCTGTTTATAGCTTTCATTCGTGTCCGATCAATACCAACAGAAATTTTGCAAACAAATAAAAATCAGTAGCTCGTGATGCAGTACGGTATTGATGAATAAAAAAATCATAGTTCCTATACGTACGGAATAATGCGAGTACTATAACCTATAACCTGGAACTAGCAATGAAGGACTCTCTGTGGCCCTATGGAACATACGTGACTAGGTTTTTTCACAGACGCACACAAACCACCACAATAAAGTAAACGAGAGATGTGAGCCGGACTTACATCTCAAACAATCACCAATCAGCCAATCATCTTGCATTGTGAGGGGAAAAAGAGACTTTAAGATCATGCATGTCAACATACAGTGTCTAACAAATAAAGTAGCAGCCTTGGAGGAACTTGCAGATGATAGAAACATACAAGTACTTTGTGTCAGCGAACACTGGCTCAATACAAAAAATCAACGCATGTATCCCATGGGAAACTATAACATGATAGGCTGCTACTGCAGACAAAGCCACATACATGGTGGCACGAGTATCTATGTGGAGACTAAATTTAATGCAATAGCAGTAGAGCACATCGAGCATCTGTCGGTTGACCTACATGGAGAGGTGGCAGCGTGCTACATTGAGAGGGAGTCAATGATGATAATATCAATGTATAGAGCACCGGCGGGTGATTTGAGTATCTTCCTGTCCATTGTCGAGGATATTTTAATGTATGTGTTTTCACACTATGACCCAAAGACCACCGTAATCCTGGCTGGTGACTTTAATATTAACTTTGCCGATAATGGATGCCCTAGGGCGGCAGAGGTTGAACATCTTCTCGCTGGTTTTGGCCTACAGCGATCAATCCATTTGCCAACTAGAAGAACGGACACAACCGAAAGTTGTATTGACAATATCTTTACTACGACAACTGACTACCAAGCATCCGTCGACGATGTGGCCCTATCGGACCATAATCCAATTACTTTGACAATCACGGTAGATGATACACCTGCACCTAAGCCCAAACCTAGAAGGGTGTACTCACGACATCGAACACAACTATTCCGGGAGCGACTACAGATGGAAGATTGGCAAGAGGTCTTTGATGTCCAGGCGCCTAACATTATGTTCAACTGTTTCTTTTCGACATTTATGTCCATATTTGAAGAGTGCTTCCCCAGGAGGTCAATTGTCCCATCAACCCACAAAAACACTCACGATCCGGTTCTAGTGCAAATGAGGGAGACCTTGGGCTTAATGCATGACTCCTTCAGCATGAACAAAGATCCAGAAATATGGAAAATATATACCAGCTACAAGAGAAACTATGTGAGGAAATGTGAAGAAATACGAAAATCCAAGATCAATGATAATATACAGATGGCAGAAGATAGACCAAAGAAGGTGTGGAATGTTATCAGGCAAGAGCTAGGCCAAGACAAGAAACAACAATCTCAGGTCCCAAACTGCGAACAGCTTAGTCTTCACTTCCAAACCTCTGTTGAAAATATCATGGCCCAACTCCCACAAACTAATAACCATGGATCACCAATTGAGAGTCAGGAAGTCTCAATGTATCTTTTCCCAACCTGTTCACTGGAGGTGGAACACCATATAATGAAATTTAAACCAAAGCCAAGTACTGACATATACGACCTATCAGTCAGGACCGTTAGGTATGTTTCAGATCTAATTAGCAGCCCGATGGCAGAAATAATTAACGCCTGCTTCAAGGAGGGATGCTTTCCGGAAAGGCTTAAGATCGGAAAAGTAGTCCCAGTACACAAAAAAGGGAATCGAAGTTTGGCTACCAACTATAGGCCAATTACGATCTTACCAGTCTTTGGGAAAATAATTGAATCAATCCTGACGGAGCGGATCACAAGGTTTATAGTCAAACAAAATATTTTAACCACACACCAGCATGGCTTCCAGAAGGGGAAGGGAACAGTAGATGCGCTGACGGAATTAATGCACCACATTCACTCGGCATTTGAGAATGGGCAGCAAGGTTTTGCGGCTTTCTACGATCTGACAAAGGCCTTCGACTGCGTACCGCATGTGATCCTGCTAAGGAAATTACAGTGCTATGGGATAAGAGGTACTGCGTTGGATATTATTCGATCCTATCTGGAAGGTCGCAGCCAGTTGGTTGAGTGTGGCGGTGTGAGAAGTACAGTACGATCCGTGCCGCAGGGTATTGCCCAGGGATCCTTGCTGGGACCTTTGATGTTTATCTTATATGTTAATGATCTCCCGTCCAGTGTGCACACCGGAAACCTGATCCTCTACGCTGACGATACCACCTATTTCAACAGATGTCGAACAAGAGATGATGGCGTTAATAACATGGAACAAGCAACAACGGCAATGAAAACATGGTTTGATGAACACAGACTATCCCTAAATGTGGAAAAAACTACAATGGTCCACTTCTTCTCGACGCGAAGGGAAAAGCTGGCGACTGACACTGGGAAGTTTCTGGGTATCACTCTGGACTCTAGACTGACGTGGCTACCACACGTAGAGAGTCTGTCTACCTCATTGTCGGCAGCAACTTACGCGGTGAGAAGGATAGCACAGTGTGTCAACCAGTCAGCCGGACTACTGGCCTACCATGCATTGTTTCATTCTCGCATGACATATGGCATCCAGGTATGGGGTATGTCCAGTCATGCCCTCAAAATTTTCATTTTACAAAAAAGAGTAGTTAGAGCCATTGAGGGTGTGCCCTCTGCACAATCTTGCAGATGCATTTTCCAGAAACATCGCATACTTACTCTTCCTTCGGAAGTAATATTGCGCGCAATCATTAGTTTACATGGACGGGAACACCTCAAACGTGGAGACACCCATGGGTATAACATCCGAACGAAGGATGACATGGTCACCCCCTTCAACCGACTGAAAAGCACTGAAAGCGCATCAACAGCTGTCAAACTCTACAACAAGTTGCCGCAACCCATGAGGGATTTACCAAGGCCAAAACTGAAAGCGTCATTGAGGGAGTTGCTATTAACGCAGGCCTTCTACAGTATGGAGGAATTCTTTCAGTGTACATTTCTTTAATTTTCTGGTTTTGTTAAACATTTTTTCTAAATTTTGTATTGAATTTTATTGAATGTATCCTATTGTGACATGAACTGTAATTACTTTTGAGTTTCGAAAATAAATTATTATTATTATTATTATTATATAGAGTGAGTGCACAAAGTCAACATGACAAAATCTTTGAACCTGCTTGTTATATGAAAAATCGTCGATTTTTAATTACCAAAATTTCACATATTTATATCAAATTTATTTTCAGACCTTCAATTCTTTTCTACTTATTACGTCATAGGCAGGGGCACCGTTACATCACGTTACATATGGCAGTGTTGGGCAGGGGTGCCAAAATTGGTATAAAAATTACAAAACGGTTCTCATTAACTTCTTTCAAAGACGATAAATAATTTTTATAAAATACAAATGTTATTTGGCTTTCAAAGTGCCGTCCTATGATCAGGGGCGCCGATTTTGAACTCAACTATACCCAAACTATTCGGCGATGAAACGGCAGGATTAAAAAAAATGCTAGTGACATTTTATTTTTCTATGCATACTATAGTATATTGTGTAGCAAGACAAGAAAGTGATTCCTAATGGAGGCTGGGCACATTTTGAGGCCCCGAAATCAGTTTTTGTGCGGCGCACACATCATTTTTATCATAATGATACACCGACTAGATAAATTATAATCGTCACCAATATCAGTTTCATTAGATTGTTTACCTCCAGTTTTCGTCGTGAAAGAGTCACAATATAAATGGTGCCAACTTTACGATTTTGCACTGTAGTCCAAAATGCCCATGTTTGAGCTTTCATTTAATCATACTTATTAGGTTTCCTCGGTAATCCGAACATTCGCTAATCAGAACACCCAAAAAGAAATAATAATAAAATAAATCACTGAGTAACCTAGGCGATTTTTGCCGGTTCTTGTTTACAGAAAAATGTTCCTTTTGTTTTATATGTTCTATCCAATACTAGTATTTTCCACTATTTAGCTGCAATATTTAATAATCCGAATCACCTTCGGTCCCAAGTAGTTCGGATCATCGCCGCTCCACTGTAATAAATAAATCATAAATATTAATCATAAATAAGTTATAAATAAATCCCTTCGATATCGCTTCGATATCCCTTCGATTTTGATTTTTTTACATTCTTATAGTTTATGAATAGCGGAGTCGAATGGTGTTGGTTTTATTAAGATTGAACTTTTATCCACTCTTATTTTCTGCTATTTAGTTGCAATATTTGATAATCCGAACAATTTGATAAACCGAATGATCTTCGGTCCCACTTAGTTCGGATTATCGACGCTCTACTGTACTTCGCGCCTTTTTGCACTGCTCTGCTGTTTATCTCAAATATAGTGGGTGTTAAAAAGATAAAGTATACTAAACTTTTGATATCGAACTCATGTCCACAAACCTGACACCGTTTAGGTACTGCATAGAGCCTTAATATCTTATAGAATATATAAATTATTTGTATGTAAAACTTTATTTGTTTAACGTCTCTATAAGAATTCAAGATAACCAAAATTGGAAAAAAATGGTATAAAAATTACAAAACGGTTCTTATTAACTCCTTTCAAAGACGATAAATAATTAACCCGCTTTTTTGCAACAAAATTCTGGTCACCTGAGTTAAAAAGTCTTGATATTTGCAACCACTGATGATCATAAATCTAAAGCTAAACATCGACTTCCGCGGAAGTAAACAAAATATAAAGTCATGGTATAAAGTGGTCTAAATTGTGTTTTAAGGTGGGATTCGGAATGATAGGCAACCAAATATACCTCATACATTTTGAGGTCAGTATTTCGTTGTATTTCACCGAAATGATAAGGTATTTCCATTCATATTTTACGTCGAACAGAACTTGAAACCATTGCCGATAATACAAAACATATCCGGCCTAATTCTATCGGGTCTAGGTGACGGATTTTACTATTGTTGATGGCTATGTCGTAGTATTCTTACGTTCAACAAAAAACGCCGATATTCACAGAATTCGTCACCTATATATGACAGAATTGAGCCGGATACTTTTTGTATTATCGGCAAAGGTTTCAATTTCTGTTCGACGTATAATTTGAATGGAAATACCTAATCATTTCGCTGAACAACTCAGAATAATAATATTATGAAGTATATTTGGTTGCCTACTCATTTCGAACCCCATATTAATAGCAAAACCCTCAACATGCGGCTAAATACATGCAATTTGTTGGTATTATAAATCAATTTTTATTTTTTTGCTTTATTTTAATCTAGAAGGTCTCAGTTGTTCCTGTAAGAGGATTTTTCAAACTTCGCCCTAGTTCTGGAGTTGTAGCCGGTTTACCAAAGTTCTTGTAATTTCGTTCGGTCACGATTACCCAAAAGTCGTGTTTTTCCAACCGGTAACCACGTTTTCGGAAAATGTATTTCATATATTAGGATGATTCTTTGCTTTTTATGTTCAGCACATACCTTGTTTTCCATCGACCGTGCATTTTTTAAAATTTTTGTTTTGTTTCATTTTTAGCGTTCTATATCACAAAAAAAGCGGCAAAAACGTAACTTTTTTGGACATACGACCACCATTTTGACAAAACTCAAAATATTGAAAAACTGAACTATCGAACGTAAGCCAACGAAATAACAATTAAGTAGAGGTATCACTTTTTTGAAATGGTTACATTTACACATCGATATTAACACAAAAGAATAAAAAAGACATTGTCTAAAAATCTTGTATGGTTCTTACATTATCAATTCCTTAAAATAGGGTCGAAAAGTCGCCAGCAACGCAGAAGACCCCCTTAACCCCTTTTTTCGCATTTGTTTTTTTTTAAGTGATCTTAGGTTTTTCTGAAATAAACAACACCAGTTAGAATTAACTATTTTATTAACTATATTGCTATAAACTATTCCATATTAAACAAGGAACTTTCCTTGGGTTTTGAGAACCGCTTCACATAGGGCCTTCTATTATTACCATCAAACGTCCTGTTGTTTCCATAATCTCCCGTCCTTGGTGGTCTGTTGTTTCCAAATTCTCCTATCCTTGGCGTTCTCTTCTGAATCTCGCTAGACAATTGCGAGTCCAAACTGGTTTCGCTAATATTACCGTGCTCCTTGAAGTACTTCATCACGTTTTCAAACTCCGCCTTCAATTCTTTATTGTCAACTTTCTCAATATATTGCGTCACCTTCTCAATTACGTCTTTGTTAAATGTCTGCACCGTTTCACCTTCAGCTAATGCACTTTTCAGAAATGGAACGATATCGTCGGCAAGGTTTAGGTCTACATAGGCCAAAACCTGAAAAAATAATACAAAATTTATATCGATATTTATGAAAAACGCAATTTAAAAAAAAAAAAAACCGTGCAAAGTTCAGGACTTTTTTAATTTCCCTTTACTTCATATTGTTTTGGTTCCAAATGGTTAGCTTCAATAGGGCTCATGTTATTTTTTATAAAACAATGTTTTTTTAACGAAACAATGTTTTTAAATAGTTTACAAAAAAACATGTTTTAAACATGAAAAAAAAACATGTTTTAAATCTCTCACAAAAGAAAACATGTTTGAAACAAGGAATAAAAGTTGTTTTAAACATGTTTTAAATTACACAATCATATTATTTGTAAGCATTTTTTCATTCCCAACTTTACTTGCTTCCACTGTTATTCTATTACTATATTTTATGAAAAACTTTTTATTTGACTAATAATTACAAAATTTAAATTATTTCTGATTTTTTAATTGATTTAAGCATACAAATGTTAAAGACCAGCATACAGCTTGATTAAATATTTAAATATTCTGTTCAAATTTTAGCAGTTCAAAACACATTTCAAACATATCTTTTAAAACATGTTTAAATGAAAATAGTTTAAAATAAAATATTTGTTGTAAAACATGTTTAAAACACTATTTTAAAAGATAGTATTTTAAACATAACTATACCCTGATACCTAGGTAGGCAATATTGTTGAGCATATGCAATTGTTTTACAGTTTGTAACTTAATTTTCAATAATAAATATATTTATTATTTTCTCATTCTCATCAAGTTTTAATTTTACAATTGAGAAGCAAACATGCAAACCCTGATAAATCATATTTTTACCCCTTTTCTCAAATACCCAAAAGTTTCTGCAGCAAAATTCCAAAAACATTCTCAACTTGTATTGAGTAGATAGGTTGTAGATAATAACTCCTAAATTTTAAAACAAATAAGTTTCGTTTTTGTCTTGTAACAATTTTAAATTAGATTTATTGGTTTTTGCTTGGTATCTAAATGTTATTGGGCTATTGATAATAATTTAACAGATTTATAAAAACAAAAACTGTTAAATTAATGCGAACAAAATATACTTCTATTGCATGAAGGCGGCCATAAAGACGTATTACTGGTTTTGTTGTAGATGGCGCCAGTCTTAAAAAGAATCTAATTTATCTTTAAATGGAATGGCCTATATTTCTGTCTATAATTGAATTCTTTGCAAAATTTTAGTGCAAAAAGTACTTGTGTCCTATCCTAATTTTTACAGTTATTGACTTATTGCCTTATTTGTCTAAAAAAACATCATTTAAAGAAACAAACTATATCTCAACTACCAGAAATGTTTTGAAGTTATTTATGACCAAATTGTATTTACAATGGAAAGTTTTATCGATTTCAAGACATAGAAAAAACTAGTTTGCAGATAGTTCACTAGTTCACAATATTGCACTACATATATTATCCAATTTCGTTTGAAAGAATATCATTTTCGTAATAAAACACCTTGTATAGGCTTTCATTTTTAGCATTTTTATCATACGCTGTATGATAAAGTATCGTAAGGTATTGGGACGAAACTTCATATTTAGAAGTTTCATGACTAAACTTAGAGCTGAAAAGCTTTTGGTTCAAAAGGGTCCAAAGGAACTGGATGTTTACTCTTAAGCCTTCTTCAAGGAATTTGCAAATGAGCCGCCCTTTCTGTAATTTTGTCAAAATAGTTGAGTAATACATTAAAGTACAGGAAATTCTGAATAATTTATGCCTATGACAATTTTTGGTAAAATTAATAGTTAAGCTGCAGGAGCAAATTCTCTTTGATCGTGATAGGTCGTACTGCATTAAAACTAGTAGCCGGGATATTTTGATTGTAGTGACAGGTAGTGTCAAACGCTAATGTTTTGACAATACCTACTGTCAATATAAGCTACGTACAGTATGATAAAGTCATGTGCCTAGCCACATCAACCTTTTTACATAAAATGTACTAAAATATTTTTTTGTAAAACCTATTGTTGTGGAAATAATTGCATTTAGACTTCGATTGTATCAAACGCTAGTACCTTTTGATACAAGCAGTATTCGAAAAACAATTTCATTCAAATGTATCTTCTTAAAAGTATTTAATGGGTTCAATATGTTTGCCTCTCAATTATTGTTACACAAAGTTTTAACCAATTGATACTTTCAATTAAAATCCTTTAGGCATAAAAAATCACGAGATAGAGGAGCCTCCCAGTGTCATAAGTATGTAAGTTAATACCTCTTTGTCCAAAAATTATATAGAAACAAAAAATTTATTGTTTTGATAAAAATAGTTCTACATTGTTATCTTTTAGTCCAATTAATTTTTGTAGCTTTAATTTTAATTTTCTAATACAATACCTTCAGATTCCTGACAGTCGTATAATTTTGGTTTTTTATCGAGGACAGGATCTCAATGCAGACCTCCGGCTTTTTCTGATTCAGTGCCAACGCAGCAGTAAACGTTGCGGCTCTCCTTGCAGCAAAATGGCCGACCTCGTTCATCTCAGTCCACAAATTCAAAGCATACTTTAAACTTTCAGGTGTATTCTAAAAGCAACAAATAAAATTAAAAAAATTCCTATTTGGAAAGATTTTCAGAAACTCACAAGTTTATAACAGGAGGCCATAACGATAATAATCAAATTTCTAGCCCACCGCAACTGATCGATTTGCTTTGTTTTTAACGTATCGTAAACCTCCAAAACCTCGTTATATTTCGTGTTCTCGTAAAGTAAATCTAAGAGTAATTGGTATGACATCATCTGATCGAAAAATCCCTCCAACTCTGGCGATTTGTAACAATCCAAAGCCTCCTGGGATTTATTTAATAAATAAAACATCCTCATCACGACCGGTCCAAAAATAAAATTCCCAAACCGCAATTCACGGTTTTGTGAGTTGAACCTTGAAAATTTATTGGTTATGTAAGAACGATTTATCACATATATTTGAGCAATTACTTTTTCATCATCTTCGCGACTAGGTCTGTATCCTTATCTTCGGCAATGTGTATCATATTTTTCAGATCTTCGGTGAAGATGATATGCTTTGTGCTTTCATCCACAGATTCTTGCATCTTTGATCTAAATCTTGACTCTATGTTCGAAAGTTGTGATTTAACTTTTTCTTTTTGATGCTCGAAGTTGTCCAGAGCCAAAGCTTGGGCCGAAAATAGTGTTCTGCAAGCTAGGATTCCATTAAATGCAATAATGTCAAATTTTAGGTTAATAATCGTACCATCAAATTGTGTGGAGGTTTTCTTCAAAATTTGTAGTCTGGATGATCCACTTAACATGCTTAATGATTTTAGGACCGACATTGTATATAATATTATAAAATTAACCTATTCGTACTTTGGAGCAACAACGGGAACAACCTAACCTCTGTCCTCTATACGAATGCCGGGAGTCACATGTACAGTGAAGTTTCTGAGCAGGAAGTTGACACTCGCCAACTTCAGCTCTGTCATACTGGTTTGAAATGAGCATGATAAATATTAAAATTAATAATTTCAATCTTAATAGTTAGCGGCAGTGTTCCAGTGCTGGGATTCCCCTTCACCTAAGGAAGACCGAAATTTACGTGTTTATTTAGAAAATGTGAGATTTAAGTCTTCAGATGAGTTCAGGAAAACTCAGATACTTCGTCTAACGATTGAATATTTATTTCTATCTGTAGATAAATTTGAACAAAATTTTGAGTAAATTTTTTCAGTTGGAAAAATTCGAACAAGTCTGGGAAGTGGCAACACTGGCAGAATTAATCGATTTAAAGCGAACTTCGCTTATGTGTTACGAGTGCTATCTATATTTGATGTCTTGAAATAATTTATCCAATATTGCGCCGGATTTGCTAAGTTGCATAATAACAAATCAATAATAAGAACCGAGTATGCAAACAGATTGTTAGTATATTCAATTTATTCTCTTATTCAATAATCTTTTTAGGTTATAAAGTGCAATCATAATGCTTTCGCAAATAGCTCGACGAAGCTTTTCACAGGGTACCAAGCTTAGGGTGCCAAGCATTAGATTCAGGCATGGCACGAGGAGCGCAGAAGATTCTGCTGCTTCCGGAACTGCAGCGGCAGCTGGTGGGGCTCAACAACAGACTGCGGTGATCTACGATTTCCAAATTCCGCCACGTTACCGAAGGGCGGTGATGTACGACGATGAAATCAATTATATTAATAACGGTGGTCCCGTATAAATGGCTACAGCGCGCATAGTATGGATTAGTACATTAAGTATATTACGAATAAGGCTATCCTGTGTTGTTGATGTAATCAGGTTTTTATTATTTAATAAATTATTATGATCAATGTTATCAGGATTTTTATTTTCGTGTGGAGAGATAAAGATTTGAGTTTGTTTTTGTTTTTTGATATGAATAACAACTATGACCGTGTCGTGGAGGTTTTAATTTTATGTAGGTGGGTACTACTGCCAAATACTGTTGCATTTTTTTTTTTTGACTTGTTTATTTTACGTCGGTCTAGTTCCGCAACTTAGGCCAATCACCGACGCTGAAGGCAGGCTACACACACCCAGGAATTTTGTCCTACTGAAGGAATTCCAACCTCCAGTAAGAGTTCTTTAACGTGCACGTCGCATAATGACAGCACACGGGGCCACCGGCTTTACTTCCTCATCCGATGGAAGGCGGCATGCAAAGGTATTTGTTCCCTGCCTAAAATACCAGGACAGTCGATTTTAGCCCGAGCCGGGATTCGATCCCGGGCCTCCAGCGTAGATAGCAGCCGCTCTATCCTATACGCCATCGACCCCCCCTACTGTTGCATTGCAGTGATATGGATAACCAAATGTTTTGGTTCAAATAATTGCCAAATTTAGACGTTACAACATTTTGAGTAAGGGAGTTTTGATTTTTGTATACTCGTAGAGAAACAATTATTTGATTTTTTGTCTTATTGTATCCTGTTTTGACTGTTTCTTATTTGTTGAAATTTTGGATGTGAACAGATTTCAATTTTTGTGGGCATTTTTTTACAAAGTCTTTTTAATGTATGTATAAATTTATTTATAATGAAATGACAAAGTCCATAAGCCTATATCTTTAAATTTAGTTTTTTTATATATTTTTTAAAATAAGTTTAATTCCAACATTAATTTTAATTATTGAAATTATATTTAAAGATATACCAAAAAAAATTTGCGGCCTCGATGTAGGTCGCATCTATCTTAGCTTTTTTTCAGAATAAAAAGAAACACGAGATTATTTAAAAAATAGAAAAATTATATGGTGCAGAAAGTGCAACATTTTATATCATTTTCTTTGTTTTGCATAAGTTTATTGGTTTTTTTTTTCAAAAAGTTTGTATTGGTTGGGTACAGTTTCAGCATTCTAAACATATTATTTGTTGATGTGTGAAATCTTTTGAGAACGCCTAAGAGAGTAATAGATATTTTACGGTTTTCAACTATCCTCAATTTTTCGATAATTTTCCCGTAATAGCCGTTTTACACTATGCGAGAGATAAGAGGTTTTAAAGTTTTCAAGCAATTGAAAACTATAGTTTCTGTCTGAACTACGCAATTTTTGGTTGCTTCAAAAACAAGTTCTTGCGCGATAAATTGCGTACATACAGTAAAATAATTTCAATGACATTGAATAAAAAAAAAAAATAGTGTGCCAATCCATTTGAAGACTATGGTCAAGTCGACAAAAATAAGTAAAGAAGCAGTACAGGAGAGCAGATATACTAAAACTACTTTCTTAATATTTAATTTTGCTGGAGATGTTTGAGTGGGTGCGAGAGATTCAAGATGAGCTTCAAATACCTACCTCAGACTCTGGTGCAATGCCGGAGATCTGGCAACCTTATGTAACACACTGGCATAATTGTTTTTCGGTGTTTATTCAATTTTACTGTTTTTTTTTTTGTTTTAATGAAACACATTGGATTACATATTACACCCTAAACAAAAATAAAATTAAAATAAAGGGAAATCTCAATAGACACTTTTATTGTATTAGTAAGTGGTAATAGTTGCTCAGAATTGCGCTTAGATTAGAAATTTTCAGTACAAATTTTTAATTACGGTGGAAATGTTTCATAAAATATTGTTTTAGAGATTTTTGAGCAATTCTGTACTATTTTTACTAGTAAATATTTCAGATACAATAGATATTTATGTTACAAAGCTAAGAGGAAACAACATTGCATTTTTTTTCAAATTTTGTTTTGTTTCATACAGTTTTCTATGAATATATGTATTATATTTCAAATAAATTTCAAACGGCTGTAACTTTTTAACGAATTAAAAAACTAATAAGTCCATATGAAACATTTTGTTCAGTCTGACATTTACCAATTGAAAAAAGTGGGATACACATACACTGTCTAATTGCATTCTAAAAACTAGAGATATATATTTATGCTGGTCACCCATGTCACAGCCTTTATATAGTGTTTTGTATCAGATTTTTCAGTTTGATTTTTTCTTATAATTATAAAAATAGTTATTTATTATACAAGAGAAAAAAGTATTACATTTTAGCTCGAGGTTGTGTTGTCTCCCGACGCGAAGCGGATGCAGACAACACAACCTCGAGCTAAAATCTAATACTCTTTTCCTTTATATAATAAATAACAATTTATGTTATATTAGAATTAAAAGTAACGCCGCTTTGCTTATTTATAGTACATAAAAATCGAGTTACACCCATCATATTTCTCCATTTTCCCCTTGTTAAGGACTATTCCTAAGAGATGCCCAAGAGCCATATTTACTGTGATCAACACCATCATTCGGATTTTTTACTATATTTTACTTTTATCACGAAAAAAAATAAAACTGAAAGATATGAATACTTTAGTATAATCTCAGAAAAGAAACAATTCTAGAATGCTGTACTGAGATAATCAAACAATACATGCAAAAAAAGCATAGAAAGTAAAACACTACTAACAATTTTTACTTATTTATTTAACTTCAGTAAAAATGTATGTACAATACGCTGTTCCATAAGATACGGATATTAGTTCTAGAAAATAAAAATGTACAATTTCAGTTACAGAAACATAGATATCTGCTTAAATATTACGTAAATCAACGAGGGGGCTGGGTGTCGGTCAATTATCCGAGTCACTGCTGGGATTTACCTGCTGCTGGTTAAAGTAACTCCTCCAGTGACTCGTAGGTGGAAATTTCGAAGTACAGCCCTGCGTGCTTGTACTAGGCCCATGCATGATCAAATGCGACTGTTTGTGTTTCGGGGGCAATGAATAATCCTCCTGTTTCGCGGGAAATGAATAATCCTCCTGTTTCGCGGGCAAAGAATAATCCTCCTGTTTCGCGGGCAATGAATAATCCAACGGAGTCGCCGGATAGGCCGTGTCCCAATACTCGGTGTTTGTGGTCGCCTCGCAATACTCCTTCTTGACGCATTCCGTTCCTACCGATGTCGTGGATGTGGAGGAACACGGTTTTTCTAGACTTTCTGTTTTTACTTTTTCCCTGCTTTGACGTTTTCTGCGCGGCTCGTCTTCCGAACTACTGCTGTCGCTGCTCGAAGAACTGTCGCTACTAGAGCTACTCAAGCTGCTACTGCTGCTACTACTACTGCTACTGCTGGATTTAGTAGTAATTTTTGATGTGGCACGAGGTCGGTGCAAACCTCTTACCCTTTTGCTCGTATGGTGATTTGAAGAATTGCCGCCGCTGAAAATATATTTCATATTAAATATTTTCATAAAAACTTATTTTGTTATTTGATAGCCATTCTTTTACAGGCTGTAGTTAAGACTAATTAGAAATAGGAGGACTTTTTAGAATTTCTCATTAGGATAACCTAGCCTGCGATTGGCTGGTCACATGTAAACAAACAATCAAAATGATTTGCATTGGCTTGTTCGGTGCTGTTCTTGAACTCAGTTCAGTGAGAAGTAATCGTGGCCAAAATTTTATAACCTCTATTGATATTAATACTGTTAGCGATAGTGATTTATATTTTAGGATGGTTGACGATGATGTTTGATGACTTATTGTTATTAAGTATGATTTATAAAATATACGTTCTCAGTGTCTGTCGTATTACGCATCATAATACACTCTCATCAAATTTTGGTCAATATGACAACTCTTGCTTAAGCAGGCACCTAAAAGCCAAAAAGAGTGACATACTAAATTTTACGGACAGAAAAATGTATAATGTATAAAACATAAAAAATGTTGCAAACAAAATTTTAAACAAGCTATAGTTTAAATATAGATTATGTTGTAGTAATCATTTTGTTTTAAAATGCATAATTTTTGAGTTATAAGCATTTAATCAAAACTACCGGAACACCTAAACAATTCTCCAACCTAAAACATGAAAACAAAAATTTCAAACAGGTTTCTTTTAATATTCTGAATTATCATTTCATTATGGAAACTTGGTAACCTTTTAATTTTCAATAGAACACCCTGTATATTTTACGTTATTTTAATTTTTAGACTTTGTTTTTAATTGTTTTTTTTATAAAATTGTTAGGATTATATACTGTAATATACTTATATACTTTCAAATATACAGGTGGTCCTATTAGAAAAAGGAAAACTTCAATTTTCACAATAAAAGAATGTATGTTGAAAAAATATTTAAACAGTAGTATGTTTAAAGCAAACAAACCTTTGTTTGAAAAATGTTATTGAAATTTTTACGGTTGGTGATTTATTTAGGGGTTTTGGTAATTTTGATAATTGCTTATAACTGAAAAATGATATATTTAATACAAAATGATTGCTTAAAAACCTTAGAATTAAAAATGTAAAAATTATTGGCTTTTTATTTGAAAAAGAAAAGGCTACCAAATTTCCATATAAAATGACCACCCGTATGGTAAAATAATAGTAATAGTAAAATATATTTGATCGACAGTAGTTCAAACTCACGAAAATTTGGTAATTTTGACTTCTTTATATTAAAAATATATTTACACGAAGGATTGTTTAAGACCTAAACATTTTTTTGATTTTCTTAAAATTGCTTGCTTTTGGAGAATTATTTAGGTGTTCTTATAATTTTGACTAACCTAGTATAAACGTTTTCTTTGATTACCCTAGTAAGATAAGCTTTTTCGTTAAAAAACCCTGGTTAAAAAATTGACTTTTTAGAGTAATACAAATAGTAATACAAATACAATAACGCAAGAATTTTGAAAATCAGTAGGTTAGTTTTCCAAATCATGTCAACTATTCAATAAAACCATGGAGGAAGGAGGACTTTTAGTGTCAAAGTGACATTCGCAACGTTGACGTGTTATTATTTTATACATTTCGCTTTATTTAACGATATTATAGTGAATTTATGTGCAGATATATATAAAAAAATAATGTCTAATTGCGCTGTTTGCAGCTGCAACAGCAGAAAATTAGCCATAATCCAGGTTACTTACGACCGGGGTAACATTTCATCGGTAAGTGATTATTTTTGTCAACAATGTACAGGCTTGTACAGGGGCCGCACGCATAAACATTTTTTGAAATACGTTTGTTTATTACGTATTTGTCAAAGTAATTAGATTAAATAAATTCTTAAAAGTGTCTATATCGCGTTTTTTTTATAATGTACCACATTACAAATATTACAGAATATTACAGATTTTTTTTTTTTTTAATTTCAAAATTAACCTGGTAGGCGGCCATACTGCCAGAGTACTTTAGTGTCATGTTAGCTCCGCCCACACCCCGCACCATTAGTTAGTCTCGCTGCAAAATATATCCGTACAGCGTCTCCATCTATCTCCATGAAAAAAAAAAACACACATTCGCCAATCTTTAATGTTGTTCAACTATGTACAACTATGTACATCGCCAAAACTGTATGTTTTGGAAGAGGTTAATTAACCACTGTGCAATAGCCACTGTACAATAGTAATTAAAACTAATAACGAAATATTGAAATCCAGCATAAAATAAAAATAAAACGAGTTGTAGTAGTATTCTAAATAACGTTAATATAATATACTTATTCTTGTAAAATTGTTAACAGTAATTTTAATTTTCTTGCATAAAAATTACTGTTTTTTCTTAATCAAAAAATCAGCACACCTAAATATTATAGATAATCATAGATAATAAATATTTATAAACGGCATAAACCGGAAGTATTTTATTTTCTAAATGATTCTTGCCGTGAAAGCCTACGTATTTACATACATTTATTGTTATTATTTATTTATGTGACAGTAATAACACATTACCAAATTTAGTTATCAAACATTTGTTGACTTAAGAACATATAATAAGACAGAACAATAAACAGTGAATGGATTTTAAAACACAAAAGAAATGGATCACTTGTGTAGGGCAGTGTCTTCTACGACAAAAAGCTGACTACTGACTGTGCAAACAGAATTTTTTGACCAGCCCATTGACGATAAAATAAAATATTAAAATTGAGTTATAACGTTCAAATTTGATAACAGAGCATTAAATTAAATTTATAACAGCTATTCTCTACGACATTTACAATTTAACTGAAAAAAAGTAATAGTTTCCTATAATAAAAATAATTACATGACAAACTTAACAAACTTTAATTCAAATAATTACAATTCTTCCTAAAAACATTTCAGAGATAGTGACATAGAATGTTTTCTATAATACTATTTTGTTGTGTCGTTTGATTTGAACCTTTGTTAAGATATTTTTAGACCTAATTTAACTTTACGTAATACATATTTAATCCACAAAGTTGTTTAAGTTGCTTAGGTCCAGTCATAGACCATCAATTAACGTACATAAATTCATATTATCAACTCACTTTTGATTCAGCTCATCGTCGGAATCGCTCATACTGACGTGCCTCGGCCTCTTGTGGTCCCACTTGAGCATCCTGTGCCTCCTCTGCTTGCACTTCCGTTTCCTTTTCCTCCTAATCTTAACGTCAATCGAAACGGACGAACTCGTACCGCTAACTGCCACTGTCGGTGTTGATTCAGACTCAACCGGTATGACGTCATCGTCATCATCTGTGGTATTCAGCAGGTCAACGACAACGGGCGGTGGGGGCTCCTCAATGATCACGTCGCTGTCGTTCGTATCATCAGAGGGAATCTCAATCACCTTGAAAAAAAAAAATAAAAACAAAAATTAAACACGCTTAAAAAACTAATAAATGTGGGTAAAGTTGCGGTAAAAAGTAGAGAAGTCTAGTACTAATAAATATCACAGATATTGTCAAATTTTAGATTTATGTTTCTGTATAAAAGATTTTTGTACCACTCTTGTGGTTAAAAAATTACTGCATATTTCATTTAACATTACATTGAAAGAATGTAACATTATTACGAATTATCCAACAATAATTAGTATAAAATTACATTAAAATTGGTGTAATATTTGGTCAAAATTCTTGTAAAATCAGTCAAAATTCCAGGGTGGAATTTTACAGTATACAAAATATAGCCTTGATATATTGCACAGTAAAAACAATAACAAATAAATAAAATAACAGAATCAGAGCTCAAGCGCTTACATTGACAGAATGCACCTATTGCCTTATTGCAAAAATTACTCAATCTGCGTCATAAAAACAAACATGTTATGTTATATTTCAAGGAAGGAAGATATTATTCAATTATGAGAAGTTATACAGTTGAACAATAAATACATTAAATGTTGTTTTGCAATCATTGCTTGATGAAAACACAATTTTTTATACTTTACCATACTTTGTTGTTGATGAGATATTGCATTTTGTATTAAAATGAAATGAAATTGTATTAAACTGGTTAGGTAATGACAATTGTTTTACTTCGGTCAAAAACAATAGTAGAGATTACATGGCATCAAATACAAGATAAATTTAAAAAAATATCATTTTTTTATTGTTTTTACGCAAAACGCAGTAGAGTTGCAGTGCAGTTATTACGATGGTGGATAAACCTTGGCCATCTTTTAGCTTTCTTATAGGCACCTTGTTTTATTTCGAGATTATTGAAGGATATTTCTTGCTTTTGACTCACGTAATAAACCACACTTGTTTGGTTGTAGATTATTGACAAATTTCTCTATCTTAGTTTTTCCAAACTATATTGGAGCTTAAATCAGCATCTTTTCTCATTGAATCAAAATTAGAGTTTGCTTTCACTTGTCTGACAGTCAGGTCTATTGTATTTCACATAAAAATTGCCATTTTCAAATAAAAAACTAGTAAGAAAATTATCTTCAGCCATGCTGATTTTGCCATGCTGTCAAATAATAATAATAATAAAAAAAACAGGTAAACCGATTTTGCCCATTCACGAACTTGTCCTTACTTTTAAGAGCTAAGGTTGTATACCAAATATCAGATCAATTACTTCAAAATTACGACAGTAATCATGTACACAGACGGACATAGCTAAATCGATTCAGTTTTCAATTCTGATCAAATCCATATATGTATATAAGTCTATACCTGCCACGCATCTTTAAGGGTGTTGCAAATGTTGTATCAAACTCAATATACCCTCACCACATAAAATGTGGCTGGGTATAATTATAACAAAATATGACTAACTCAATTTATTCAGATGGTTCAAGCTGATGTTTGAAATGCTCTGAAAAGATTGGGTTTCAAGGGCCGTTATACCATAAAAACGTCGATTCTATCTTCGCAAAAACAAGCAAAAAATAGTAACATTCATATAAAATTGTAAAAGCTTTAAAAAACAAGTGTAATAATTAAAAATGAAGAAAACACTCAGTTAAATATCTCGTGCCCGTGGAATGTTTTTGTTACAAACATCCAATTCCACTGTTTTGAAGTAGAAATAATAAAAATTACATTTTAAAATTTTAGTCTGAATACGAAAAAAATTATTGCGCTATAAAATCTCTACTGTTCTTTTGAACCTATTTTAAACAAATGTGCTTATCTACTGATTTCAGTTTACATTAAATTGACCCGACCTGACAAAAATACTGCATGGCCCTACAAAAAGTAACAAACTTTAGAATGAACCGTTTTATTACACTGTGCGACAACTTTTTAACTTTACTTTCTTTCTCCCGGCAAATTTTAGCTAATAAGGATTCTATATGACCACCTGAACACACCGCCCAAGGCGTTTTTCTAGGTTAGCACAAACAAGCAGATAAGAAAACGCTCTGTCTACCATGGAAAAATTATGAATAAAATCAAAATTAAATTTGCAAATATCTCGCTTATTCGTGCTAATCTAGAAAAACGCCTTTGGGGAAGTGTCCAGGGGGGTCATAAAGATCATTATTAGCTAAAATTTCCCAGGACGATTTTCTTTTGTTGCACAGTGTTATGGGAAATACGAGTAAAGAAAATTTTGCACAGTTTTTTGGCCCACAGTGTAATGAGGTTCTAACTTCTAACACACAGAAAATATAGGTACGATACCTGAATGACTAATGAAATTGCTAATAAAAATCTGAAAAGCAATCTAAACAAACTTTTTTAGTTTTGAATACATCTACAAAAAACTGCCGGTTTAGACTTCAGTTTTTAATTTATGATTCAAAAACAAGATGACAACAATGACAGATGACCAGATGACAAAAATCAGATCAAAGATGTTTGGAAAAGAAAATAGAGGCAGTTGTCAACAAGGAATTCAATGTGTACGTGTTTTAATTTACATTTCATATGACTTTAAATGATAAATATCGGCCAACTTTAGATTTTGAAGTAAAAAATTTAAACAATATTTCACATTTTTTTATTTTAATTAATAAACATCTTTTTAGATCTCAACATTACCACAATTTAACCTTTCTCTAGCTAACGAAGGGGTATACAAGATAACGTGAGTGTGGAACATGCTATATAGGACAGACAGGATGAAGCATCAAATTTCTCATGGAGTAAGAAGCAAATTGTTGAAAAATAGAAACTACTAAAGACAAAACATATTTTCAAAAACAAGAACATAAATTAGAGAACAGACAGCAATAGGGCAAATGACGATATAATCCAAAACAAAAAAATACCTCAATCATCGGCCTCTGGAAGGGATTCCTAGCGGTACTTCCCGACGGCACTGACTCGTCGGGTTCCGCCACCGATACGATGGACACATCCTCATCACTGCTCCTCTCTTCGTCCTCGACCAAAGATTCGTGATACGGTATGTAGCTGCAGTGACGGTCGTAGCCGACCATGTCGTACGGCGACTGCATGTAATTGTGGAACTCGTGGATGAAGTGCTGCGTTCGATTACCGAGGAAAGAACGGAGCAGCCGTCGGAAGAAGCAGCTCTTGATGTGATGACGGCCTATGTGCGTAACGATGAGGTCTACGAGCATCATCACGTTCTGGGTATTCTCCATGAGCAGGGCGTTGAGTTCGCGGTTCAGCCATGGAGTAAGGCGGGTGATGGCACCAGGGTATTCTCTGCAAGATGATAAAAGTTGTAGTCTTTACGAGACAAAAGGTAAAAAAGATTGGAAACTAACAAAAAACGACATGGTATTTTATGATTGCTGATGGCGTTTACGACATTAAATTGTTTTAATACCAAAAAAAAAAAACAAGAAGTAAATTCAATGAACATAAGGATAAGTGTTGTGACAGCTGGTTCCATAGATTTTATTTTTCGCTATTGGAAAATTTTAAATTCAAAGCTGTTTCAGTAGATGTAAGTCTTGTAGTTGCATATTCATTAAAATGGACTTTTGTTATTTTGTTTTAGCTTTCCCATTTTATTAATAAATAATTTAGTTAATAAAGTTAACTTTTTCTGTTAACTTGGACAGAGTAGCACTTATAATCCGCAGAAATACAAAAGAATCGATTCTTATTTTTAAAATACCTATTACAACCAAACGATAAAACTTAAAATTATTAAACTTAAGCTACTACAAAATAACCTCTATAGTTACAGAAATAATCTGAATTGCCAATACTATTTATGAACATAGCATTTTAATTACCTCTGATTGATTGATGATTTTTAAGTCAAAAAACGCGGGGCGTTATTTAGCGATCTGTTATTTTATAACTGTTATTTGGTAATAACAGTCCGCAACAGTTACTTTGTTTCAAAAATAACAGATACAACTGTTACGTTGCAACTGCGCTGTCCACCAACAGCTGTATGACCATACTTTGTTAGTATACAGGGTTAAACGAAATGAGTGCAATAATTTGAAGGGGTTATCTATAAGAGGAAAAAAATCTTTATGAAATTTTCATGATTTTTTTAGTGGAAAATTTAATTCTCGCTTCCCGCATGTTTGCATGAGGTTTGTGTTCATGTGTACTACTATGGTAAAAAGTGGCCCGCACATATCTGTGGAGGCTAAATTTACAAGTCATAATAAATAAGAATATGTTCAAAGAGTTAACAGACAATTTATTGAAAAATTTGCAATTTGCCGTTAAGCAGAGTAGTCAATATAGCTGTTCAAGCAACAGTAGTACTCTGCCCACATACTCCATAAATAAGGATCATGTCTACTCACTACGTCTGAAATTATCTGTTTTAATCATACAAAAAACAAAATCCAACCCGAACAACCAGGAATGACGCAAACACGGCTCGCTTAGCTGATCGCGGGGTAAGTAGGTCAACTACTACTAGTCTTCCTAAAAACGTGAAGAATCAAATTTAAATTTTTCAATAATTAACTATTGAACGCTGGTGCCAAATAGAAACAAATTGAATTTTTAATTCAATTATCAAAATCTATACGATTTTAATTTCTGTAGAATATCTGCATCTCCACGCAACAATCCATTTCTGCAATGCAACTTCACCTCTTGACGCAAATTTTAGTCCATTTGCAGTAATGGGGTTATACTTGGTGGCAAAACCATTATAACCATTTGTTTAAAATCTGAACATAAGTCTTGTTAGTGTTCTGGAGTGCTGTCCATAATTAAAAGTCCCTTGGCCTCTAAATTCAGCAGTAGTATGGGAACTGAACTGTCATGGTCAAATATATAACAAACAACGAAAAAAAAAAAAAAAACATTAGCTCAATCCAGCTGTTATTTTCCATACGATATTAAGATCATACATGTGTGTTAGAATGAAATAGCATTCTATTTTATACATCTGTTTACACGATTTTAATCAATGACTCACTGCAAATTCTACTTCAGTTTCTTGGGTAAAACCTAATTTCAACATATTATCTAACTAACCATTATTTAACCCCAAATTTCATACTACTAAGCATGTTAAACAAAAAAAAATAGGTTAACAATATTTGAACAGTTGATATCAAGTTGCTATTGCGGTTAAGTACCTCTAATAATAACAAACATACCTGTAAAAACGAGGCGACGCCTCACGGAACCTTCCTGTAAAGTCTGCCAAGGGTACGACCCACAAGTTGCTTTCATAAATGCTTCTCCGGTAATTCGTCGAGGATACATCGCGACGAGCACGTCTATACCGGCGGTGCGTGGCGTAGCTATGTGGCCAGGCAACTGAATTTGTCAACGGGTGGCTCAACAGCATCTGTTGGATGGCAAATTCGCCCCTGGGGTCAACCGTAAATGTAGTTCTAAAAAGTTATCAAGATATTCATCCGTCAAGTTTACCATCACTTTCCGGAAACTCACCTAAATTGGAAATGCCTCGAGGAGGCTTGATGTGGTGTGGGTATAAATAAATATTCATCAGGCACAAATTCAACTTCAGATCTGAGCTGGCTTACAATGTGTTCGTCGTATTCGTTGTTCGATTTAATATTGTGTATTATCGTGGTAAATCTTTGCTTGCAAAGCGGGCATTCCGGTTTGATCTTCGACCATTCTAATAAACACGTAAAGCAAAACTGGTGCCTGCAAGAGTCTGAGAAAGATTTATTTGTGCACGACCCCAAACAGATTGCACAATTTGGGGGTGGGCTGGAACCGCTGAGGGGGCGAGACAGCAGGGGCCGTGACGACGGAGGAGGCATCGTTACGTTGTCAGGTACACTTCCTTCATCCATTGTGATGTGATGAACTTAACTATATCTGCGAATGTTATAAATACGGAGGAAAAACGGCGAAAAACGTCCGCATTAGAAGGCCCCGATCACTTTATTTAACACCGCACGAACAATTGGCACCGTTTTCAACGCACTGGATTGGCGATATTCCCGATACCCATCATAAAATCAATTCCGCTGTACGAACATATGATCCAAGTACGGAAGACATGTCGTTCTCGTTGGATCTTGTCGGTGTACCTTGTTCGTTCCTTGTTCATCAAGCCAACCAATCCAATAACATGGGACAGCGGCACCAAACGGGTGAAGGAAATACCAAACTATACTCCATTCAATTTAAGAGCGCAGTGCCGGTAGATGGCGCTGCCATAAAACATAACGTCCGTGTCACATTGGGAAAATATAGGTAGGCGGTATTTTCAAATACTATAATAGTTAAGTTATTCGTGTAAAAACAAAAATAAAAGAATAAGAGTACTTTGTCCATTTTTGAGACAGAGTTTATAAGAGTAGCTTGAGGGTATTTGCGTAGAACTATCTTATTTAAGTGTCTAAGGTTCATTCGGTTTTATACCGAAATACGTTTTTGAACGGTGACAGGATGCTGTTGTTTCTTTCTTCAGATAGTATTTTGAGGTGAGATCTGCAATATTAATATAATGTCGAATTTGAAGAAGAAATGTGAAGATTCTACATTGTCCCATGTACTCCGCAGAATAACCCATAACCGCCCATAACCAAATAACACAGGTTTCTTTCCCTGCATTGATAAACAGAATAAACTCATGAACTGTAGTATAGTTATCGATTTTCAACTGTAGGTGTCGCTGTACCTACAACACGAAAATAACTAACGACCAAAACACGCAAATAGTTTATTTCAATTCTAAAATTCTTACCAACTAACTGATTAACTATTATCACCAATGCTCTTGCTTACAAACTATTGCGATTTAATAATAAACACATAAATCAAGAAAACGTCATAATAAATTCTCAGTTGGTGTCCCTGCGTCATTGGTACCCCCGCCTTCAAACAACTCAAAATCCTTATAGGTTATGTGAATAAAAACGAATTCCAAAATGTTCAACACACCGAAAACAGCGACCGGGTTCACCCTTCCCACGTCCACATCCACTGGTAAGCAACATATTTCTACCAATTTGTGACAATTACTGATGCCTAACTTCCAGCGGCCGGCGGGTTTTCCTTTGGTGCTAGTGGAGATGCAAAGTCAAAGTCCGCGTCCCTTTTGGGGGCAACTCCAGCCTCATCTGCGCCCAGTTTGGGCTTTGGAATGGGGGCACCTGCACCTAGTTCAACGCCGCAGTTTAATTTTGGATCAGTGGTCGCTAGCAGTGCGGCGCCTACGACTGCGGCCGGTAGTCTGTCGTTTTCATTGCCTGGTACTTCAGCGCCTACGATGTTTTCTTTGAGTACTCCTAGTACGACGAGTGCTGCTTCCACTACGTCTGCGTCAGGTTTGCAAATTGTAGGTTCTTTTGATTGTTTTGAAATTATTGGTCGTTTGGGTTGTAGGATTTTCTTTAACTAATACAACGTTGTCTCTGAAGCTACCGATCAGTTCTACGACATCTACTACTAGTGCCACGCCGTCCTTGGGAAGCCTTGCTACTGGCTCAACCTCGGCTATTTCTTTGTAAGTATTTGAAACTGAATATTGTGCCTCTTTATAGAATTATTAAGTCATGTTTATATGCTATTCAAGAAATTTGGCTATACTGCTATTCCTTGTTTTTTTGTTAATAATAAATTTTGTGCCCAGGAACAAATATTTTACTGTTTACTTTTTTTTGTAATTTGTGTACTTTTACATGGAGTTTTAAACTTTGATCTGAATTCAAGAAATGCGGTCAGCCATTTAAGGACACTTGTAAACAATCTTTGACGACTTCCGATTAAAGTACAAGTGTGCCGTTAACTTTGAGACTGTTTTGAAGTTTCCAGAACCTTGTTTTCAGATTGGCAGAAATAGCAAAAATCACATATGTGGAGTTTTTCTATTTTTAGTCAGCATGGCTTATTGCTGGTTTATTGAAAATGACTATTCACTCTCCATGCAGAAAATGCATATTCCTCAGAGTTATTAATATTGTACATTTGTTTTATGGTCTTTTTGCTCTAAAATATGGTTGTGTGAACAGTGATTTCTAATATTTTATAGAAACACCATAGTTGTTGCTATAGTAAGAATTTCAACTACCATAAGCAAAATTAATCAGAATTACCCAAAACACTGATTCATGTTTTTGACTATAAGGTCCCCGTTTTTTTCTATGATTTTATTTATTTTCATATACTTAAATGGATAGCTGTGGAAATGTTGCAGATTGTTATGATGATCAATTTGCTAACATAGAATTTTTAAATAGAAAATAATTTGATTGCTAATTCAGATTAAGATTTGTGTATATTGTAACACAATTTGAAGAGATTTGTCTCATTTTTCTCAGAACTGTTATTTTGTGAACATAAATTTTAAACCTGCATATATCGCTCATTTTTACTCAAATCAAATACTCCCCACAATCTAGTGAACAACCTAATTTGAAAAAAATTAAACAAAAATTACCACATCGCATCATTTTTTGTTTGTCATATATGCAGGATTTTTGTAGATTTCAATGATTTGTCAAAGTCTGATTGGTTGTATAGTTGGGAATTTTTATTATTTTCAGCCAACTTCGGAATGAATTTTTGCATAAAGCATATTAATGTTTTCTATCGGAAACTAAAAACAAAAATTTATAATTTCAGTTTTGTGTTGATATCATAAAAACCACGGTCTACACGGTCTGCTCACTTCGCGTCTCAAATTCGTTCTTTTCTGCGCATGACGTCACTGCGAGAAGGATGTTGACACGATCACCTAGGCAACCAAATACATCTGTCAGTTTTTGACTTGCAGGACTTGCAGGTGATTTAGGTTAACAAGTTGACAACCACGCCAACACTTTAATTGTCCAAAAGGCTTGAACGTCACAACATATTAGCTACCATGGCAACGAACGCTACTTCTCTCAGTGACGTCAGGGGCCGATGCGCGAGAGCAGACCGTGTTGGACCGTGATAAAAACTAAAAATGATAGGACAATTTATTTTCCAGATTATTGATTACCATAAGAATAAGCAGCTTTTCCCTATTATAACGTAAATGCTGGACACTTTAAAAAAAATTAAATTCATAGACCGCCAACGATAACGCTGTAGATCTGGAGGTCCTAAATTAAACCAAAGTGTATTAAAAAAGGAAAATTATGTGGATTATTGATACTTATTTGTTACTAATTTATAAATAAAGTAGGAAAATTAAAATAAGTTTGTTGCTGTTAATCAAATGCTCTTTAATTCCTGTATTAAAAAAGTAGGTTTGAATATGGCAATTACAGGAGAGTACGTCAAGTTCAATACATATTTCGTTGACACCATCTTTCAGATAAATAACTCAATTTTAATACCATCAGCAACCAAATTCCAAATACATAACACTAAACAACAACTCCTGTTTAAAAGGATTAGTGTTGAACTTCTTCATTAAGGCGTAAAAAGAAGTAATAAAACGACCTAATGCAAACAGTTCCAGTCTATCAATTTCTTGCCAGAAGATGAACAAATACTCTACTTGAAATCGTGCTTAAACAACAACTCGGTGATTACTTGGATGAAAATGAATTTATTACTGACCAACGGTCGTGATACGATACGCATGTATTCAAGACAGCCCTAAATTTGGTATTGACAAATTGGAAGAAGAATTGGAAGACAGGCAAACGATAGTTACATTTTTGTGGACTTGAAAAGAGCCTTTGAGACTATTTGTCATAAACAGTTATTACAAAATATGGTAACTTACGGAATTAGAAGAAAGGAATTGAAATGGTTTGAAATTTATTTAACAAATGGGAGACAAAATGTTAGGATCGGAGAAAATGAATCAAGTGAATTAATAAACAGCTTGGGAATACCACAAGGTTCTGTTTTGAGACCTGTTTTATTTAATTTGTACGTAAACGATGTTGCTTCACTAGTTAAATCTTGTGATGTGCAGCTATTAGTAGATGATAACTAATATCAATTGTATTGTAATTGTTAGTTTCCTTTAACTAAACTAACGCTATTATTATTATTTTCCGAAGTGCAATAGGCACACTTATTCCAAAACATTAAAATTAGCTGACCATGAATTTTCTATTACGTGTAACAGGTTCAATAGAGATCAAATAAATATATCCTCATCATCTCAGAACATTACTAGTTTGGCTTTGTTTTGCTGAGAATGGAAATTTGTTAACTGGGCTAAAATTGAAATTTGCTATTTTTTGTGTTCTTCTATGTAGGAAAGCGCAATTTGTTAGGCACATTCGGGCACAATTTAAGTCACTATTTATTTTTTCCATAGAACGACAACTACATCAATCACATCGGCAGCAACTACTCTACCGACTGGTACATTAACATTTGCCCAATTGGAAGACTCCATAAACAAATGGACCGTGGATTTGGAAGAACAAGGCAAGCACTTCAGCAACCAGGCAAAGCAGATAAACGCATGGGATCGCCTTCTTATAACAAACGGCGAAAAGGTATGTATATTCGACAGGCAAACAAAAAAAAGCTTAATTCACAATATTTCTTTTCAGATCCTATCTCTAAGTGGTGGTATAGATCGTGTCAAGCAGCTCCAGCAACAGCTCGACCAAGAATTAGACTTTGTCTTAGCCCAGCAGAAAGAATTAGAAGACCTCGTCGTGCCATTGGAGAAAGAATTATCAGAGATTCCGGTGACCGATATGGATCGTAACCAGACTTTCCAGATGGCCGAAACGTTGGACACGCAGTTGAAGCAAATGTCTGAAGATCTCAAAGAAATCATCGAGCATCTGAACGAGTCAAACAAAAGTCAAGAGATGACAAATCCGATCACGCAGATCGGACGTATTCTGAACGCGCACATGAACTCTTTGCAATGGATCGATCGTAATACCACAAAGATTACGACGCACTTGGATCAGATCTCTAAGATGCACGATATGAATAAGCGGAACCACGAGATGAATTTGCAGAGAACGTATGATTAAATGGAATGAATTATTGGTGTATGTTAATCTTTTGATTGTTTTGATGTTACTTTTGTATTTTAGTGAGTCAAATAAATTATTTTAAAGTGATAATTTTGGTGTTTAATTATAGAAAGATAGGTAGTAGCTAGTACCTATAGTCTTCAATTGTTTGTGATGATTGCTTGACTTTTTTAAACTTGCAAACTTTAAGGTTGTTGAAGTTAATGATTTTTTTTTTGCGCTGGCAATGCGCAGATACTGAGAGTCCACGTGCGTTGTCAGTGCAATTCTGGGGCGCACTGGTTTTACCAAAATAAAACACTATTATTCTCATTGAGTCTAATTCGCTTCTTTTCGAAATGGATTTGCAACGTACCTGATTTTCTTAATCCACCTACATATCAAAAAGTACTGACATTCAACTATGTTACCATGTATTGTTTTGTATATCAGTAAATTTACATCGCCAGCATTAAAATAGGTAGGTCACCTTTTTAAATAATTTTTTTTTAGTATATAAATTGGCTTGTGTAAAATAACTTTTGTCTAAAACATTTTGAAATAGCGCTTTTATCAAAGGTAGTGGGGCCAACACAAGAATTTCCAGGTAAATTAGCTGTTAGTACTTCAAAAACACTTCTGAGCTTCAAAAACACTCCAGCTTTAAAGGATTTCAAGTAACAGTTCAAAGGTTACTTACTTGGTTTCCTCATAAAGGAATATTTGTGACTCATTTGATGATTTTAGAGCATAAAATGAAGTCAATATAAATCTGTAAAAAAAGTCAAAATCATGTATATTTTTAACAGTGATTAACTTTTTCAAAAGCCTTACTTGATTCGTATTCGGCGTAAGTTAATCTATCAAAGAACATTTAATTTCCATTCACAAAATCAATGTTCCTCATTGTTATCAATATTTTCCATTTTTTAATTGTATCCAAAAAAAAGAATTATAAAATTTAAAAGAAAATTCAGAGAAAAATAAACTCTTCCATTAGGAAAAACAAAACAAAAATATTACAAATATTTGATAATCAAACAACAATAATAAATTTTTTTAATAGTTTGTTACTTTTTTAAACCTTTATACAATTAGTTGACAACAAAGCTGTGAAAACAAATGTTTTTTATTTCACTATCGTCACCATAAAGTGCATAGACCCCTTTTTATTTATTCCAAATTAAGACCACATAAATTAAATGCACGTTTTATTAAACCTATGAAATTGTTTAATTTCTTTAAATAGATTTTTTACTGCTTTCAAATATTTCACATAAAATAAACATTTTTAAACATAAACGTTTTTGTGATTTTTACACGAAATTGACTTTTATGGAATGGACTTTTTTATATACTGTTTTCACAACTAGCATCATTTAATAAACAAGCAGAAACGTGTCCATGTGGGCCCCTTCATAAAAGATAAGTTTATTTAAATTATTTTTTATTTTCATGTCTACTTTTTAAGAGAAAGTAATGTTAAGATTAAATTGTCTGACCCTGTTTATTTTTGAATTATATTTAAATTATATTGTTTAAGAACTATCTGAATCTTGTGGATTAACCCATCATGCCAAACTTTTCGCCAACTTCTCCAACATTTGTTGCCTAGATCTATTCTAGCATATCCTATATAATTGTTTATTTTATATATTGCTGTTTCCTTTATCACTACTGTTATTGCTTACTTAATTCTGTTACAGAAGTTTTCAATCAAATAATAAATATAACAACTTTTAAAATTATTTCTTACCAATTTAGTTAAATACTCAACAAAATAAAACACCACACTCCAAATAATAGTATTTAATGTACATTTAAAAATTTATTATTATTTTCAATAAACAACTGAACAAGAATGTAGCTGGATCTTCATTCGGTGTAAAACAAAACTTAATATAAATAAAATAATCTTTATATAAACCTGCATGTGTTGGATTTTACGACAGTTGACTATTTTCCTCGTTCGTTATATTTCACGGATGTTACTAAATTTCAATTACACAACTACGACTTAAACCCTGGCCAAACCGCTAAGATCGGCGATGCACTTGTCGATGTTCTGCTTCTCTTGGTCGGGGGTGATAGAAGCTGTCACCTTGGTTACTACAAAGTCGACCAAGTTCTTCTGGGCGACACGTCTGTCGATGTTCTGGAGCTCGACTTGGTAGTCTAACCTCTTCTTGACTTCAGTGAAGACAGATTGAATTCTCTGCCTGAACGCCGATTCAAGTTGAAGACCAACGTTTTCACGTTTAGCCTGTACTAATATTTGTTGGCCATCAGAGCTCCATTGGAGTTTCTTCTCATCTTCGATTTGTTCTTCCAAACCTGTCTTCTCGCTGGTCCTGCCTTCGTTCCATGCGGTTTCATAGTCCTTTTAAGAAAAATTGAAAATGTATCAGATAATTAATCCTAACTAAATTCTTCGTAATTTTTATTTATTAGTTATATATATAAAAAAAAATTGTTTTGTTTTGAGTTGCAAAAGCTATACTTGACTTTTTTAATGATGCTAATATGTAAAAAGTTTTTACAAAACAAGGGAAACCTATGGGAGCACGTTTTAAAGGTATTTTAAACTATATAAGGTGCTCCAATCAAAACTAAACAAGCTGAACTTTATTTCTAAAAAAAAAAAACATTTAATAATGGGAGGACAAATATTTGTTGAAGTTATAGCTTAGCTCCTCGACTACTAATTGAGTAGCATAGGTGAAAAATGCCAACATGTTAAGAAAATGGAAAAGAATTTAACCTCAAATGTGGCTGTTGGTGAAAATCGTGTTCATTTGATTGGATATACCGGCATTTTCACCTAGGCTACTCTGCCGTGCTAAGCAAGAAGGGAGTATCTGACAATTTGTTAGCATTTTACTTTTCTGATCAAATCTAAAGATGGAATGATTTATTATGATTTATTATGATGATTTATTACGATCTATTAAAGCTTAATTATAGAAGAACATAGCAAAGAATTTAAAAAACATATTAGATTGATTCTACACGCAAGAGCACTACACACTCTTAAATTAGACATTTTACAACTTTTCACAGATGTAGATACGCCATTTTATCTTAGCACGGCAGTACTGATATCATAAAACAGTCTATTAAAGTATTCAGGAAGTTAAAAATAAAAAAAAAACACCCACTTTATTTATTTTTGCCAATTTATCGAGATTGTCAATAAGTATATAAATATTAAGTATGTAACTTTCCAGATAGAAGCATTATAATATCTGTTTTTTAATTCTTTGTCATGTTCTTATATCGTTTAGCTTTAATAGATAATATTTGGAAAAAGGAGAACTAGAACAAATTTTGAGATACAACCTCTACGCTTAGGATGCCAGTATACAGGAAGTGTAATTACAGTTGCTGTAGTCAATAACGATATTACCTTTTTTAAAAACTAAATATTTGCAGATGTTTCTGTATATATAAATGCCAAATAACCAAAACCAAATGCCGATGTAAAAAAATACAGAGTTTTCATTTCTCCAATAATTCTTTTTATCTATCACTCACATAATAAGTTCTATTGTATATGTACCTATGACTAATGTAATCATGATACATGCCGATGATCATGATGGCAGTAGCTTTGAATAATAATGACAATTCTTTTGAATAATGACTTTTATGTACAACTTAGATATAATAAGTTCATTGCATACGTATCTATGACTATATAATCCCCATCATGATACGCGCTAATGATTATAATGATATTAGCATTGTGTAATAATGACAGTTCGTTCAAATAATGACCTCATTCTTTGAACGAATTGTCATCATTATACGCCGCTAGTTTCAAAATCTGTCAAAACCTATGTGGATGACAGTTATTTGACAGTTCGCCTCGCCATCATTTACAAATACATTTAAAATATTTTGCATAAAATGGAATTTATGAGGCGTAGATAAAACGTCGTATTTGACTCGCACATAACGGATATAAATCGCTCGCATGATTACACCCTTGCCTACGGCTCGCGTGTAAACTTTATGCTCGCAATTTATATCCTTAATTATGTGCTCGTCAAATAATATACTATTCTATAATACATGTCAACAGAAATGAATATTTTTTCTATTGCTTAAGATGATAGAAGTATTGACCAGCATAACAGTATTTAGGAATAATTCAGTATCCTTATAAATTGTGAATATTATATTATAATATTCTTAGAGCAGTATCCTTATAAATCGTGAATATTATATTATAATATTCTAACAGACTAACAAAATAGTAACTTGTTTTATTGAAATGTTTGCATTATTGTTAAAATAAATTTATTTTCTGGACATACTTTAGAAAACAAGAATTGTTTTAAACAATTGTGGTGCAAAAATCAAGTAGAAAGTGACATTTATAGCCACAATACCTTTAGATATGAGATCGCACTATTGACCCATTATTGACCAACTTTGTATAGTAATGCATTGAATGCCATACAAGAAACAAACGGTAATTGACTCCTAAATATCAGATATCTAGATCAAAGTTTGATCCACCAAGTAATATCAACCTGAAATATTAAATACAAAATTTGTAGAAATACTTACATCAATTTCTTTGTCCAAGTATTTCGCGATACCTGGGCCTAGTTTCTTAACACCAAGGACACAAAGAATAAGCAAAGACAGACCGGAATAGTATTCGTGCTCCATGACGTACAGTTCTTTGCTCATCAAGTAAGTGGCGAACGCAAAGCCGAAAGTGTACGGTCCAGTAACTCCAGTCTTCTTATAGAAGAACGTGAACCACTCCTCAGGAATGAAGCCAAGGCGCACCTTTCCAGGTTCTAGCCTCACCTAAGAAATTTTTTGAATTAAAAGATTACGATTCACATAAATAGGATCGTACCGGTCTCTGGAAATCGGTGCCGCATCCTGCGCCTTGATCCGTGACAGCAGATGATGAGGCAGGGGTAGTGGCGGCAGCCCTAACGCTGAGGGCCAAAAGATTTTTCACTTGCTGGCCTAAAATACGTCATAGTTTAAGGTTTGATAAGGTATTACATAAACAGCTGAAATGCATGGCCGACTGGATTGCGTTTAGGGTTAATTTGCGGGTTGGTTAGTAGAGTATGGATGAATACCTGATAGTAAGGAGGCTCTGGACATCATCTTGAATGGATTCTAAATTATCCTAAATGTAAAAAGCGATATCGCAGAGCGCTGCTTCGTGAATTGTTCCGCACGGTCGGCAATGACAGAGATAGCCGAGTTTAGTGCGGGTGCGAGTGAGATGGAGGATGAAAAAGTTACATAAGGCCGTTGCCAACCTGATTGCTAACGTGATACAAAAATAACTAAACCGCCTCAGTCAAAAGTCCGCTGGCTGACTGTGTGAAGTTCGTGAAGTTGTAGAATTCATTCAAAGTTATCTTCGTAGGTTATTGCACAGTCGTCAGAATTATTTTATTTATGAAATAATATAAACATAAACACAAGGTAAGCCAATGCAAGAAGGTATAGAGGAATACACAAAGTTTTTAGCTTCAACATTATCAACATAATATACGGTGCAATTCTAATTTAGTTATTATATAGTTTATAGACTAGTTACAACTACTATTGTTATTTCAACTTTGCAGAAATTTGGAGTTTGGACAGAACCATGACAACGTTTGATCAACATCCGTCATTGAAATGTGAAAGAAATGATGAAAATGAGGACTTGTCTACAAACATAAGTAAGCTCTGCACTACCAATTGATCTCAATTTTGAATTTGACTTGCTTTTTTACTCTTTTGTTTAGCCCTTGGAAAATGTGTACCTTGTGAAGAGCAGGCCATGGAATTACTTGACGGACACGCAACAACAGATGGAACGTAAGTATCTCAAATATTTCTGACCTTCCGGCAACAGAATTCTGTTAATATATTAGGGTGGCCATATATTAATTCATAAATTTCATAAATAAGCTTTATTATTGAGTTTATTGTCTCTAGTGTGATCTCTATTAAAAAAATGCAAATCTTTATAAATATTTCTTTTCACAAGGTACTGGCTCATAAACCTTTGGAACCGAAGGGTTGCTAATATAACTATAGTGGGACTAAGGATAGTTGCCGCGTCTATTTTTGTGTTGTTCTATATTTTTCTTATTTTTGGGTCCCCCACCCACACCCACACAGTAAAATAAGAGATTAAACAATTTGTTGGTAGAAAATAAATATTGTTGTTTTACTTTTAATCATTTATAAACAGTTTTATATGAATAAGAATTCTTTCATATAATAATAGATGTAATTGTTTTTACAAATCTTCTACAAATTTTAGTACTTGCAAATTTATTTCATGTTTTCCAAATTTTTTTTTGCAAACTCGTGTGCGATTGAAATTATGGCGAAGGCAATTAAGCCCATTACACAAGTTATTATAGCCCACTTTTGCTTTTATTAAGGTGGCGCTAAAAATTGAAATAGGCAGACAAATTAACATTATGACTTAAGATTTACACCAGAATCGGAATGTTCTGGTTCCATTCAAATGATAACATAATACAAAATATATCTGGCTCAATTATATTGAGTCTAAGTCATCGAGATGAAAATATATATATATATATAATCTGGAGGTAGCATGCGGTAGGAGTGGGGGAGGGTCAAAAATGCTCTGAGCTTCATAGGCTCTTGAAGTTAGGGGTTTTAGTAACTTTATTTTAGTGCTTGCAAAATCACTAAATATCTAGCTTCAGGTATATAAACAAACCTATGATTCTAACCTAAAACGTGCGTTAAAGTATTCGTACACACCAATTTTGTTTTGTTTTGGCTTTGGGACAAAGGTTATAAGTAATACAGTGGTATAAATTGTTTGATGACATAAGAGATGATGCAGATTATTTAGGTTTTTCGCATATCAGTCAATTTTCAATTAATCTGGTAGAATACATAGGAGGTTTTGTAGTAAAAAAGGATTTTAAAAAGAATTAAATGAAATTGGTGTTTAGATGCCTGTATTGCATTATCAGCAAATACATCATTTCTAATTTCATTCAAAAATAACGGTAAATTAATACATGTCTCAAAGAATGCATATGCAAAGAATTTGAGCGAGTTTGTCGGCGGTTATTGATTGTTAGATACAAACAGTGCTCCACCATACTTAAGATATACTTGAAAATTTACATCACTCTGTTTTTTGTGCAGTATACACACATATTCATTCAATTCACTTCAAAGCCACATTATAAACTATGAACTTGGTAATAATCATATTTGTATTATTAATAAAGGAAGTTGCGAAAATATATCTGCATTATATCGCAAATTGTCACAATATTCATGTTAGAAAAGCAAGTATATACAAAAGTTGTGCTTTTTAATAATCAATATACCACTGTATAAAAGATGCTGTTTTATTTTGTTATTTTTAGTAACAAACTGCTAACCTTAAAGAAAATTGTTATAATATCAACCATTCCTTTACTCTGAGAGAATTTCGATGAAAAAGCAGAATTGAAATGTTTACAAACATTGCTAGTTACTTAAAATATTACGAGTTAAATTTCAACTACTGTATATTCCATCAGTACTGTGATGATTTGATCATTACCTTCTGTAACTCGTATTATAAAGTGATAATTACTTCCTTTTTACTTATTGAACGCACTAAAAGTAGATTATAAACAAGAGAATTTAGTAGTAGTGTTTGAATTTGCCGCGCGTCGCCCTCTGTATGGCCCTATGAGAACTAAACAACTTTTGACCCGTTTTAGCACTGGTGGAGACTATTGCATGCTACCAATGCTACCTCCAGATTATATATATATATATATATATATATATATATATATATATATATATATATATATATATATATATATATATATATATATATTCATCTCGATGGTCTAAGTGACGGATTTTAAGAATATTGGTGGCTATGTCGCAGTCTTCTTGGAATCAATTAATAAAAATCTGTTAACACATAACACTCTGTCTAACACATGACATAACACACTGGCAGCAATACTTTCATAAGAAGAAGTAATTAAATAAGTACGTAGGCTTTCACGGCCAGAATCATTTAGAAAATAATTAAATAAATGGATAATTGTAAACTGAATAAATAATAATTATTTCAGTTTGATTGTCAAGAAGGCACATATCAACCATCTCAGGTCAATGCGTTCAAGTTTAAATTCGAATTCTCAGGGGAAATATTACATTTTCCATTGCTTCCACAAGAATATTTTGAGAAAGCCCGCTTAATATAAATATCACAATATCTCAGAAACAGTTGATAATTGGCTAATAATCAAAACAATTAGGATAAAAATTTTCATCAAAAACTGCAATAATATACCTAGTGATCCATTCAAAAAACATTGAAAAGATTGAAATTCATTAATCTCACAAATGCGATAGTACTTCTTTTCATGCTGCAGTTTTTAGTAGTAGCATTCTGCAATTTTGAATTATACAAACACATATGTAATTTGTGATATTGTTTTTCTTCAAAGTCAATGAATTAGTAATTTATGTACCACTCTAAATCTGTTTACATAACATTTACAAACACGTTAAATTGTTTATGGTGTTCCCTGTTTGATTTGTTACTCTGCAGACATAATATTACAATTACGATAGCGAACCTAAAGAAAAGAATTTGGTGGCCTTTTCGAAATATGTATATGTTTGGCAGCCATGGAAAATGTAATATTTCCACTGAGATTTCGAAGTTAGACTTGAGAGCGCTTATATGTACATTCTTGACAATCGTACTGAAATAATAATTATTCTTAATTTAGTTTACAAAATTAACCATTTATTGCATTATTTATTTTTATGGGAGTATTACTGACACCGTGTTATGTGTATCAAAATGTTAGGATTTCTACATTTCTACGAAAGCACTCCTTGTTTTCGTTATCTGTAGTAATTGGAACATCCCAATAAACGTCTCCCGAAACATGCCTCAAAATAAATAAATAGATCTGGCGATTTAACTGGCTAAAGCGTTAGACTCACCGAAGTTCATATATAGTAATCTGGAGGTCGCATGGTACAGGAGTGGGGGCGGCCGAAAATCCTAATCCTACATTATATTTGTAGAAATAATAATATTCACACGCAAAAACAAACATCATACAAAAATTGAATAAAATAGTTCATTTTGGTAATCACAAAATATGTTTATTTTTTATGATTTTTAATAAATAATCTTTTATATATTCATATATTTATTACTGTTGAAATATACACTATTTTGAATAAAAATCAGTTTTTTCTTGGGTATTCATTCGGATAATATTTGTATTTGCATCATAATCAATCCATTTCCTTTCCTCTGACCTGATAATCTCTTTTATAAATAATACAATTCCGGTGTTAGTGGAGTGCAACTAAACATTAAAAACCTTGGAACCCGATGAATATGGTAAGATTTTTATAAAAGTGTTTGCATTTTTTTCAGACTAGATAAAGACAAGAATAAGTTCGAGAAAAGACGTCCGACGATTAACGTCCGTCGGCTGTCACGTGTGAATGTGTTTATTGTGTAATTTGAACTTACTTTAAGCTATTATTCATTGTAACTAATAAACTACACTTTAACGTGTACATTAGGGTGGACCTTATTTTTTTACGATCGAATTTTTTTCACGTCACCCTCTAGGTTTGTTCTACTATGAATAAAAATAAGTCCTGCAAAAGAAAAACTTAATTCGACCACGGGAAGGGGTGCCTCAATCGATTTGAAGTTTGAAAATGTCAGTAATTTTTCTCATATTTGACGTATGACTTTAGTTTAACAATTTAAATAAGACCGTTATTGTTATTATGTAAGGGTACCTTACTTTGGTTGTCAAGTAGCCATATTTGCTTATATAATTATTTTAATTAAGGAACTTATTCGATCCTTTCAGACTTTTACAACGCCGCGTGTTCGCACTGTCTACGCGCGATGCTCTCGATGCTCTTACACTACTTTGTATTAATTTCTAGTTTAGCCCTGTCCGGAAAATGGTTTTGCCTCTTTCACATATATTTCATATTTCCTGTCCTTTATCAAGTAGACGCACACTCACTTTAGCATAGAGTTTGAGGTGTTGTCAGTATAATGGTTTGAAGTGTATCATTTACATACTGACCAAAAAATGGAGACACGAAGTTGAGATAAATTGTTTTCATTGGACTATTTCGAACAACAAGTTGTTGGTGCTAAATTGCCGAGTATGGGTTAGGTTTTAAGAGTGCTTTCTTATAACTTTCGCAAAGTTAACTTGAATCTTCGCACTAGTGCGGCTCTTGTTATAAAAGAAGTGGAAACATGTTGACAAAAGGCACGAACCCCTTTGAAGCTAACTGCACATAGTATTGCCAAATTAGAACCACTTTACCAGAAGTGGAGAACACTAAATTGGAATGCAAAACACCGAACTGCGCCTCAAATGCAACGAGAAAATGAATTTACTGATTCGTTGAACGATTTATTCGATATCGGCCATACAAATGCTTTGCAAATGATGACAATCGAAGAAAACAAAATATTTCTGTTGAAGCAGAGAAGGGCGAGTTGGAGTGATGGGTGCTGGTGATCGCATTTTAGCGGAAAAGGAGCAGCGAAAAACTCTTTGACAGAACGGAAAGAGATGCTGGAAGAAAAGGGTCAACAATCAATAGTAGATACAGGTACATCAATACAGGTACATTATAGTAATTTAATTAATTTATTTTTTGTTTTATTTTATTTAATTTAATTTAATTTAAACCCTTTCTCTGGTGGTTTACAATGTATTGTAGATCACTTTTAATTTATCTAAAATCGATTATAAATATATCGTACACATTTTATTGTGAAATGAAACTTCTATAGGCGCGTTGGGTGTGAATCGGTTTGCCCGCATTTACGCATTTAACTAATAGTAGATAAGAAAACACTAAACCCCGAATTTTAAACACCCCCATAATTTGTTGCTGTGTATTACTATTATTTGCTATTATTATAATTAATACTATTGTTATACATTTCTTGTAGTATTCATATATTTATTTTTTTAGTAATCATTGTTATAATTTAGTTCTAATTAGTATCTAAGTCTATATGCGTCTGTAAATAACAGAAATAATTATTAAATAGTTTATAAACAAAACAGTGATTACTTTTTTTCCTTTTATTAATTACCTTAAATTGTTTATCAAAAACATAAATATAATAAATTTTGTTTAAACAACTTTCTGTTTGTTGATAAATATAATATAAATACCGTTTTCTAGTTCATATAATAATTAGAATACAGCATTAGAATAATATCTAATGAGTAAACGGATTGAAATGTGTGCATATTTTAATTTTAATAATGTCCCATTTTTTTGCATAAACAAAGCCCTTGAGGCACGTCTTCCCATTATCCGATCGACTTCAAACTTGGAGGGAATTAGTTTTTTAGTATGTAGAACAAATTACAGGGGTGACGTGGACTTAATTTTGAAAATAATTTTTCGTTAAGAGTAACTAAGGTCCGCCCTAGTGTACATATGTTCACAAATTACGGCAGTAAAATATAAACACAGTCGCTGTCTTCCCTCGCCACGGGGTTGGGTTTGCCCAAACCTGTGAGTGTCTGGGTCTCCATTCCTCGGGTTAACGGTTTTGAGGATACGTTTGCTTATGTTCGTTGTTCGTCTCTACATTTTGTCTTCTATGAATATTTTCTTAATTTTCATTTTGAATCACTGATGACTTCTTTAGGTGGTACGGTAGTTGATTATATTTGTTGATGGTATTTGTTAGCAATGTTTGGGTATATTTACTTTTATAGTATTTGTGGGTTCTTATTTCTTATGTGTGTGCAAGTTCTAGTTTTGGTGAAAGTCCTCGTTCATTTTTATTTTTATGTTTGTTTTGATTTCACTTCGTCTTATCTTGTGTATTAGTGTCAAATTATTGAATGCAATGCTTTTTCTCACGTTCAATACCTTAGTCATGTTATAGAGAGCTGTGGTTGCTGTTAATCTATTTATTGAGTACATAGTTTGAAGGATGTTATTCTGTTGGATTTGTAGTTTGTGTATGTTAGCTGATGTGGTGTTTCCCCACACGTGAATTAGGTAGTTGTTTTTTTTTATGTAAGCAGACAATGGTAGATCATTTTCTTCATTGAGTGCGGTACTAGGTCTCTCAGTTTCCAAATTGTTGCTATTGTTCTTGAGTTATCTTTTAGTAGCCTGTTTATGTGTTTGTCCCATTTTAGGTTGTTTTGAACAGTTAATCCTAAGTATTTGACATCCCTGACTTCTTTGATGATGATGTTATTTATTTTGACTTCTATTGTTTTGCTATTGCTTATTCTTCCGCTTTCAAACACCATGTATTCGCACTTGCTTTCATTGATGGTTAGTCAATTCTCGTAAAACCACTGCAAGAGTGTTTCCATGTCGCTGTCTATACTTGTTTGGACTCCTTGATGAGGGAGGGTTACCGGCATATATGAAACATGTGTCGTCTGCATACATATAGTGCGTTGCGTGTAGATTTGTTTCAGCTAGGTCGTTTGTGTATATGATGTACAGCGTGGGTGGTAGGTTTCCTCCTTGTGGAATTCCGAACTCCTGAATATTGCGTCTTGCTTGTGTCGTCTGTTTGTCAGGTACGTATCGATTAGTTTTAGATATTTTCTTGTGATGTTTATCGCTTTAAGTTTCTTCAGTAGGTTTTCCTTCGAGATGGTGTTGAATGCTTTCTTTAGGTCGACAATGTATTGATAGGTGATTTTACTATACATTGTACGAAGCAGAGATTTATAAATCCAAAAATAAAATTGTAAGTTATTGTCTATTGTTCAATTCTGACCAATTTTCAGTGTGTTTTCCCTTTTTAGTTATCGTTGTCCTGTTCGTATCCTGTAGCTACATTCAACTTATGCCCTTTGTGTGCAAAAAAGCACCAATTTAAAATCAAAATTAAAAGATCGGTAGGAAGTACGTTTTTACAATTTACGCAAGTACAATTTGTGGGTGCGTTCCGCACCCGTTTCGGCACCCTTAAACAACCTCTAGTTCAAATATTTTCTTAATATACAGAGTGCCTCTTTTATTATAGAAATTTGCAAACCTTTTCTTTTTCCAACAGAACAGCCTGTATATTTTTTAATGCAAGGATTAATTCTAAAAAATTTTTGTAGAATTTTTTGTTTGTAAAATGCATTATTTTTTAGTTATAAGCAATTAATCAAAACACAAACTTTTCCTTGAACCAAATGGGTTTAAAAATAAAAAATCCAAGAAAAAATAACAAGAATTAAATTAAATGTGCAACCTGCTACATTAAAGTATATGTGTATGTGAGGGAAAATATTCTTAATTTAAAGTTCAGGAGTTTTCATTAATTACTTATAACTCAGAAAAGATGCATTTTCAAAGAAACTTATTTTTACAAAAAGTTCATAAGGTGCATACAGACCTGACGCGCCGCGATCGCAACGTGCCCGCGCCGCGCCTACCGTGAGTAGATAAAGGTAGGCGCGCGCGCCAGTCCCGGTTGGCGCGCGGGTAGATCACGACTTTCGACCATGCGCTTTATCCTCTCTCTCTACGAGGGAGCGAAGTACGACGATTATTTCGGTTTGTAGTTGTATTTTGTCTGGCTTTTCAACATCGTCATCCACCTAGTGGTTTTGGTGACTGTGTTGTAAGTTGTAATAAGTTGTAAGATACTACTACGTAAAAAAATTGTTTTTACGAAATTTTAAAATAGGCTTGCAGTTGCGTTTATTTAACAAACAAGTAAATATCTCAGATACATTTTGAAATACAACTTCCTTAGTATTAATAATAATATATAAAAGGCATTCCATAAAAAAGTATAGTTTCTTGATGTACCTACATGTACTGTATAATTAAAAATCTGATGTGGCCAGGCACATGACTTTATCATACAATATATAAAACTAATAGTTTTGCTGCATGAGAATCTATTTGATTGATATCAGTCGTGTCTGCATTAAAATAAAACGAGTTAGCCAGGATTTGACTGATAAATAATTAAATAAATAAATAATTCCTTTATTAACAAAACAATATTAAATGCAACACCATAATATTTATATTTAGGGTGATCACACTTGTTTCCAAATTGCCTTGCTCTTCCACTCAACCCCTTACGCAAACTAGAACTAAATAGTTGTATCAATAATATAACAATTATTTCGAGAACTTATCAAAACAAAAATTACTCTAGAGTCTAATTACGCGTAAGTGCAGCAAATCCAACTTAACAAAACATCGCACACGCCCATAAAAAATAAAAATTAAAACAGCCTGCGATGTGCGCTCAATGCCTAAAGTCCCCCCTGTTGAGCAAACAGATAACACTTCACCTTTCCCCCAAAACTGGTTAACGATAAGCTTTTCATATCTTCCCTGAGACCCAGTGTATATGTGACTGACCTGCTAAGAGAATGGCCGTTTATACAGCTCAGCGCGATGGGCAGGTGGAGCAAACAAACCACTGAATCTTAAATTAAGGTTATGGACATCCGTTCTACAGCGTATCTTCCGCATGAAGTATTGTGGGATTCTCTTGGATAGCAACTTATGAGATAATATTGCTGCATGAAACACATTAGTGTTATCCATGTTTAACCACCCCAAGTCCCCCAGCCCATTCGATACATGATCATACTTCCTCAAACCAAAAACAAACAGAACACATGCAGTTTGGACACGCTGAACACTGAACACTGAACACACGCTGCCGATCCGCCGCCGTCAGGCAAGGACCGTACACGGTATCACAATATGAAATCTTTTTACTATTGACAGTAGATGTAGTGAGATATTGTCAAAACATCAGCATTTGACACTACCTGTACTGTCATTACACATGCATTAGACCGAAAATTTGAAAAATCCTGGCTACTATGTAATTTCATGTCAATGCAGATGCGACCGATCTCGATCAAATAGAATTTACTCTTGAAGCTAAACTATTCATTTTACCAAAAAATTTCATAGGCATAAATTATTCAAAATTTCCTCTTCTTTAATTTATTATTTAACTATTTTGACGAAATTACAGAAATAGCGACTCATTTGCAAGATCCCTGAAAAAGGCTTAGAATAAACTACCAGTTCCTTTGGACCCTTTTGAACCAAAAGCTTTTCAGCTCTAAGTTTGGTCATAAAACTTCTAAATATGAACTTTGGTCCCGATACATTTAGTAGTTTCTCCGGAATCGTCGTCACAAAAATCGAGTACACACATACGCACACACACACACACACACACACACACACACACACATACACACACACACACACACACACACAGACATTTTTTTGTACCTTGGTCAAAAATGTTCAGGGGACCCATAAAGACCTATTTCCGCTAAAATCTCAAATTTTTTTTTCGGCACGATTACAATACTTCATCATACTGCGTATGATAAAGTAAAAATAATTTTGCGTACATTTCTTTATAGATAATTGATCAACATAAATGCATAGCTTTTGAATCGTTTTTTGAGACCGAGGTCCCTTTGCATATGCACGAAATACAGACATTCTGTTTTAACGGTTCATTCACGTAACCATGTTGACATTTTATATTTGCTTTAAACAACCGCAATAGCCAAATAAACATACATCCACAAATAAATGTAGATACTATATATTTGGTTGCATGTGCCAGTAATAAAAATTGATTTAATCAGCTATTAATTGGTTGTTTTACACGAAACTTTTCCTGTCCATACACTTTTTACTTTATCATACGCAGTATGCTAAAGTATTGTAATCATGCCGAAAAAAAAAATTGAGATTTTAGCGGAAATAGGTCTTTTTGGGTCCCCTGAACATTTTTGACCAAGGTACAAAAAAATGTCTGTGTGTGTGTGTGTGTGTGTGTGTGTGTGTGTGTGTGTGTGTGTGTGTATGTGTGTGTGTACCCGATTTTTGTGACGATGATTCCGGAGAAACTACTAAAGGTATCGGGACGAAAGTTCATATTTAGAAGTTTTATGACCAAACTTAGAGCTGAAAACCTTTTGGTTCAAAATGGTCCAAAGGAACTGGCCATTTACTCTTAGCATTTATCAACGATTTTGCAAATGAGCCGTCATTTCTGTAATTTCGTCAAAATAGATAAATAATAAATTAAAGTAGAGGAAATTTTGAATAATTTATGCCTGTGATATTTTTTGGTAAAATTAATAGTTTAGCTGTATGAGCAAATTCTATTTGATCGAGATCGGTCGCATCTGCATTGATATGAAACTACATAGTAGCCAGGATTTTGACAAATATTTTTTTGTGCTGTCACCACAGAAATGTCTATGGCTGTCATACTCGAAAACAGCTGATTTCATCAGAGGTTGGCGAACCGCTATGGAACGTTGCCGCTCTAGTGCAGCAAAGTACAAAATACAAAATTCAAATAAAATAAGATCACCAATTTGATTGTGTGTTGATAAGAAATATCAACCCGTTGTTATATCTAATTGTAAAAACGATAAATTGAGAAAATTGTAAATAAAGTATAGCGATGAGTGTAGTTATATTTTAGTATGTTGGTACGGATGTGACATCTACAGTGACATGAACGAATTTCTCAAAAAGCAACACAAAAAACATTGATGTCACTCCTGCCGAAAGCGCCGCATCACCGCTCGTCGCGCTATCCTGCGTACTTTTGGCACTTGTGAGATAAATAACTATTATTCTGATGACAGTAGGTAGTGTCAAATGCTGATGCTTTGACAATACCTACTATTGATACTATTGACTATCAAAATATCTGTCAAATCCCGGCTAACTAGTTTATATTTAATGCAGACACGATTTATCTCAATCAAATAGATTCTCATGCAGCTAAACTATTAATTTTATATATTGTATGATAAAGTCATGTGCCTGGCCACATCAGATTTTTTACTTTATCATACGCAGTATGCTAAAGTATTGTATATTGCCGAAAAAAAAAATTGAGATTTTAGCGGAAATAGGTCTTTTTGGGTCCCCTGAACATTTTTGACCAAGGTACAAAAAAATGTCTGTGTGTGTGTGTGTGTGTATGTGTGTGTGTACCCGATTTTTGTGACGATGATTCCGGAGAAACTACTAAAGGTATCGGGACGAAAGTTCATATTTAGAAGTTTTATGACCAAACTTAGAGCTGAAAAGCTTTTGGTTCAAAATGGTCCAAAGAAACTGGCCATTTACTCTTAGCATATATCAACGATTTTGCAAATGAGCCGTCATTTCTGTAATTTCGTCAAAATAGATAAATAATAAATTAAAGTAGAGGAAATTTTGAATAATTTATGCCTATGATATTTTTTGGTAAAATTAATAGTTTAGCTGTATGAGCATATTCTATTTGATCGAGATCGGTCGCATCTGCATTGATATGAAACTACATAGTAGGCAGGATTTTGACAAATATTTTTTTGTGCTGTCACCACAGAAATGTCTATGGCTGTCATACTCGAAAACAGCTTCATCAGAGGTTGGAGAACCGCTATGGTACGTTGCCGCTCTAGTGCAGCAAAGTACAAAATACAAAAATCAAATAAAATAAGATCACCAATTTGATTGTGTGTTGATATGAAATATCAACCCGTTGTTATATCTAATTGTAAAAACGATAAATTGAGAAAATTGTAAATAAAGTATAGCGATGAGTGTAGTTATATTTTAGTATGTTGGTACGGATGTGACATCTACAGTGACATGAACGAATTTCTCAAAAAGCAACACAAAAAACATTGATGTCACTCCTGCCGAAAGCGCCGCATCACCGCTCGTCGCGCTATCCTGCGTACTTTTGGCACTTGTGAGATAAATAACTATTATTCTGATGACAGTAGGTAGTGTCAAATGCTGATGCTTTGACAATACCTACTATTGATACTATTGACTATCAAAATATCTGTCAAATCCCGGCTAACTAGTTTATATTTAATGCAGACACGATTTATCTCAATGAAATAGATTCTCATGCAGCTAAACTATTAATTTTATATATTGTATGATAAAGTCATGTGCCTGGCCACATCAGATTTTTTTTACTTTCGCTCGGTCCTTCCTGTAGGTTGACAATAAACTATCATTTTTTTACGTGCATCTCCGGTGTGCTTATTCTTAATTTTATTAGCAATATCCTGCCAAGCATCTTCTTTAATGTCTCTTTTAAAATAATTTTGATGGGTAGGATCCCATAATATTTTAAATTATCTGTACATATCTATAAAATTTGCAACGTCTTTGCAAAGGAAACCGTAAGAGCCCCTTGCCCAAAGACCAGAATGTACTACCTTCAACTCACCAGAAGCAACCTCAGACTGCTAACTGGTATCTATACAGGGGCACTGCAGGCTAAAAAAGCATCTTAGCCGCATTGGAATCTTAGAGGACCAAATGTGCAGATGATGCGAAAGCGAGGAAGAGACGGCAGAACACTTTCTGTGCGAGTGTCCGGCACTTTCGACATTACGTCAACGTTTCCTGGGTGAAAGATGGCTGGATTTATCCGCCATCAGAGGGGTTCCGCCGAGCGACATCCTCGCCTTCACGAAGGCTGCAGGATGGCTCGAGGCAGACACAGCTTAGGCCACATGAACCCCTCGGAGGTTAGCAAAAGGGGCCTAATGAGGCCTAGGTGCTGTGGGAATTGTCCCACCCTCCAAGATATCCATATTCCATTCCATATAAAATTTGCAAATTTGAAAATTTGCCCCTCCTGCAGACGACATGGCTCTCCGTTGACGTCCCAAGTTCTACTGCAAGACTTTGCGTTCGAACAACAAAATATGACATGGGACGTGATGGCGCCCGGTATCGGCGAACGCTGCCCGAGATAGGCACGCGGTCGGCGCGTCGCAGGCGCGCGCGCATCGCGTTGCAGGCGCGGGAGAGGCGCTCGCGCCTGTCGCGCGTGCTTAAATTGCCCGCGCACCTGTACTTTTACGTCACGCCAGGCGCGGCGCGGGAGCGTCGCGGGAGCGTCGCAGGCGTGGCGCGGCAGATTTGTATGCATCTTTAGAATCAACCTTAGAATAAATAAAAAAAAATTTGATGTGGCCAGGCACATGACTTTATCATACAATATTAATTAATAGTTTAGCTGCATGAGAATCTATTTGACTGAGATAAATCGTGTCTGCATTAAAATTAAACTAGTTAGGCAGGATTTGACAGATATTTTGATAGTCAATAGTATCAATCGAAGGTATTGTCAAAGCATCAGCATTTGACACTACCTACTGTCATCAGAATAATAGTTGTTTAATCACAAGTGCCGAAAGTACGGAATAGCACAACGACCGGTGACGCGGCGCGTGACAGCGCGTCACCGATGGCGAAGCGTCGTCGTCGCATGTGAGCGAGTCGCGCTATGTTGTTTTCGGCAGGAGTGACA